>JAHREE010000457.1:350829-600069 GCA_033628505.1 Tringa tobata
CATCAGGGTGGTGGGGGTAGGATGGGAGGGGGGGGGGGGGGACGACAGGACACGACCCTCAACAACCCAGGGTTTTAATCTCCGCTGCTAGCCAGGGTGTCTTCCTAATTACATCCACAGGAATTTGTCAGTGTGGAGCCGTGCTGCAGTCCCGGTTGTGTCGCTTTCCTGCCCGCTGTTTTTCTGCTGTTGATTCCTGCTTCCTGGGCTATTTTCCTCCCGAATAAGTTATTGCCGCTGTAGGGAAGGTGTCCCATTGCTCAGGGCTAGAGCGGAGAGAAGCGAAGGGGAAGTTTCTTGGGAAGCACTCCCATTGTGCTCAGAAAGAAAGTGGCTCAGTGTCCTCCTAATGCATCTCATTTCCCCTCTGCCCTCTCTCCCCTGCTTGGAGTCGCCAGATCTTGGGAGTTTCTTGCTGCATTAATTTACTAAACTAAAAAAAAAAAAAAAAAAAAAAAGGAGAGGGGGGAGGTGGAGAAGAGGGAAGGCAAAGGGGAGGGGGTAACTCAGCCTCTCCACCATCCCAAGGCCCTCCTCTTAGCTGTGCTCATTGGTCTCGGGGCTGAAAAAACTACTCTAGGACGTGGTTGGATAAACGCATGTTGTTCAGCAGAAGCTGTTAACCTCTAAAGCGCTGATACGTTTTAGTTTATTTCAATTTTTTTAACCCGAATCCCTGTCTTTTTAAGAAGTCTCTGAAATCGTCTCCCTTGACAGGGCAAGCGTAATGTGCCTTAAGTCTCCATCTCGTGGAAGAGCTGCTTGGCTAGCAGTTGCTATTTGTTGCTGTTGGCTTTTAAGGAACATCTGTCTTGTTGGTTGTGGTTGTGCTTTTTTTTTTCCTTTTTTCTTTTTTTTTTTTTTTTCCTTCCTCCTCTTCTCTTTGCTTTATTTGATTATTTTTTCACCTTTTGCATTTGGTTTTGCAAAGAGGTTTGACAAACACCAGAGCCATCAAGGCCAGGGCAGGTAAGGAGTATTTAGCAGTTTCTTATTGCAGCTCCGGCTATGCTGGCAGGGTGCTGAGTGTGGTGGTCGGGGTGGGGAGGAATGGGCTCCTTAGTCACTTTGTCAGCGTGTCACTCTGCTCGGCTTCTCATCAGCTTCTGAGAATTGAAATTAAACTTAGCTCTCCTAAATAATCTAGGATTTATTTCTTCTCTCCTGTCCCCCTGTAATGGGATTTTTCTTCTTGAAGTTTCATTTTGTTTACTTGTCCTGTGCTTTGCAAAACTCCCCACGGCAAAGAAAGGGTTGCTTTTAACCCCTTTTTAGCTGTTTTTAGTCTGCTCAAAGAGTCATCCCATCCCATATTGGGGGGGTGGAGTTGAAATGGACTACTTGCTCCACCATTACTGTAGCCCCCCAGGCTAGGAAATCTAGTTTTTCTTCTCACTTCGGATTGTATCTCAAAGGAAATCTAGTTTTTCTTCTCACTTCGGATTGTATCTCAAAGGACTTTAGTGCCATACTAAAATTCTCCTGATGTTTTTCATCTCCTGGTTTTACTTATTTTAAAACAGTATGTTTACTTAGCTAAGCAGACTGAAACATCCTTTGGGTTGTTATTCAAAAGAAAGGGGGAGAAAGACCTGCTTGCTTCTAACCATTGATATAGATGGAGTTTAATCTGATTTACTCCAGCTACTGGGTCTCATTGTCTAGCTAGATTAATAGTGGGCTCTGATTTCAACTCATGGAGATTCCTGAGGATGTGATTCCGTGCACTGTTTCCAGCCTGCTGCTTGCTGGCTCCTCGCTGTACTTTCTCTCCTGATATTTATTCCCATATGGTTGAGCCTCTGTCGTTGTGCTTTTCCAGCTCCCAGTGTGCTGAGAGACCAGAGGAGGAGCTCCAAACTGGGAATGTTAACAGGATCCTTGCAGAAGGAGAGAAATGATGTTTCCCTACATTTTTTACTGGGAAGCAGGACTAAGAGCAGGAGGCAGAATCATCTTTTGGCATCTGTGGGTTAAATCTAGAGGCTAGTCAGCCTTCTGGTCCCTTAGAGGGGGACCTCTAAGGTCTGTAAGAGATACCTAGCTCTGTAAGAGATACAACTGCCTCATGTGGTTTCTCCCTTGATTATAAGTTTGGTCTTCTTTATACCAAAGGAATCTGGGCTTGTCTCTTTTTGTCCTCACTTGCTCTCCTTTCACTACCTTGTGTTAGGGGAGCAGAGTGGCTGTGCATATGATCAAGAAAGCAGATGAACCTCTGTGTGTTTATAACACAAAGAAGCTTCACAGTTATTCCTGTCAAAGGGTCTCAAAATTGCTTTTCCCAGGGAAAGAACTTATCTGTTTTGCTGTCATCTACCCTGTTGATGATGGTGACTGAGTGATTTGTGTGGGTCCAGGGACTCTTCTGGTGGTATTCAAACATTTATTTGCACTGGAAAGAAAGAGGACTATTATTTGCTTTGGCATTTGGGGAAACAGAGGCAAAACCAGGTTGCAGATCTGGGCATCAAGAAGATTTAGATGAGGAAGTAAAAATAAAAAGAAATGTAAACTTAAGGGATGTGAGTTTAGTTTTGCATCCCTTATCAGGAGGACACCAAAGGTACCTGCACCTTCTGCATTATGTGTTTTGTTGTGATTGGAAAAGGAATATATTCTGGATAAAACTCTCATTGTGTGTGATTTGGTTTTCTCATTTGTTTGGTTTGCTGTGTTTGGTTAGGGTTTTTTTTTTTTTTTGGTTAGGGATATCTGCCTCTAAACTATATGCTCTTGTACCTCCCCTTGGTGCCAAGGCAGTTGTTGCCTGTTCGCCTTGGTACAGTGTGTGGGACTTGTATGTATTGGACCTTGGTCAGGGTGGCTCCGGATTCTTGGAGTTTCCATCCTCTGATTTGACCCAGCTGATTCAAGAAACAGTCAACCAACCCTCACTGAAACCCATCCATAGGGATATCCATGGTGAGGTTACCCACATTGATTCTATACAGTCCTTGATTTTTTCAGTTTCCTTTTGCTATCCAAGAAGCTAAGGGCAGATAAATTGGAAATCAGGTCTGGAGATCTAATAAGGTCTGGAAGTCAATTTTATCACTGGTACTGTAAGTAACCCTTGTCATCAGGTACTGCTTGGCAGGACTCCTTTCCCAGGATATGTCCTGGATTGCTCTTAGATTGGGTTTTAGCTTTTTGCTTGGTTTTGCTGCAGTGTTTTGTGATTTTTGGGAGGGTTTACTTGCCAGATCTTGCTCTTTTCAAGCAGAGTCCAAATTATTTTGAAAGGCATTTGTCTTGCTCTGACGGCACTTGTACGAATGACAGAGTTGAAGATAAGTTATCATGATGTCAAATGAGGCTCTTAAAATTAGAATTGCCTGTTGTGTGTTCACCACGTCGTTTTCATTAGTTTGTTTCAGAGTGGATAAATCTTGTAAAACTCGCTGTAGGTGAAGTTGTCTGGGAAGCTTCTGTGCCATCTTCTTTATGGGCTGTGAGTGATGGCTTCTGTTCAATATAAGGCACCACAAATTTGGTTATTGCAGGGTAACTGCTGGAGTAGGATAAAACATCTTCTCATTTAAGAGGTCAGTACTTACATTTAAACTTTCAGGAGCAGGTGAATATTTTAAAAGTTGTAGCTGACAGGGAAATACCATCAGCTCAAAAATCAACAGATGGGACTGAATTCTGTGCAGTTCTAGGCTTACCTTGTTGGAAAGGAAACTGTAGAATTTGGGCTGAGGACATTTGTTTTATGAGAGGGGGCTAGGTCTTGACTCTGTTGTATCCTAAGATTCTCATTACTGTCTTCACTGCAGGTGAATTTGATTTTTATCCTTCCATATGGTGATTCAAACCTTTCATTTAGTACTGATGGCTGAGGACTGTAATGACTTAGTCCAGCCAGTGCAGCTAGTGGTTTTCCTGTTTTTCTCCACTTGTTCTTAGTAGTTTAGATAGCTGGACAACAGGTTTTCTTTCTTCTTTTTTTTTTTTTTTTTTTTTTTTCAGGCGCCACTGGCTTCTGATGTTTTCTATATGAGAACTTAATCTTCAGTGATGTTGTGGTTGGCTATTCTACAAATTCTGATTACCAGAAGCAATATATGACTGTAAACAAGAATGGCCCATTAGGTGGCTCATGGGATGAGGTGTAGCTGTGGAGGGAGATGAAGGTAGGGCAATTTTACAAGATACCATCTCCTGGCCCACCTCTTCTGCAAAAAGCTCAGTCAGCAAATTTTATTCTTCATAGAGCATCAGGTAATAAATAACAAAGAATAGTTTAGTATATTTATTAATTACCAGATAAAGGCTGGGTATGACCCAGACCAGAGTTACTGAAATGCACATATAACTGTAAGTTTCTCTTTCAATATGCCTTCTCTTGATTCTTTTACAGTAGGAGCAGATCAGGCCTTTTGGTAGGAAGGATCAAAGCAGACTTCTCAGGGAGTGCAACAGGAGCCATGGGAAACATAATGCTTAAATGCTTTAGCACTCAACTAAAATTTGGGGGCAGCTGTAGAAGAGGGTGTGCATGAGGGTTAATATATATTCAGATATTATATCTGTCAGCAGGTAAAAGTATTTTGTGGCTAGAAAAATCTACTTTCTAACTATCCCCTTTTATTTCTTCATTCTTTTTCTAGCTATGAGAGTCAGGGGGTATCTGCTCCTTCAGTTTCCTTCATGTAGTTCTTCCTTGATCCTTTCCCTTTGAAGAATGCAAGTGAATTTCTTCTCTTCCCTGTGAAGAAAATGAATCTTTCAATGTTCCTGGTAGTCTGTGAGTTCAGTTTTTTTGATAGTTGATAGTATCACTTAAAGACAAGGGGAACCCAGAAGCCCTTGGAAATAACTCTATGCTGAGAATTAACCTAAAGCCTCATCCGCAACTGCAAGTTGACTTTATTGTTGGTCTGTTTTTCACCTCTTGATTTTACAGTAGGTAGAACTGGTTTGGTTTCTTTTGTTTGCCTTGAATTTATTCTGATAATAAATTCACATATGGGGTGAACTCCTCAAGCTGAACATGCACACACACTGCCTTCCTTCTCCAAATAAATTACAGGATTTTCAGTGAAGAAGTGGCTAGCATAGCAGTAAAGTACACTCAGCGTATCTTGGGAATACTAAATCCATTATTGTCAGTTTGTTCTTTGGAGAATGGCTAATGAGGAAACAGTGCCCCAAGAACTTGGATTATGCTTCCTAAGACGAAGATTCAAATTGCTACAGCAGCACTACTTGCCTTTTGACACTGAACAAATGAAAAACAAATTTTAAATTAAAATTAAGTTCAGGGAATTTTACGAAGGATTCCATAAAATAAATTGTTATTCAGTTAACTTCTATGTGTAGTAAGATGTTTCTGTGCAAGGTGGTTCAACTAAATACCATGTTCTTAGAAACCTGAGAATGTGGGACACTATCTTTTTCAATAATTGCTGGTAAAATAACGCTGTAAAATGTTCCTGTAGTGTTTTGTAAACTGTTTAGTCAAGATTCTATACGAAAAGATACACAGATGAAAGAGAATTCACTGGAACTAATGTAAAGGTTCATCTTACCCGTATTTCCAAAAATATGTTTAAAATTGAACTCTGGTGAAAAGCCTGATAAATTCTGTTTGATAAATTCTAGGGGCCAGACAGCTGTCTACCAACTACATTTATTTATTATTTTTTTAAGCTGGAGAAAACCTTACCCTGATATTTTGGTGATCCAGGGAAGGGTTTTGCAGCCCTTTGCAGCCTCATCCACGCACACAAGGTGTGCTGTTTCATATACAATATTTGTGTTCTCATAAACGTGTGTAATAGTCAAGTAGAAATGTCCTGTACAGAATTGCTGAGGCTGCCATATCTTCCTCCTTCCCTGCAGGTACTAATTTGAAGTGCCCACATGGTGCATCTACATTTACTGTCTTGTTTCCACCAGCACGCATAAGCTTTCCCTTCATGTAAGGGCATATATATGCTGTATGCTGAATGCCTTAAATATGAGGATTCCTGCTGTACATTGTTGTGTGCAAAAAGAACAGTCATATAGATTGTCCTTGACCTTCACACTCCTGGGCAATATATTTCTTGACAAGTAGATTAGGGGTTGTATTGATTTCTCATCACTGGAAGCACAGCCCCCATGAGTCTAGTGATATCCAATCTGCAATCATAGACTCTTTGGAAGTGGTGTGAAGCACCATGCTAGGATGACTTCATGACAGACTATATGTTGGCAGAAGGTCAAGTGAAGCACTTGCTGAGTGCAGCATTCAGATCTTCCTGACCTGGATGTGTGTTTGCCTCCTGTGTCAGGTGCATGAATCAGGTTAAGGCAGTAATCCCTGAAAAAGAGGAAATAAAGAAGAATGGATGGTCTTTTTTACCTAGCAGTGCTGATTTATTAATAAATTTCCATGTCTCATATGTCATATAATGACACTTGACTTGAGCTGTGAGTAGTCTTGCTGCATATCATAGGCTTGTCACTGCTATAATTTATGTGGTGTTATGTAGTAAGAAAGCAGCATGGACCTGGTAGCCCTAAGGAAAATACACTGCTACTTCCATTAGAAGCTTGATTTGCAGGTCATAAGTTAATTATTTTCTGACCCACACAGAATAATTACCAGGCAATCCCAGAGAATCCAGAACTACTATTTCTTTCAAAGATCTTGGCTAGTAAAACATTTTTGGTTACGCTACCATGTAAATGAAAGAATAAGCCAAATTTGCTTTTGCAGCTGGTCTTGCTAGAACTTTGCAGGTGCTGAACACCATGCATTTGTTGGAAATATTACTTTAGCTTTTGGTTTTGTGAAGCCCAGTGCTCCTGCCTTAGCAGTCCTCGCAAGTGCTGCAGGAAATACACTTTTTTACCCCATGCTCTGCCTGTAAATGAAAGAAACAATCTATTTATTTTGAGATAAGCTGGCATCAGGTTTTGAGAGATGCTTACACAGAGGTAGAAACATACAAGGCAGACCCAGAGCTATTAATATCACCCTCTTCATTCCTGTTGTTGTGGAATAAAAAACAACAACAAAAAACCAACCAATCAAACCCAACAAAAAAACCCCAAAAAGCTATGAGAGGGGGAAATAAATATGTTGCATACTTTCATTGCTTCATTTGTCTTGTGAATTCAATAGAGTGGTATCTCACACACAAGAAAAGTGGAAGGCTTTAGAGGAAAATTTTGACTGCAAGAAGTAGACTCAGAAAGCAAATCAGGAGACAACAGCCAGTGATGCTGAAGTGGTCCTTCAGTGTCCATGTGTTTAGACAATGAAACATCCTCTTACATGCCCCAATTCACTCATAGGACCAAGTAGCAAAATTTATCTTTTGGAGTGAAAGAAACAAACTGCAGCCTTTTTTTGAGGCTTTTGGCAATGGTAATATTTGCATGTCAGACATCTAAAGGATAAAAAGAAGCCCTGTAGTATTGCTCCTCTTCTAATGAATAAAAAAGGTCTGATCCTCCATCCACTTTAATGAAGCTTTTTGACTCTGAAGAGAGGTATGGAACTGCTCTTGCTAATGATCTCAGTTTCCAATGCACTAGAAAGTGCTGATAATAGGGTAGGTTTTCACATTGCATTAGCAGAAGAAAGGGCTTTTCACCCATCTGAGATGCCTTCAGGTTTGATAGCACTGCCGAGATGTAATGTATTAGTAAGGACCTCTATCTGGTAGAATGTGTTTCTTGCTTCAGTGTCACTGTTCTTCTGAATTATCCAAACTAGTGGATGCGCTTTGAGGTTATTTTACTCATGAGGAGTGGCAGCTCTGGTTCCTTCATTGCCATCCAAAGCAGTCATTCACTTGCAAGATAAGCAGTGATTTTTGAGAGGCCATTAGGCAAAAGATTTATTACCCAGCTGTATTTTATGGGATTGTTTGAAACTGTGGCATTGTGGATTTGCAGAAATTTACTTGAGCATCACTGACTTGAGCTACTTGTTTGGTCTCCATAAAAACATCTTGCTTTTGCCCCTCTATTTTAGGGAGTTGATTTAGGGTTGGGTTACTAAGGGCACTTCTGCTCTTGGTTTATTGTTAACTGTTTCTGGAAACCTTACTGGAGGTGAATGGTGTCATTTGAAAACCTCAGCTGGCTTGTGTGCAAGTTGAGATGCTTACCTCACCTAAAATCTTTGCCTCAGGTACAGTATCTCATGCCTCAGGTGAAAAAGAGAGAATATGGATTTTAACACATTTACCAAGCAGCTTGTTATTGCCTTGGGCTATATACTTCTTTGCAGTTTGCTATGTTAAACCCTATGACAGGTAACAAGCTCTCTTTCACTGTTTGCCCAGGGCTTGGGCAACATTTCCCCAACAGCAGGGTGGTGAAGCTTGTTCAGTGTTGTCTGTTTTCCACATTTTGTGTGATACTATTGATTCACCAGTTGGAGAAGAGTATTAGATGGTGTGGACTACTCATTGGATTCAGCAAAGGGAATTTGGTATGGTCATCTTCACTGATGTGTCCCCTGCCAAATCTGAAAGGAGGGAAAGCACCTCTTTGCAAGCTTGTACGTGCTCTACTTGATCATAGCAGTTGATGAGGCTCCTTCTAGGCTGCCACTAATGAATGGAATTTCTTGACTTTTCTAAGATACTAATGATTAATGGCCTTTCTCTTGCACAGTGAGTATTCCTAAAGACATATGTTGGAGAGGGACACTGAATCTCCTGCATCACAATTCTCTTTGCCTTGACTGTAAGATTGCTTTTTCTACCAGAATCAGAATTCTCTTCCCTTCTCAAAATATTGAAACAGTGGTGGGTTCTAATGATTCTCAAGGCAGATAGCTTCTGTGTCTACAATTCAGCTAATGCAAAGGCATGAAAGTGCTACTGGTTACAAGTTTTTCAGTCTTGTTCTGTTGCTGCCTTTATCTTTGCCAGGCATGCAGCAGGTAAAAGGTGCAAAGCCTTTGCAAATTCCTGTGAAGCATCAGTGGCCAGTATTTATTAAAAGGAATGGAAGCGTAAAACCCAGGATATAAACAGAATGGATTTTTTTTTTTGTAAAAATATGCTAGCTTTAATTTTTTTTTCCAAGCATCAATATAATTCTTTAAGGTAAAAAATGGAAGCGCTATCATGCATTTCCTTTGGATGGGTCAGAGAAAAGAAATTGCAGCCCATTCAAGATGTTGCACCATGCCAGCATTTTTCTTTTATATAGCTTTCCCTCCCCATGAAAATAGTTCTCTACCAAGGCGCTTGAATTGGACAGAAGTGATTTATGTAGGCTGTGCAGAGAGAAAAGGCTTTGTTAGGTTTCGGGGAAGACGTGGAACACAGAGGGTGAGAAACAGCTTGGCTGAGACATGGGGAATCACAATCCTCTCATTAAATCTCCATGCCTATGACCAGACGTGGCCTCACTTTGCATTTGCTGCTTGATTACTGAATCTATGAAGCTGTCGTCTGGAAACAAAAGGCAGTAAATCAAATCAATGGGCGTCTTTCAGTGGGAACCGAAGAAGCTTGTGATGTCATATTCTCCTTTGGCTCATTGTCTGAGTGTAGCAGATGCTAAAACCTGTCCATGCACATTTCTGCTTCCACACAGAAGTGTAAGTATAACTCAACTTTTTAACTCTTCATGTAATGTGTCATGGTCTAGGAGAGATTTCTCTCCATGAAAATAAATCTCCTCCTTTCCTCCCAGATAACAACCTGTCCATGGGAAAACTGACCCCTTCAACTGGTGGAAAATTTTACTTCAGCATCTTTTTTTATTATTTTTTTCATTTGTTTATACCATCTTGGACTGTGAGAGGGAGAGTAAAGCAGCAAGTAGTGCTGGTTTGAAGCATTCTAATTCAGTGTTATGGAGAAAGAAGTGTGGTGACTATTATCTGACTTCTGTATAGGCAAAAACATTGGAGATATTTCTGATGTCACACTCTTTGTGTTCCTGTTATTTGAAGTGGAAGAATTCTGCCAAAGAGCCAGAATTTAGGTATCGAATTAAATTTTGAGAGCTTTATTGCATAGACACTAACTATTCTAATGCATTTTTCTTGGTATTTGAGAGCTGGTTGAATTTTCTGTGAAGGAATAACCAAAATTCTTTTTATACATACAAATAACATAATTGAGAGAGTGTGTGTGTGTATATATATGTACACAATAACAACTGCTTAGGGTTTCTGGATAGAAAATGTAAACCAAAACCTTGATGTGCTGTGGAAACCTGGCATAAAATTATAGCTCCCAAACCCTTGATAACATGGTATGTAGTCCATATATATCATCACCCTACACGTAATGTGATATGTAGCCCAGAGAGAAATTCTGTATGTAGAAACATTCCTACAGGTTTGGTAGAAACTTCTGCTTCTAACTGTCCACCAAAAATGGGCAGATACTTCTTCCTTTCCAGAAAGGTGTTTTGTTGTGCCTCCAAGCTATCCACTGGAGTCTCTCGCAGGGGAAGTGCTTGCAAATCTGGGCAGTGTCATGTGTCCCATCTCAAGAATATGCATATTCATTCCTAGAGATACTCAAGAACTTCCCAAGTTTCTTTCTCCCATGTAAAAGTGCCATCCATCTCTTCAGAAGACTTTTATTGCTTCTGGACTTTTAAATTAGAAATCACTTCCATTCTAAAGTCTGTGGCTGTTAGATTGTAGCTGCCCTACTTGTTGAGTTCCTCTGGACAACTACTGGGATAAAGAACTGACATTGAAATTTGAACCACTTCATGGCTTCCAGAGGTGAGCTGTGACAGTATGTACTTTATCTTTAACCCACACATAGATAGTCTTCGTATCCTGGAGTTGGGCTGCTTCTCTTTTAACTGATATTCTGGGCAAATCCAGGGACTCCTAGAAAAGTCTCTTGAAAGTCTCAGCATTCTAGAAAGTCCCAGAAGTCTTAAATGTGACATCTTGAAGATTGTGCAGGAATGATTACATCTGGGTGTGTCTTTGTCCTAAGATCGTGCCCAAGCAGTTGCCTAATTACAATTGAGTAGAAATTTGGGAGAAATTCTATGAGGATATGGAAACCAAGGCTTTCAAAAGGCTCATAACGTGGCTGAAATTGAACAGATCTCCCTGGGAAGTGTAAGGGGCACATCCTCCAACCCTGCTGAATCTAAATCTTCATTCAGAATTGCTGGGAACAGGTTAGTGCATATATAAATTATACAGAGGGATGTTTTTTTTGGCCTTGGTAAAACAACATATTTTCCTCAAGAAGTCTGCACTATTTTGGTGGAAAACTAAAGAAAAATCCTGTCTAGAAAACACCATAACAGCAGAAGGTGGTCAAAGTAATAAACAAATGAAACGGTGTTACGGTGAACTTCAGTCTGAAGTACAGGCTCTGCTCCTGGCACTGGGTAATATGATGTATTGTCTTGTAAATTCTGGTTAATGCTACATCAGCTATCTACAGAGGGTGTGTCTATGCTCCTGGATAAAACCAGAGACCTCTGGGACCTTGTCTGTTAAACAGTTTGTTGGTCCAATAAAATGGCTCACGTGGCAGAGCTGTATATTAGAAATCAATACAGCTGCACTTTCCTTGTCCTAGCAGAAGAAGGGAAAGCTCATGGGACTGATTAAGTTCTCTCTGCTGAAAAGCTGGTGCATCCCCAAAAGTTTTAAATAAATGCCACATGTGTAAAGATAGTTCTGCATTTAATTTAGATTTTATAAGAGGCTTATTGTACAATAAATAAATGCATCTTGATTACAAATAGCTTAATAACTGTAAAAATGTATCTTATTTCATGGATTTTAAATCTCATTATAGTACTGTTTTTAACTAGTTTTGACTAGAGCTGTCATAGTGAATTGTCATTGGCCAGATTTTCTCGGTGGTGTTGTGAGAGTCTAAATTCAGTTAGCCTTTTACCATCACAGCCCCGGAAATAGCCATTTACCTATGGAGCCTTTTAATGAACCAGATAATGTAGGTGCTCCTTTTAATTTGGGGCTTGACAGCCTTAAAACTGTTTTGATTTCTGTCCAAAGGCCTCAATTACACCAGCTGGTCAGATTGTCTCTTGGGGCTGGTGCTTTTAGGAAGAAGAATTTCAACTGTCTCCTAGTTGTCTCTGGGAAAGCACAAATGATTTGGGTGTGGGGTATATTTGGCAGATTACTAAATTTGTACGTGGCTGAAAATTTTGGTGGTGAATTGGGGTTTATAATAGGGACAGAAATTCTTGGTTTTTGGACTTGTGACACCTCTGGATGCTACTGTTAATGAGGAGTCAGAGCAAGGACCTGGAGAAGTTTGGCTGTGGTGGTGCATGGGTTTTTGTGTGGTGGTATGTGTGCTGCTGATGGTAGTGTGGGAACTTTCTGCCAGCCCTTGTGATGCTGAACGCAGGTGACGTGTCTGATGAGTCAGGTCTGTCCCTAAATGGCCCTTAAGAATTCAGGGCTAAAATATCACAGAGGACATAGCTGGGAAGTGAACCAGAGCTGCCTCAGGGCCAACATGTGTGTTTCTTCCAGTTTGGTTCTTGGAATAGAAAAGGATTATGCAAATGGAATGCACATGTATCCCCACACTTGCGTGTCTCTTTGCTCTAATATTTTATGTGCGTGTATTTCTCACTGAGAAATAACATTCCCACCCCACCCCTTTCCACACCCCCCAAAAGAAATGGAGAGAAAGAAAGTCTGTTGATTTATGCTGCCCAGTAAATTACTTAAGTAAAACTTTACATGTGACTTGTGCAATTCCCAATTACCATTCCCAGCAGAAGGAAGGAGAAAAGGGGACCCTGCCTTGTTGGTAAGATGGGAGTTAATAATCAGTTTAATTCACAATCTCCAGCTCTTCAAAGGAGTTGCTAATAAGTGTTTGTCTTCTCTTTCCCTCCCACTCCTTTCCCCTAGGAGCTAGTGAGAGACACAGACAGCACTGATAACAGAAGCAAAATTGTAAAGGAGAGAAGAAATCCCCGGCGAAAACTCTTTAATCTGCCTCTGGAAAGGGCAATTTGTGCTAATAGAACAAAACTGTAACATTTAATATTAATTATAGGGATTTGGGGAGGAGCATGTGAAGGATGGAGGCAGAGAATAGACGGGAGGGAAGGAGAGATCTGATTGCAGCAGTCTCTTGCTGC
Organism: Tringa tobata; assembly: GCA_033628505.1. NCBI lineage: Eukaryota > Metazoa > Chordata > Aves > Charadriiformes > Scolopacidae > Tringa > Tringa tobata. Next base: position 363,913 of record JAHREE010000457.1, read on the forward strand.
AGTAGGAGTAGAGCAGCCAGATGAGCCCTGTCTCTTTGGTCAGTGAGGGCAATTTTATCCAGAGCTCATACAAGTTGAATTCTGGAGGCAGAGAAGCTTTGTGTGTTGCAGACAGAGCCAATTTCTCTGTCTATTCCTGATGGGGATGTCGGAGATCGCTGAGTTTAGTCAATAAATAATAGACTGTGTAAAAGATGAGGAAAAGTTTGTGGATTGGATTTCGTGGCATGGAAGTCCCTGTTTACATGGGCTCTAGTGTATCTCAACACACACAACCTTAAGCACATCGGAAGCACTGTAGTGAGTCCAGCTTTAGCCTAGACTTCTGTCTCAAACAGGTGGCAATAGTGGATGCTGAGGCAGGGGAGTATGAAGAGGGCAAGAAATTCAAGGTACTGCCTGCCACAGGATTCCTGAAGAAACATATGTGACAAGCCAAAGGGTGTAAGGCAGAAATCCCAGTGCTCAGAAGGATACCTGCTGTTGTCTCTTGGCCCCTTTTGTTGTGCTGCTTCCCACTGCTTACTACTGCTTTTCATTTGCGCCGACACTTTGAACTGGGAAGCATCAATTTGCAGCTGTTACTGCTTCTCTTTGTGGTCCTGTTTGTTCTTTGTCAGAGCCTCTTGTCTGTTTGAATGCTTCCAAAAATCCGAATTGCGTTTAGGCCCAATTCCCACACAAACACACCAAGGTGGATTTAATAACTACCAGCCATTCAAGCCTTTGCATGACAGTTGAAGTTTTTGTCAGGTTATGGTCAACAGGGGATGTTCAATCAGTGTCCCCTGGGGCGAGATGAGCACGCAGAACCTCACTGACCACTAGATGAGGAAAGGAAAGGTGGAATGAAGACAGTCAGCTGGCTTGTCCGGATGACCAAACACCCAGGGAACCTGACATTGCATGCTGGCTGCCTCTAGATGTCCAAAAGAATGTAAACAGTGGGAACAAAACTAGGTTTAACAGTGCATGTGAAGTTTAGGCTACATCACCGTGTCCTTCTGAGTGGAAACAGTCTTCTTCAGCACATTCTACCTCAGGGTTTCAATAGGCTATTTGATAATGTTAAGCAAACACTCTGCTTTCAGTTCTGATCTGAAAATGGAACGCTGAGGGGGGAAACTGCTCTGGCCCAACATACTCAACACTCTGTAGTTTTTCCTTTGAGTTTGGATCCCTTGGTGGCATCAGCTCATGCCTACCACAAAAGGCTTGTTTCTGTTGCAGTGCAGACATTCTCTTCTTTGATATAGCTTATCCCATTGTGAAAAAGTTGATTATTTTTTTTTCATTTAGTAATCTAATACACCACCTAATACAAGATACAATATTTGGTTCCAAGGCCAATCTGTGTGGCTTGTGGGCCCAATGTCAAGCAAAGGGATGGTGTTGGGGGCAGATGAACCAGGCTGGTAAAAAGCATCGCAGGCACAGAGCGAAGGAGAAGGAATCTGTCTGAATGTAGCAGTGACTTGTCTCATGTTCGTCTTTTGCACGCTTGAATTAATGCAACCCTATCAGTTTCAGCTCTTGCTTCTGCTCCTCATGTGAACACTGCATTTGGTTCCCATTTCTTTTCTCCTAAGTGTGATAAAATGATGATAGGAGATTTAATTTCCAGAAAGGGACACCCAAGTAAGCAGCAGAATGCCAGCTGCTCAGTAGATTAATGTGGGAAGGTTTCCTATCAGATGTTCAGAGTCTCTATTACAGATAAGCAATTTTTCTTTAAAAAAAATAAAAATACATATAAATGTCCCTTTGCTGATGAAGCATCTTGGTGATGTTCCATTATAAGCAGGATGAACATGAGCTGGATTTCATCTGACCTTTAAATTACCTCCATTTTATCAGCAGCTCTTTAGAGAATGGAATTCCTACTTGGAATTAATGGACTCCTTCATTGCAGAAAACTGACACAGGCCCAATCCATAGCCCAGCCAGAGCATGTTTTTCCAGAAAAGATCATGTCTGGAGCAGAGGAGGACACTGGCATGTAGGAAGTGTGCTCAGTAGGGTTGGTTTTGCCTTGATTTTACCTGTATTCCTTATAGAAGAAAGTTCATCACAGGTAAACAGTGACAGAGGCATAAAATCCTTATGTTTTCTTCTATCTGTTCTGCAGACCTGTGGGAGCAGGAGATGGGCTATCTCCTTAGTGTCCAAGAATGAACAAAGCCAGCTTCTAAAAATCTGGAGGTAGAAATCAAATAACTAGGTGTGTGAAGAGATTGGATCTGGGGACTGGTAGGGAATGGCGCTAGAGGGTTTTGTTTTCTGTGGTGGCTTATGCTGTCTGAGGTTATACCCTCCCAAGGCTGACTTCTGCAATAAGAGTGGTTGGATGTGGGAGGAGAGGCAAGCAGCCAAGTGTAGCCCTTGCAGTGAAGTGATTTCCTGGAGAGGAGCGTGTGGGGTGTGCAGGCTCTCTTTCTCTCAATCTCTGATCTACCACCATGTTGGCACCATTTCTGGGGCATAAACAGCCCCCAGGAAACATTGAGGCTTTGCCACTGCCCTCATGCAGCAGTTCAGATCCAAGCCGTAGTGCTAAATACAAATTTTAATTTCACAGAGTGTGTCCAGGGGATGAAATGATGGAGGAGATCAAACCTGTTTGCCTGGCCATAGTGGAGCTGAGGATACATTCTGTGTTTGTGCCAGTCCTAAATTTCAGTGGTCTCTCGTAAGGGACATTTCTTGGGATCTGTGTGATATAAAAAGGGTATGAGAGGCTGGTATGAGTTTTGAGCAGAAAGTTGTTTCATATTTAGTTGAATGCTCTTCCTGACTGGCCTTTTGTTTTGTGATTAATCACTGGTGTGTGCATGGAGAAACGGTTTTTGTTATCTAGACTGATTCGTCATGTCAGTTCCTGGCAGCCTCATCCATGCAAAAGTTAAACTTTTTAAAAAATTATACTATTAGAAAACTCCAGAGCGAATCATGGTTATAATGCCACATGTTTTCTTTCACAGTCCTTTTTAGATTGATCTATGTATTTATATAGCAGGTTGTCACCTCTCTGATTGTCCCTCCCACCTTAGATCACCTCTAGGTTGCTTTAAACAATGCTACTTCTGTATTTGGTGAGGAAGATGGAGTTTTATAATGGAGAAATATCATGTTGATAGTCATTAATCTCCTTGTTTAAAAAAGAATAGACCCATTTCATCTTCTAATTTAATGATAAATTGCAGTGATTCATCAGGGAAGGAGGGTTTATTAATAGAGAGAAATATTAATATGAGATAGAATGAGAGAGAATAATTAATATGAGAAAATAGTTTTGTCAAATAAGGGGCTTAGGGGGAAAAATGCAGAGCCTGAAGTTAGAATGGAAATCTTTAGAATCATTGTGATCTCTCTGCACCCCACACATCACCACAAGGACCTTCTCTCCTTGTCTCAGATTTGCTAGTTCAGGTTAGTTTTATACTGTAAATGATCCAAGAAGAGAAATAGCTAGGGATCCCCTATATGCTCTTCAGGTCAGTGGACATGTGTCCAGATCCAGAACAGACATGAAAATATTTTGAGACTATTTTAAGTGTGTGGAACTGAAACCATCTATGAATTTGAGTTGGATTTGTTTCTGACAAAACTTCCAACTTTAAGTTGAAAAATACAAAATAGAAAGTCATCTATGTAGTGATTTCCCTCCAGTCCCTTGAAGTGGGATTCTTCTTAGATTCAGGTCACAGTAACTTGTCAAGTTTAACATCTGTCCCTGCAAATGCTGATTAAATTTGCTGGGGACAAAAAATTGGGAGTGAGCTTCTCACAAACTTGCTGACAAAGTCCTTGTTAGGAAATTTTGCTTAGGTGTAAAGATACAGTTCTTATTTCTCCAGGTGAAGGGGAAAAAATGAATCTGCATTTCCTCTTTTCTAGCAGGGCTTTTATTGAACAAGGGACCAGCAGAAGCTGTTAATCTTTTGCAAATATCTACCCCTTCAAGTCTTTTCCTTTTCTCTCAGGAGAGACTGAGGTGGAACATGTTTCCTGTAGGCCACTTCAAAGATTTCATTTGGCAGATAAATGAGGGGCTCTAAAGTTTTGCTTTGGTGAATAAAATGCTATGTTTTGATAAGATTTGTGTGCTGTCTTTTTCCTGTTTGGGCCAGCACCTAAACCAGTTCCCCAGCACAGGTCTGCTTTCCAAGCCCCGGTACTGGTTCTGACTAGGCAGGCTGGTAGGAGCCCAGCATTTCTGTCTGCCATATTTGTGAACTGATGAGCGATCTCCTGGTGCTAGTTAACAAACAGTTATTAATCATGCTTGCTTTTCACCTCCTTTGACAGAAGGGAAAGGTTGGGAGGTGCAGTACTTTGCCTCTCTTTCCCTCGGAGGAGGGGAGAAGATGGGTCAGGGAGAGGCATCACCTGCTGCTGCATGGGAAAGCTACCGATGTGTGAGATGCTATTTAAGGAAAGGTAGATCAGAAGAGGGGAGGGAGAGGGAAAATCCCTCTATTAACGAACTCATTAGTGCTGGGAAAAGTCAAACCAAATTGCTCTTCAGAAAAGCACTGTCTAGCTGGATTTATTATTCTCTGTAATTAAGGCCAAAACAGGATGGAGTGTGGTACAAGCAGGGGCTGAGAGAGAAAAAGTGGTCTATTCAAAGCCCAATTACTCAAGTTGAGAAGTGGCATTTACACCAAAGAGGGAATAACATCACAATGCTGTTAGCTGGCCTAAAGAGCTTGTGCTTTGCTTGTAGGGTGTCCGTAGATCAGAAATACTGGGAGGGAGAAGGTTTAAAGGGATTTGAGCAAGACAGATGTGGGGTAGGATTCCTGGATATGCTTGTACACTGACACTTAGACTGCACCTGGACCTACACTGGTGAGGTGCACATACATCTTCATTCTGTCATACGGACCTGGCAGCAACATTAGCTGCGGGAACCATTTACAGGCTGGCAAAGGTCAGAGTTGGACATCAGTGAAAAAAAGAAAGCCTCGTGTGGAAGTGATCCCAAGCCTCAGCCATGGCTACTGATGGATGTTGTATTGTTTTCAAGGGAGTTTCTTCCCTGTTGGACTTCAGTTGAGTGCTCAGTGCCCTGGCACAGAGCAGTAAGGAGGCGAGCAGAACCTCCCTTAGCAGGGAACACACATTTGGGCTTCATTTGCTTGAGTTGAGGAGTCAGGGCTGAGCTGCCAATAAAGTCATCTTTTGCAGAAACTGGTGCAGAAGGGAGAAAAAAGTGGGTTCCCTGGGGGAAAGCTGCCATTTAGTCGAGTGCCCAGGAGAGCCTCTGAAGACTGCACTAGTTGCAAAAGCTTTTTTCTGTTTCTGTTTCTTCAAACGCAGCCGCTTGGAGTCTTTCTTTGAAAGAGTCTTTTTGGTGTATTTCTTTCAAGTGGCAGGAGTTGTGTGTTTGAGCAGCAGGTGGCCTGCTTGGAGTCTGAGCGGAGCTGTGTTTGTAGGGGTTGGGCAATTTGAAACTCCCTGAGTAGAGAGGAAACATTAGATACGTTTAAGGCTTATCTTTGCCAGGATGTGGCCCCAACTTTGTAACCACAGTGCAAATTTAAACTGCTTTTGTCAAAGAAGTATAAGCTTCTCTGTGAAGAGTCACAGCTGGCTTTAAAAGTGACTTTTTTTTTTTCATGTAAGTTATTGATCACAGTATAATCAGCTTAAACTAAGCTAAGTCTTCTGGAGTTTAGCAGTCTCTGTTTAAAATGTATTTAAAGCAAATAAGGTAATAAAACTTCAGCTAGTATGATTACTCTTCTCCCACACTTCCCATCAGTTTGCAGTTGTACTCTTCATCTTGCAAATCTGACTCACACTGTCCCTCTGTGGAAATTTCTAACCACTCCTTACACATTTACTTCTCCATGGGACCTCAGCCCAATGGCCAGCCACGGGTACCACAATCTGAAAGCTCTGTAAACTCTCCTGGCCTGTTTGAACACCAGTAGCTGTCCTGAGACTGGTTTGAAATCCCCTGCAGAGCTCTGGTGCTTGCTGTTCCTTGGCTGATCCTACAGTAGTTGTTCTGAGCCAGAGAAAGGTCCAGCTATGAAATGCTGATCTCCAGCACTAAGAGACAAGGATGTTTGTGAGAGAGTTGGAAGAACAGGGTAAGGGTTTCCAGCAGTTTGTGGCTCAGCAGCTGCTTAAACCAGACATAATGTCTTTGTCTTGATGAGGTTTTTTTCACCTGAACCTGTCCAGCTGCTTTCTGAATCCTGGTAAGCATTTGGCATCCTGAACCTCCTGTGGCAAGAAATTTCATAGCTTAATGAAGTGCTATGTGAAGCTTCTCCTCTGGTCTGCTTTGAACCTGCCACTTAGGAGTCCATTTGGTGCCACTTTGTGTGCTGGGAGAGAGGGAGAACAATTTCCCTCTTTACGTTTTTCAATACTATAGATTTCATGTTCCTGCTCAGCTGATGTTTTTCTGCTCTTGAGCACTAGGCTGCTTAGGTATTTCCTGTGCAGAGGCTCAGGAGACTTGGTAAGATTGGTCAAGCCCTGTTTTCCAACCCGCTTTCCGCAAAGCCAGCATATACAATGCCATGCAGGCTGGCTGGGAGATTTATTCTCTTGTGTTTCCTTCTCTTCTTGGGCCCCCTCACCAGGAGGCAGCTGCTGTCTGAGCTGCAGAGAGCCTGCGTGGCAGTAACTGGCCCTGATGGAGTAGTTGGAAGGAACAGGGATAACTTCTATCCAGATGTCACATTGATCTGCATGGAGGGGAGGGAAGGGAATGTCTCTGTTCAGCAAGATGAACAGAGTTCACTCCCAATTCATTAAAGCTTGTTTTCCCATGAAGTGCCAGACACATGTACCCACTTGTTCAACCACTGACTTGTGTTAGATGCCTAGAAAGGAGCAAAGTCCTCATGTTGTTCTCCCTGGTACTGTGAGCTCATTTGACACCATCACTAAGGCTTCTGGGCCTTTACAGATAACATAAATATCCATGAGGTTACTCAATTAGCTCTGTGTCTTCCACTAGCACAGCTGCCATTGCTGTCACAGCTGAATGCCTTCCACAGTGTCTCACAGCAGCATCTGACACAGCGCCCTACGTTACTCACATTGTTCAGAGGAGCCCTGCAGGGGCCTGGAGCCTGTGGCTATGAATGTGGCTGGTATCACTAGAGGTGCAGCAGAGTTTGGCAGAAGTTACCTTTTTCACACAATACTTTTCCAGAGTGGGGAATATGCCTGTGGTATAGAAGACGTACTGTCTTCTACCCTGCTTCTTCAGGAGCATCAAGCCTCCCAAAGCCCAGCCTTTGAGAGCTCTGTGTGATGGAAATCCTCCTCATAGAGGTAAAGAAACATTATGGTGGTAGGTATCAACTTCAACAGAGATGTTGCTATGCAGCTGGGCTCCCTCAGATTTCTTTAGCTGATAAATGCCAGACTTTATAGCAAAATTTTGCTAAAGAGAGTGACAGAGCTTCAAGCTGACTGACAACAGCCCTGCTTAACCCAGCAGTGTATGTAACAGGGGAATTAAAGAGTTCATAAGCCTTATTGTTCTTTCTAGTGAAGTTGGCTTCTTGGTCTCACATCTGCTGGACCTGATTCTATGAAGCAGTACACACAGCTCAGTGCTTCTGTCACGTGTTGTGCCTGGAGCCTCTGGCCTATCTCCATGGAAGTGAATTTGGAGGAATTTGTTCTGTCATTTCAATCTCAAGTGTCAATTGAAACCATTGTAGATATGGTGTCTCAGCAGGACGGGTAAGAAGTGAGTGGTTTATAGAAATTTTTCTCATATACCTCATTGCAGCCTTCTCCTGAACTTAGGGCTCTGAGGTATTTCAGAGAGGAATAGGGGTGTGCATACGGAAGAGAGGTTTATTGAAATTTTTCTGTGGTAGCCTTGCTGAACTCCCATGTTTGAAGGCATGCTTTTTCTACCATGATGGAGAGCTCTTTCAAGGCATCTAAGTACTCAGACACTTTTATAGACGATCTGAGATACTGCCCGCTCTGTGTTTTGTTCTTCATTCTAGATCTATAATGTTTGATTTCACAAGCAACAGAGTCTTAGCGAGTGAATTGAGAGAACTCTTATTCACTTCTCTCACCGTTTAAATACCTGTTCTTGGTATGGCTTGGGGGTGCACAATATCCCTCATAACTTTAAAGCAGGGATGTAGGGTGTTGACCTGACAGCTTCACACTGGTGTATTCCCTTTTTGTCCACTACAAAAGAAAGTTTTGTCCAGTACAAAAGATTTGATGCAGCCTCTGATGCACCGCCAGCCCTGGTTGCTCTTACTGCTTTATTTCCCCTAGTTGCTTATGTAAAAATCTGGCTTGGTCACATATGGTTCCTTTTGCTCCTCCCTCCTCTTCTGTTTGGAGGAAAGAGGAGGTTAAGTCTGAGCCAGAACAATCTTGTAGGACAAAAGGACCCCAGAGAGGATCTGTTAACATGCACGTTGCAGATAAACCAGCAACATGCAGTCCCACACTTTGCCCTCTTTTCAGTTGTTTGCTGGGTGTGTGAAATCTGTGTCTGAGGCTCGGTTCTGCAGAGAAATGGGACAGCTGCTTCACCTTTCACTGTCCTCCTGGATGGTTTCAATGCTGCACGCATTTCCCTATGGTGCTGTTTCTCCGGATATATCCGTGCTGCAGCATAGAAAGCTTTAAATTAACTTACTTGGTTCTTTGTAGTTGTCAGACATCTTGCAGCAGTTTGCTGCTGCAATAAAAGAACTGCTGCCCCAGCTTGGGTGTTCTAGTGCCTTTCGAAGTGCCTTTACCCCACAGCAGGCAGTGAGACAGGAGCACAGAGCACTGCCAGAGCACAAGCCTCAAGTGAAACAGGGGTGTGTAATAATGCTGCACAGATGGGTAATGGTAGCCATGAATACCTCTCAGACAGCATGAACAGGTAGGCCAGGGTCCTTTCAGAGTGGCCCCACACATGCTTGGAACTGTTCCTTCCATGTCCTCAGGTAGGTTTAACCTTCTGGTGTGTAGGACGAAAGGCTCTACCTGCAGCCTGGCAGTTGCCAATGATGTCACACTGAAGAGTGCTTCTGTGGAACGGTTTCCGTGGCAACCAGGTGGTGCTGGGGTGGAGAAGGTGTCTCACTTTGCATGGTACTTCCAGACTTGAGAGGTGGGAACCCTTCTGTAGTGTGTTGGTTAACTCTAGTATTAGTCCAGCACCCTGAGCTTGCCGTTCAGGCCTCTTCTTTCTCAGGGTGTCTTGTAGCTCAATGAAATGCATAAGCAAGGAAGAGCTTTCTGTCTCTACCTCTCAGCCGTTCAACATTCAGAGGAGTTGGTAAGATCTGGTTTGTATGGTGGTGGATGCATCTTTCTGTTTGGACGTGTGTCTGTGCTGCAGGGAGCTGCTGGGCAGGAGGTTTGGCAGTCTGTGCTGCATTGTGGACCTCACCTGGCACTTTGCAGAGGCATCATTGCAGCAGTTGGGTGTAGCACCAGCTCAGGTGGCCCTCAGAGAATCCTGCAGCTGCCTCCAGCCTCTCCCTGTCCTTCCTCTCCTCCCTTAAGACAAAACTCCTAATTAATTTTGCTTTCCAAAGCCATGTCTCTCTGCAGCACTGAGCTGTTTCCAGAGATGCTCTGAGAATACGGTGAGGGGGAAGGGAGACAAGTTTCCTATTGATAATAGCTATCTTTAACTCTACAAATACCTCAAGCTCTGGGGATGTGTCTGAGGTGATGGAAGGATGGTTTATGTTGGTCCAGTTCCTGTGCAATGCTTGAAAATTGACAGGAGAGTAATGCAGAAAATGTCTTTTCTAGGAAAGCAGAGCATGACTCTGCTTTCCTATATTTCCTTCAGGGAAAACAGGGTTAAGACCTGATTTATACAAAAAGAAAGAAAGGAAGCAAAAAAGACCAGTGCAATATGAACAAGGCTAAAGTCCTTGTGTTATGAGATGGTTGCACAAACTACTGGTGAAGAAGACAAAATAAATTGGGTGCTGAACTTCTGTAGAGCTGAATGTCTATCAGGCAACTGCAATTTTTGCTCTTGCACCTACTGGGCCAAGTGTCCTGAGAGGACACTTCATGGTAGTCAAGGGGCTTGTTGAGTCTCTGGAAAGCACAGGTTCTGTAGCTCAAGGCAGCAAACAGAAATTAGAAATGGAGAACCAAGACCTGGTGCTTTGCAGTGGTATGGGCCAGGTTGCCATGCAGTCACCATGAGAAGGAATCGTGAGGGACAGAGGGGGACAGTGGGAATTTTATAGTAATGATGTGATACTGTAGAGGGAGAGAAGGTGGTTGAGTACAGAAATTTTTGGTTTTCTGTAGGACCAGATATTCCTCATCTTCTTTGGGTGCCAGAGGCAGGATCCCGAGTTACAAACTTGTGCCAGATTCTATGTGACAGTTGTTATTTTCTAATCAAGTTCCTACTTCAGCCCATCTGAGACCAGTAAGCACAGATTCTCTTCACTCTCCATTCACATACGAGCCATTACCTTGTACTTCTGGGAGTTCAGCTGCTAGATATGTGCTTTTTGTGGGAGGGGGACATTTGTGTATGTAATAAAAGTAGAGTTAAAATGGGTATGTAGAGTTAAATCATGACAACCTAAAGAATGAATCCAGCTCTTAAAATTTGTAGAGATAAGCACTCTTTGGGTGATTGATTTTTTTTATTTTTTTTTTTTAACTGTAGTGAATGTACAAAATTGTAACAATATGTCCTTAAATTTGACACAGATCCCTAGATTGTTTGCAAACTGATCCTTTTGACCGGGTCTTATGCTATCCATTATTCTTGGTGTTTGAGGGGCCATTTAAAGCCCATGTTATTATTACTGAATCTGGACTGGAAGAAATCCAGACTAAATTATGTCTGGACTATTATGAAGATGGTGAAAGAAATTAGGCATTTCAGATGGCTTCATGCTAGCAATGCTTCTGAGATTATCTTTCTGTTTGTGCATTTGTGAGCTCTTTGTTGTCTGTGACTGACTCTGTAGGAAGTGCCCCCCCCCAAAAAAAAATCCAAATATTTCTGTGCATGATTGTAGATGTTGTTCAACAGCACAGTATGTTTAAATGAGTATCTGCTCTTCTTATTGTTTGTGGATGTTCTTTTTTCTTCTTTTTATTTTTTCTTGAACCTTTAATTCCAAGGGTTACTTGCAACACATATGCTTAAAGCTCCTTCCCTGCTCCATTGCAGTGAAAACAGACTCATTAATGGACTCGTTAATAGTCTTCAGCCAGACACAACCCAGGGAGATCTATGTGCTCTGAGTTAACATGTCTGTGGCTACCTCTGCCAAGTGGACATCTATTATTTTCTCACCTCAGCCACAGAAATGACTCCCCTGACAGCAGCACTTTGCTATACCACAATACCCAGAGATTGCTGAATATTCATTATATCTGACTACCGAAAGTGCTTTGCCAGCATATGGTATTAGAGCCAAGATGTTTTATTACCTCTTGCCTTTTGCTTTCTTCAAAGTGCTGTGGTTTCTATTGTCAATTCATTTAACTTTCTCATCCGAGCTCCTTCACTTTTGCTTTGCTTTGAGAAGGGGAACAGAGGGAAAATCTTGAATTTAGTCTTAGTGCTTTGGTTCCATTAAAGTAAAATTTACAGCCCTGTTAGTCTGCTGGAAGATTGATTAAAGAAGACAAGCCTTTGAACTTTGTTTCAAACAAGAGGTGGTTGTAATAACTGTAATCTTCTGCTTTATATTTCCCCATGTAAGGGAGGGAGGAACTCCATTTACCTTTCTGTCACAGGGAAAATGAAGGATGTAGGTGGCCTGCATTCAAACAGCTGCAGCCACAAAATCTTCCTTGTACCTCCCAAAATTGCATATGACCATTTTGTGTTGCTTACTGAGATATAAAACTAGCCCACATTTGCTTCATGGGCTTCTAGCCTAATTAAGGGTGAGCAGCAGAAATGACCCTACAAGTACATTGCAGGATCATCACATTCTATGAGCTTCATCTTTCAGGTGAAGTGTATATTAATTCCGTGGTATCCCACCCCATCATATCTGCTGCTGATGTAAGAACATCAAAGTGTCTCTAGAGAGACAGTCCACAGGTCAGTCCATGCAGGGTATTGTCTGCGGTCAACAGCCAACTATAAATAAATAAATATATATATATATACAGGTACAAAACTGGATATATACATAGTCAGCTTTCTTCTGGTCTGTAGAAGCAAATGCCAAATCCTTGTGGCCAAAGAGTTGTGTACTCTTACAGGCTTATGCAAATTTACAAATTTCCACTTTTGACAAAATCCTCTTTTATTCGTTGTCACTGCTTGCTTGGTGGTTTGACGCATTCTTGAGAACTATGAATTCAAATACCATTAGGTAGAAGAGGAAACTGAATCCCAGTCCTTTGTCTGCAGTCTAGGACGTGAAAGAAAATGTTATCTTACTGTCTGATGTATGCAGTCTTTAATGCCTACCTAAAGCATGTGGCTGGAATCACTGATAACCTGATTGGCTGTGTCCACTGGTGTGTGTGTTCTCATCTTTCATGAATTCTTTATAAATTCAATGGTGAGCCCAATAGTAGTATGTATATAATATGTAGTATGTATGTATATAGTATGTATAATTTAGCATTTGCACTTGCTGAGATGCTGAAAAGTATTTAAATCCATGCAATTGTTAATGCTCCATTGCATTGATCGAGGCATTTTTCGCCGATTGCCTAACGAGATTTGACTTTTACTTTTCCTTGTTCTGCAATTGGTATTTTTCTCTCCTCGAAAGGAATTTAGATTAACAGTAAACATGGGAACAGAATGACAAATATGTCTTATTTCTTCAACACTCTGTAGAGATCTCTTCATGCAAGATCTTATGCGTAAGCAATACAGGCAGGAGGATGTACACAGAAAATAGTACCGGTGATGGTAGTTATACGGTAGTTATTCTGTTTTATACTAGTTTAGATTGGGGACCTCTAATCGAACTCTCTTGACGTTACTGCTGTAAAACGTTAATTCAGAACAACTATGCCATATTTTACTCTCTGTAGATCCTAGAGTCAAACCTCTTCCATTGATAAAATCAACCATGTCCCCTAGTTTGCAGCTCAGTAGATACGCCTTCATAGTTGGAAATGAAATTGTCTAGGTTTTTAAAGAGCATTTTCCCCATACTTAAAAACTGTCTTACAGGTTGTTTATGGAAAATCTGTTCCAGCTATAGAAGCAGAACTGAATAAACTAGCTGTGTGTCTGGCTACAGGCATTAGAAAATCCAGTTAAAGAACTGGATTTTATAGTTACTTATTCAATATTTGCCTTTGCTATGTTTAGCCACACTTTGCAAAATAATAGGTTCATGTACTCTCTCTGCCAACAATATTAATATTTCAACATTGCATAGCTAAAACAGATCTCTTTATTTGTTTCAGTATTAATTCTTTGTATGCAGGTAAATACTGTCCTTGGCTGTGTGGTGCTCTGTGGAGTTGCCTGTATTTTGGCTTGGTTCAGACTTAATCTCAGCTGAGTTGGTCAGTGGAGGGGATTTATGTTTTTGCTTTTCAATCATAGGCACAGCACAATCACAGCTTAGTTTACAAGCAAACTAGAGACTTGTCAAGTGGACAACACAATAGTTCTCCTAAATTCAGATGGAGGAAGCATAACTGGAACATACGATGACCAAGTCTTTGTGTAACTTACTCTTCAGAGCAAATCTACGTGGTATTTATGCACTCATGATGATGAAAAAAATATACTAGGATTTCTTTCCTTGCCTGTAGTTCAGCTGGGCATTTTGCTGCGTGAGCCTGTGGTGTGTGGGTGTGCTGAGTAGTTCTTTTAATGACTTTTGGTAGCATGAAAATTTCCCAGGAGATCCCAAAGCTCTTCTTAAAACAGTTAAATGTACATGCTAAATCCCACAGATAAAGGAAGCCTGTGAAAGGGCTAACCCAGATGCAAGATAATGGCATTTTCCTTGATTCCTGTGAAACATCAGTTATACCATTCTACTTGCTTTACCCTTACTTACTCTGGTGCCAACCACTGAGCTTCTACACCTGAATTTTCTCAACTTAGCGATGTCCCCTTTCCCTTCCAATTAAATCAGCTTGATCTGGTAGTTTTGAAGTCTTTTCCATTCCAGGTTTCTGCATGTCATTCAGATATGTCAAATCCATCCCCTACAATGCAGGCTTATGAAACCGAAGTCTCAAAGTAGTGTAGCAGCCCTGAATAGGAGGGGAGCTCAGGAAATTCAAACATGGAGTCAAGACTAAGTTAGACATAGTGTCTTCAAATGAAACTCTGCCTATCAGTCATTAGTGGTGGCATAGAAGAAGGTAGAGCTTATGGAACAGCGAGAGGCATTTCGAAATTCAGTAGGTAGTTAATTTCACTTGTACATCAGGAGATGAATGCTGGAGATGGGCACGATCCACGATGGATTTGGATTATTTACCTTGTTGGTTTTTTTGAGGGAAAAAATTCTCCATTTCCTTTGATTCAAGAAGCTACCAGTGAAGAGTTCGCTCTGTATTAAAAGGTTATTTCTAGTTCCCTGAGGTTTCTGCCCGTGTTCAGTGTACATCAGTAAAGGCCAGGACATAGGTCTGTTATGAGGATAGAATCAGCTGCAGCCCTGTGTTCAGACAGCCTTGGCTACCACCGTCACTACATGGGTCTCCTGCATGAAGCAAGATGCAGGGAAAGGGAGCAATACTGTGTGAAGTTAGAAATATCTTCTTCATTGCTGGACCAGGTTGAACATGGAAATGAGTATAGAAGTGGATGAGCCACACTGTCAAAATGAAAGACTGTCTCTGGACTGCCTGGGGTCAGGTGATGAGAAATTCAGTCATATTCCTAATTTCCATTTTAGACACTTTCCAGCATTGGAAATTGTCTACCATTATGTGACTCTTAAATTCCAAAAATAATTTAGTGCTAGCTTTGGGATCAAGATGTTCCCAGATTATTTATTTTTATTTTCTTTCCCTGGGAGAAAAAGCATTTACCTTTTGAAGGAGCAATGCCAAACTTGTACCTTTTATGAGTCAGTATATTTTTAGCTAAATCACAACAGTTATACTATCCTCCCCCTTTTTTCATGCCAAATACAGGATTTTTCCTTCAAAAAGAATTTTTGAATAAAAGCCATTATCCTTTATCAGTAAGGAATTAAGCCACTGTGGGGATCCTTTGATTTCTTCAATGTACTAAAGGTAGGGCACAAGGGATTTAAAATTTTATGGTTTGTTTGGTATTTCAGAGGCTGTGAATACTAGTGGTTAGATCAGCTGATAGTGAATCAGAAATCCTGACTGGTGCAGCTTTTGTCAAATCCTTTAAGAAGTATTTTGCCTTATTAACCCTTCTGATAGGATGTCATTTATACCCTACTTGAAAATGGGGATAAATCCTCACAAATGGTAAATTCACTAAAATTCAACAAAAAATTATACATAATTTAAAGTACAAAAATGAAAGGGAAGGGACAGGATTTCTTCTGGTGTCACTAAACCGTTGCTCCAACTCCATCTTGTTCAAATCCATCTCAAGGATGGAGTGTGCTCTCTGAGGGTAACTGGGGACACTCAGGACAGACAAGTACCTCCTCTTATGAGGAAAAGTATCCTCTCCAAAGTGGGACACATGGCTAAAGGGGTGTTGTTGGGACTGTGTTGTACTGGCACTTCCAATGTTGCACTTCCTTGCCAGATAGCAAGAAGAGGTCAGTTCCAGGCTGGCACTTTCCTCCCATCCTAAAAATCACCTAAAAAGCCAAGAGGTTTGTGGTTTTTTCTTGTTTTGTGTTTTTTTTTAGTCCTTCCCAAAAAAACCCTCCGTATGGGTTGTGGAATTGGAAAGGAAACAATTAGTGAATGAACATCAGTCATGAAAATCCCCTTCTTTCTATACTTCTGCAGCTCCCATTCCAGAGGCTCTTGCTGTCCATGACTGTGAAGTTACAGGGTCTATGGTTTCATGTCAGATGAGATTGTCCATGATGTTATGGACTATTAAAACCAACCCACTCTCTCTGGGATGATCATTCAAACTCCATCCTGACAGTGGTCTAGAGAAGGGGATTGTTTGGTGCCATAAAATGTGTAAGTAGCACTAGTCAAGAGAGGGGTAACAGTATTATGAAGAACTCTAAACCTTTTCTGAATTTGCAGAACCAGATTCTGGTGAAAATTTCAGCAAAACTTAGAGCAAAACAAATACTACTTTAAAAGCTTTTATTTTCAGAAATATGATGTGCCAAACACAATATAATCATACTAATTTGAAACCATGACTCTGAAAATGGTTTTGGTAAAACGATCAGAAATCCTAATGAAAAATAAAACCAGAAAAATAAAAAGCAAGGGCGGTTTCCCAGAAGAAAATTGCCACCTTTTAACAGAAAATACTTTACCCTTTCTGACGCATACACTTATGTTTATAATTAAGAAATTATTTAGGCTTTTATTGCACTCTATATTTTAATGACCAATTGACATTTAACTACCTTGTGATTACTAATGCATTTAATTGAGCTTTAAATTCCTTCCTTACTTGAATAAAGGCATCTTGGATACAATAACAATGACACTTCATCTCCTTGTAACAGGTCTGAATCTTTCTGCTGTACATTGAAAACTGAATTTTAGTGTTCGTATGTTAAATACAATACAGAATAAATATTTATTAGGTTTTTAAAAAGTAATTTTGAAACTTCTCTTGCTTTCACCAGCACTCGGGGTCTGATTTGTGTGTCTCACTGGCTTCATGCTGCTGATTTCAGTGGAGTTGCTCCTCTTCCTGTTTATGTGTGAAGAAAATGAAGCTATTCTTGTTTGTGCTAGAGAATACACCTTTAGATCTAGCCAATGACCTTGCATGTCAGTGAGGTGATGAAAGACACACTTATAATTCATGGCTGCAGTGCCCTGTGCTGTGTGTCCAGGGTGCTTTGGGTGCACTTAGCTCTGGAGATATTCTGTGTAGCTGGTTGGGGATGGGCCATCACCCAATGCTCTGGAGAGCTAATGGAGAGGTTTGGTTACCTCCACACCAGCCTTCTTGTCTGTGGCAAAAAGTAGTGATACCATTAGTGGTCCTAGACTTCAAACCCACCTGTTGAATGACAGGACCTTCAGGCTTGCAGATCCCCATGCACGTTGAGCCTCAAATGTTGGCTCTTTCGCTACAGAGTCTAACCTCTGGGCCATCCTTCTAGCAGTCTGGTTGACATGTAGCTAATAGAGGATTATAACTTCAGAATGAGACTGTGCAGTGGCAGCAGATGAGTGTTTAAATAACAAAGAATCTCTTTTTATGCAAATGTTCCAAGTAATAAAGAACAAAGAGAGGATATCATCCCTCTTCTACCCTCTGAGAGTCTGGGATGTGTAAGCAAATTGCTTCTACATAGAAGGGAAGGGTTTTGTTCTCTTTCTTAGCAGCCATTGTGTACTCCACAAGAAAAGCAGCAGAGAGTTAGTGAACATAAGCCTTCCCTGGGGTCTGGCTTGGAGAAAGGAGAAGCAAAGTAGGACATAAGGCTATGGTGGGAAACCCAGTTCTTTCCAATCTTCTCCCTCTCCCGCCTTCTTTTGTTAAAGCAGCACCTGATGTATTTGTTCACTTGCTGTCCTGGAAAAGGCTTACTTGCCTCCAGAATCAGAGGACTGTGTAACTGCAGCAAGAAGCTTCCAAAGTCCATGGCAATAGTGAAAGAATAAGAAACAGAAAAATGGATTAAAAGGAGTCTTCCATTGTGTGGGAGTCCTTTCCCTCTCCATTAAATTGAAATAGCCACAGTGCAAAAGGAGGGTGAAAGCATATGAGTGTCAGAACAGAACACAAAACTCCATAAGCCATCATGTCTTTGACAAAGACTTCAGTGAACTGTACGACTGGTTTGTGCCTGTGCTCAAGGCACAGGGTTAATTACATCTGATATAGCATCCAGGTCGTCATGAGTAGGAGGGTCTGTGATGGAGGAGCAATGGAAGCTGTCTGCAGACAAATTTGGTTTATAAACCTGGAGCCCTCTAATTCTCTGAGGGGCACAGGCTCCCTGATTCCTTTTAGGACTGGTAGGAAATGAGTCTCTGAAGTAGCTAAAGCCTGGGCTATTTCTGGAGATTTGAGCCAGGATCCTTGCATGTGAAAAATGAAAAATCTCTGTCTCAGCTGGGAATGTGCTCATCATTCCCTTCTCCCTCTCAGCATCACTCCCCTCACCTCTGGCAGGAGGAATTTTCTTCTAGATTCTGCTCTGTCTTTAGCCACTGAATTTGGGGAAGGAGGGCTGAAGGGTCAGAATAAAAACACAAGGCAACAGCAAAACTTTCTCCAGCTGACCTCTGAGCATCACTAGTTTGACACTGTTATTCCTCAAGGAAGCTTTTATTCTAACAAAGGATAATGTTGTGAGTCACTATCCCTCCCACACTGCTGCTCTTCATTGGAAAACTCTCTATACGTCCACCTGATAGAAAATCTTATCTGGCTTGACAACGGCAGATTAATTTACCAGCTACAAAATCAACATCAACAATTCTGTTGATGGGGGAGGAGAAGATACTGCACTAGGAAGATGAAAATTTCGAAAGGTGTTCTTTTTTCTGCATGGAGAACTTTGATTGAGATTTTATTTTTGGAAAGGAACAGGAAGAAGTTGCTTTCATAGTTGCAGAGGAAGGGTCTGTGAACAAACTGTTGGAATTTGTGTAACTCTCCAAGTAATTCTAAATTGCATATTTTCTGCATAGTGGTGGTGGGGATAGTCCCTGCTCAAAGGTGTGTGCTGGAACTGCAATAATGCGGGGGTTTTTTTGCAGTGGGCGTTCTTATTTACTGTCACTTGTAAAGTCTGTAGCACAATGGGATTTTCTGCCTCGCCGACACGAAGATGTTATCTCTGTAAATATTCTTGCTGTTCTGCACACGTGCACTTTAAATGTTGCTGGGGTGGGGGAGAAATCAATCAGCCAAAGCTTCAGTAAAATCCATAGGCGGAGAGCTCAGTGCTGCCGGTTCCCATGGGCATCCAAATCCCCCAGGCATCGTTGATAATCTCAGTTTGTAATTATTATCAGTAAACATTTTGCTGTTGGGAGCAGGTGAGTGCAGCTAGAAGGAACTGGCATATATCCAAGGAATTTATACGCTACCTTATTATCATAGTAACTGTATCAGGGAATAGACAGTGTGTTTTCTTACTGTGTTTCACAACTTCAGTGACTGAGACACAGAAAAGCCCATAGTCTAACAACAAATTTCTGTCCACTTGGGAATTTAAATAGAAATGTCCTATACTCCAGACCAGTACCCTAACACAAATCTTCCATGTTGTCATGCATCAATGATGCGTGGATGATTTCAGTATGTCTTTTTGATGGAGAGAGTTGACATTTCACTATTTTTATCAAGTTCTTGTGAAACAATGTCTGAAAATTTTCCTTGGAGAAAGTTAGTAATTTTGAAATTTATTTTTTTTTCTCTTACAATCAGGTTTTTATATTAATCCACAGTATTTCCAAGTGTGAATTAGTTTCACTGTAGTTTTGATTATTTGTCCCAAATAATCATCTTCAACAAAAGTATTTTTTGTAATTGATCTCATGATATGTCCATGTGAAAATAGAAAAGTAGAAGTAATATAAATGAGTGAAATGTCAACATTCCAAGATTAAAAAAAATCAAAGCACAAATTCCAAAGAGATCCAGTGTTTTTTCATTGAAACTGATATATTACTGAAACATAGAAATAAGTTTTGTGCAAAAACCTTCCCCAAGTCAATCTACTTTGATGAAATTGATGCAGTCAATGTTGTCTGAGACCAGCTAAAACTAAACTAGCAGATTTAAAGAAGTTGCAGTAATATTTTTTATAGCAATAACCAGAAATTCTCATAAAAAGGCATTGATATGCAAAAGTTTTTAAACAGACCAAAGATGAGCATAAGCAAGAAAACTAGTATTACTACTTTTCTTTACCTTGTTCTGCCACCCTTTCACCTTGTAAGCCACTTTCATGAAACCTCATCCCATCTGTTATTGCAGCAATGAATCTGGTAGGAAAGCAGAATGAAAATTAATTTAATGTAACATGGGTAATTGTGTCCCACTCGATTCCTCCACTGTTCTCAGCATCACAGTATCCGAGTGCCTTCCAGGAGTGCAATGAACAGTGTGACTCGCATCTGGCACGTGTTTGTTCTCTCCTTCCTTCCTCGGGGGAAATCATTTTCAGTCGAGTGATTTGTTAGGAATTCTTTTTAAATATGTGCACACAGGATGCTAAATATTTGCTATAAAAAAGGCCAGGCCAAATAAATTCCTCCTGGAATGGAGGATAATGAAGTCTGAGGAGACTTAAACTTGTCTTGTGAGACTTAATACTGTAGTAATGAGGCAGAGCAGAGGAAACCCCACGCGTGAGACACAGAGTTGCTGACCACTGCCTTAGCAATCGCTTCAAGAGGCTGCTAGGTAGCATGGGTGTGTGTCATTGAACTTGAAGATAAGGACTAAGACCAGGAGACTGACCTGTGCTGTCAGAGAGAGAACTTGGATGTCCTTATGATGGCCCAGCACTACTGACAGGAGCTGCTGTGATGTTTCAGCCCTGATGGCAACCAAGAGCAATCCACCTTGTCCCCTGCTGTCCTTGGAGCTCTTTAAATTTCCTTTTGCCCATCTCTGGTCCTGGTGTACCCTAGGCCTAGTGGTCCCTAGAGTGGCATTGAATGGCTCTATTTACTAAAGCTATGTTTGGATAGTAGGAAATACCAGGCTTGAGGACTTGAGGGGAATTTAGGTTGGTTTCAGATGCCCTTAGTATGATTCATGTTGTTAAAACAAAAACACCCCAAAACCTGCTCCCCTTGCCTCCAGTCCTTTAATTGGAATTACAGGCTAATCGACTCCTGTAATTCCTCAATATTCTTTTCAAACGTTGAACTGAGGCCTGGTTCCACTCTCACTGAATTAAATTCATATCTACACAAAGAATTTTGCTACTGTGAAAAGGAAAGCCTGTTCCTTGCAGAGTGAAAAAAAATTTTTTTCCATTTTATTTGAAAAGAAATACACAATACGTTTATATGAAAATATTTGCCCCTTACATGGCATGAGTAGAAGAGCTCTGAAGTGGTGCCCTGGCTTGGAGACCAATGTCACACTTGGAGTCTCACACAAGAGTCAGGTTCCAGATAATTGTATTCTCAAACTGTTCCCAGGTTACCCAACATGCAAAGTAGGAACAGAACTTGTTCCTCCTGAAATGTTGTGTCTCAAGGGTGTTCCAGGGTAACAAACATGGTGTGTTTATTGCCCTGTGCAGATTTTTTTTGTGTTACCATATGTAGAGTTTTGTCCCTGACAGCTGTTGGCAACCGTCCCCCTTTCGGGGGGTAGGAGGAGTCCTCTGCTCTCCTGTGGGACTTTTGTTTGTGTTCAGTGCATCATGTCTCTGCCTCACTGATTCTGCACCTATCCAGAGCCACAGACTGCCTGGGAAGAGTTTTCCTGTCTCCTTTCCATGCTTTCTAGAGAGGAAGCAAAGGGGAGTTCAAGGGGGAGTATAAGGGGGCACACAAATGTAAGATATGATGGTGAGCCCTGCTCTGTGCCTCAGCATCCCTAGCTGTAAAGTGGGAAGAATATCTCCTTCACTGAACTTTGGTAGGGTTCAATTTGTGACAGTTCACAAGGGCAGAAGCTGCTGTAGAAATGGATTATTTTTTTTTTTTTTTTTTCAATGTTCAGTTAATTAGTTACTTTAAGAATTATCATTACACTGTACTGGATTCACTCCACACCTATTTGGTTTTTTTTCCTTCCTTCCTATGGCAACTTGGTTTCCCCATCATCAAAACATTTACAGGCACTTCACACGCTGCTTTCTTACACTAGTGTTTTGATGGTAGAAATTGAGGAAATTGACAAAATAAACACTTTCATCTTTTATAAGAATTACTGGTTGGATTAGTTAAACATTCATACGTAGCAGAGGTTTTGTGACTTGCGTAGTGTGTGTGGTCATTGTTGTTTATTTAGATTACAAAACAGATTGGGCTGATAATTTTCACAGTCTAAATAAACTCATGTAAAACTGACCCTCTTAGCAGTACAAGTTCTTCTCCGGGAAGATTGTACCTGGGCAGTGTGTCCTCCTGTAACAGGATAAATAATTAAATTCAGGGAGTTTGGGTGTGAAAATATAATCAAAATGAAGACGGTGAGCTCTTTCTTATGTAGCCCTCTTGCCTTTCCTTATCCACCATCTGCTGTTGTACCGAGCATCCGCCTGGCTCTTTGTACCGTTCTGCCTCTGGTCCAGAGAGCTGCTCTGCTCTGAAGCATTACTTGAAACTGCTGTGCTAGTTGAGCTGTTGATCATGGCACAGCTAAAATGAAGCCTCTGGTGCCTCCCTGAAGGGGAATTAAAGGTCACAGGGAGCTCTTGGGAAGGGCATGAAGGGATGGTACCTCTGTCCTTACTGGGTTGTGTGAAACATTGGACACCCGACTTAAATATGATCTTGACTTTCGGGGGCTTTGTCCTAAAACAGGCTTTGTTCCTGTCAGATGCAAAGTGGTCAAGTCATGGCTATATGCAGGATTCTGGCTGAGGCTGTTTCTTGTAAGGCTGAGTGGTTTCCAGGCACAGGAGAAAGTGCTACTCCCTTTCTTTTGCTCTGTGAGTTTCATACATTCACACAGACACCTCTGTTCTTTATCCAGCTTTCCCAGTGATTGGATATAGGTTACAGGAGAAACTAATATCAGGATCTTAACCTCAAATGCCCTGTCAATACGATGCTTTTTGATAAAAGTTCTTACAGGTACTATGAACAATAATCTATTTCTTCAGGCTATTGACTTTCCTATAAAGAGCAATGCAGAGCAGTGTCCTTCCTTCAGAAATCTCAGAGGCAGTTTAAACACCACCCCCTGGGATGATCTTGTTCTCATCTAAGCATTATGGTTTTCTGACTAATTTAAATGTATCCTTATTCAGCCTCATTGATGTCAGGGCTCCTGCTTCAAACAGAACTTTTCCATAGGTGAAAGTCTCTAAATGCTGAAATGACAAGATGCAGAGTTATGCCAGATTTTTTTTAAAATTAGCACTCTATTTAATATTCCAATTTAAAAATTCACATGGGTTAATTTCAAGATGATGTTTGTATATGAAGTGTCTTTTTTAGGCAAGGAGGTTTTTTTTCTGCTTGTGGTCTTTCCCCTCTTTCTCTACCATCCTGTGCAACAACCCTTCGAATTCAGTGTGGCTGGATAATGCACAGTCATTAACTGTGTTTTCAGGTTCATGGGTGTATTCAGTGCTGAGGTCATGGTAGCCTCTCTGTAAGGGATCTGAAAGTAATTTATGCCAGTTTAATGTGATTCTTTTTCTTTTGTTCAATTTTTTTTTTCAAGGATGGTTTCACGATTTTCTGGTATTTTCTTTATAGAGATCTTTTCCTCTGTGAAGTTTATGATTTGCTGTATTACAAAATGTGATGTTTTGCAGAGAAGCTGGTTTGGGTAGATTCTAAGCATTTCTCTGCTTCTTTTGACACTGAAGCCGTAAAAAAAAAAAAAAAAAAAAGGCTTAGGTTAGGAGAAGAGAGTTTATCTTCCTTTTACAATAAAGGTGACATCTGGAGTGAATTCTGGGGTCCTCTGTGAGCCCACCTGGAGCCCAGGGCATGATGGCTTTCCTAGTCCTGTTACTCTCCTTGTGGTTTGCTACCACTTTTCAATTGTTGCTCAGCTTGCCTCATGGTGACATCATATCCAGTTGTTGATGAGCTGAGTGTAAAGTCAAGGGAAGAGAATAGAACTTGAATAAGTTGTATGATCTGGTTAAGCTGTCCCCAGACAGCAAAGCTCTTATTTTCTTCCCTGGTAAAAAGGAGGAGGATGTAAGACAGAGGAAGCAGCGATAGCTGCAAAGCTGAGTGGTTTTCCAAAGGATTCTGTGAGAGCTCAGTTGCTTTGGGTAAAGAAAGCAGAGGATTTCTTTTTTTTTTTTTTCCCCATAAAACTGACAGCGCTGGGCACTACCACGAAAAATTGTGATGTACTGTGATAATAATCATCATGCTTATTTCTCAGCATGCCTGGCTAGTAAAGCACTGCTGTCTGTCCAGTCTCTGCTGGCTTTGAGTTTTTTGCATCATCCTTCCCTTATAAGTAAATGACTTTCAACACCCATGGAACCTTTCTGAAACAAATTGGGGCTTAGCCTGGCTCAGAGAGCATCTGGATCTGTAGTGATGCGCACTGTGCAGTGCGAAGATGCTAGGAGCTGTCTTTCTGATTCATTGGTTGTCCAGAGAAGTGGTTGAGTCACCATCCCTGGGGATATTTAAAAAATGTATAGATGTGGCACTTAGGGACATGGTTTAGTGGTGGACTCAGCAGTGTTAGGTTAACGGCTGGACTCCATGATCTTAAAGACGTTTTCCAACTTAATTGATTTTATGATTGGTATTCTGGGCTTGGTTTAAAACTCTGACTAAGCTTAATGTGTGGGTCCAGTGCCCCTTTTTTGTTGCAGATTCGTGCCTAATCAGGACTGAACCTGCACTGTTTCTTCTTTTAAGTGGGAGTATTAATAAAGTCTCTCTTCTCCCTAGCCTCCAGTTCTAGGCGGACAAGTCAGATTTGGGTATCTTTGAGATTCTTCTCCCCTTTTCAAATGTGGTTTAAATTAAATTATCCAGAAAAATTTAAGAGTGATTACTAATCTGCATGTGCTTACTGGCTTCTCTAGGAAGCTGGGCTGAAAATATGCGAAGGTGCCAGTTTACTTGCTCAGCTGAGACCTTGGCTTGTACCTGTGAATCTGATGTGTGGTTATTTATTTGAAAATGTCCTCCTCTTGCTTTCTAGGCCTCCATCTTACTGATGTTGTTGACCTGGGTTCCTTGTGTGCTCCTCTGCTCTCTGCCAAGGTTTGACTCTGCAAAATTTCTCTACTGTCTCTCATCACTGCCGCCTTCCGTCCATGGGATGCTCCCTCCAGTCCTGTCTGGTAAGTCTCCTTCCTTTCAGATTCAAATCCTTCTTAAAAAGTCATAATACCTATGAAAATAGATAGGTAGGTCCCAGGGAAATCAACTTTGGAAATGGTAAAACAAAATGTTTTTTTTTGCTTGTTCAACATTTTCTTCACTGAATTGAAGGGAAAAAATAGAGGTAAATAATTTTTAACCTCTTGAGTGTAAAGTCTGAAACAAGCTGAGATGCCTAACCTCGGTGTATTAAAAATGTGGACTAAAGCCCTAAAGAGCTCGATTAAAATCCGGTGACGTTACTCAGTTTGTCTGAAAGATGAAAGCAAACATGTGAGTTACTTGCAAATCACCTTGTTCCTCTGATGTTCTGGCAAAGCAGCAGTGAGCACTGTCCCAGTGCAATATCTGGAGGAGTCCTGGGTAGTCAGGAGGAGTCCTGAAGAGATGGTTCCCTCTGTCCCTTATGTTTGTTCAAAAGGGCCACCTCAGGTGGTCACCCAGCAAAGAGCACACAGGCTTTTGAGTGGAGACAATTTCTTCGTAGTGTTGGAGGTATGAATACTAACTAGCTGAGTAAGGAGAATGTTATGTGCTTGTTGTCTGGGGTCAGTGCTTGGTTTCAGCATGTTTCCTGTAGGTTTGATACTCAAAGCTGTAGGGATGTACTGATGTGAACCGCCGGAGCAGCTGCTATTGAGCTCATACAGCTATCATAACTTTACATAAAATTCGATCAAATATGCCAAACTGTTAACACTAAATAACACTCTGGGCCACCTCTGAGAGGGTCCAGTAATTTCTTTTTGTTTAGAGAGTATCTGAGGGGCTGCTGGTTTTGCTCTGCTAATTTCTAAGGATGGAGAGCTTTGTTTAAAAATTCTCAGCAACATCTGGAACTCTCTTACATTCAGCTGAAGTGGGAAAGGTATTAACCTTGAATGAGCAGAGTTTGCTTTTTAAAAAATGAATCAAAAGAACATGTTTTGATACATTAAAAAATGCATGCCATAAAACTGCTGTTTCTGTTTCTGCCAAAGCCAAGAACTGTTCAGGCGTGGGAAAGAGCAAAGAGAAAAAAACAATAAAACTATCCAAGCCTAAAGGAAATATTAGGAAAGGAGATGAAAGACAACCACCTGGGATGCCCATGAAACAACGGGTTTTAATCCCCTGCTGGTGCTACATGTTTCCTTAGAAAGGGAATTTATAGATAAAGGAAAGATTGTATGGATAATGTGCTTCGTCACTGTTAGGAACCCTCAGCTTGGGGCCAAAGGCTCTCCTTACAGGCAAGAAACAGCTTTTTCTTGCAGATAGCAGGATTTACCCTATTTCATGTATCTCCTCTGCAGATCTGCTAGTGCTTTAGTAAAGGAGGGTTGGCCTCCAATTTTACAGAAAGGAGGCAGCAACCATCACAGACAAACATGCACAAGGAGGTTGCACAATGGACTTGAGAACTGCTTAGTCTTTAGAAAAATGTTGTAGATGAGAGAAATTTGTAACTGATGGAGAAGAATAGAAAGAGTTTGGGAAATGGTAGTACCAGCTTCGTGGTGCTAATATAAAGTTTGCAATATAGTGGTCTTATGAGATTCTTCAGGATTACATTTGTCCTTATGCAGCAGTATGAGAGTTTGGATGGTGGCCAGGATGCCACCTGCAAGGGTCCCAAACGCTTTCTGGAATAGATATTGCTCTCCCCTCCTTCCCCAGTGACAGTTCCAGCCAAGTGGGAACGGAGGAATTTTATAAGATTAGCAGGCTATGGGCTACAAGCAGAGAGCTAACCTTGTCTGCCTTTAAAGCCAGGGGTGTAATCTCTGAATTAAATTTACATGATTTATCGTATCTAGGAAGGTTGGTGAAATAACCAGAAAAACTAGAGAAGAGGGGAGGCAAAGGGATAGCCATTGGACTGGAGGGGTTTTCTCTTATCAGTGGTAAAATGCACAACTCAAACCAATTAAATGGGATTAGTACCGGGTCCCCAAACCAAATTGTTCTGAAACACAGTGGTGTTTAATATATTACTATCAAAATGCAATATCTCAGGACAGCCACCCATCTGTTTTCTTGGAGGAATCGGATGGAAAGTGCATTAGAAGTTGGAATTTGTCCCCACTGGGAGAACTGCACTGAGTCATGGTGATGTATGGGATTTGTGCAAAGAGAAGAGAGAAAATATTCTCCCTGTGATTTAACTATTGCATAATCACTGCCACTTCCTTTCTGTTCTTTTGGCTGCACACAACAGCAAAGAGAGGCTCCCCCTGGCTCCTATGCAGTCTGATTGTACTGAGGTATGGTGTGGAGAAACTCTGTTAGTACAGTGGAAATATGTATGAAAAGAAAGGAGAAACTAATAGGAAGGACAAAGGCCAACAGAAGCTGGCCTAGGAGAAGAAACAGCAGAATTTTGATGCATTTTATTCACTGGATGCCTATGTATCTAAAATCGATACATAGAGGGATAGTTTGGTTAAGCACCTTATGCATGCTGCTTCTTCACAGCCAGCTTTCAGGGCATCCCATAAAAGGCATCGTGCAAACACAAATCTGTGGAGATCTAACAGGGAATTTGGGCTGTGTAAGACCAGGCTGCTTTGGGAACAGTGTGGAGTCTGTGGCCAGGCGCAGTCCATGGGTCACAGAGAGCTAATTCCACATTTATGTCTGGTTAGCTAAGACAAGAACTAGACCCAGAACATCTCAGTGAAACTACTTTCCAGCAATGACAAATTCATGGGTTAAGGGAGAAGCCTGAAAATACTTTACCCTTTGCTCCCAGTGTGGTGCTGACTAGTGGCAAAGTAGAGAGAGAATTTCTTCTCGCTGACTCTGGACCCTGAAGTGTGATGGCAATGTGCTTTTCCTTTCTGCAGCTCCTGAGCCTTTGGTGCTCACAATAAAACTCATCTTGTCTTTCCTTCTGTGATCCCCTACACCATTGCTTTCCACTGCTACTTAGCTATAGAGGCGATTTGCCCCTGATTTTACTTTGCCTGTTTCTTAAGTAACACCTACAGCTAAGACAGGAATAAAGCTACATCCTTAAAACTTGCCCCACACCCTTTGCAAAAGGTATGATTAAAACTTTCTTCTTATCTCTAGGAAATCTAGGTACCTCCTAAGAAAGAGCTGTGGAAGGGTCTCCCCTATTAACTGCTGGGATCTTTTTAGGAATCCTATAATATTTCATTTTTATTATATGTTACTAGAAGTACCCAGGTGGCATATTGAAGAACACTTGTCAAAAAATGTAGCAATGTTATTTTATCAGGAATAAATGAAACTTATCTCATAACCAAATCACTCCTTCTGAAATTACTATAGATCCAGGCAAAGAGGAATCAAAGATAATGTATTTTCTTCATTTAGTGCATTAGCGTTCATAATCTTTTCTCGTATTTTTCCATGGTTTTTCAATAAAATCCCCATGTATTTAAAGGCTAATAAAGACCACCTTGGGGTGGGGTTTTTTGTTGTTTTTTTTTTGTTTTGTTTTGTTTTGTTTTCGCTGAGTTTTGCTGGTTAGCTGCTGTTGGCATGTGGCCAGCCTCACATCCACTTAGTCTCTCTTGCAGCCTGTTGGTGGGGTGCTGCTCCAAGGAGACACCTCATTAAATTCATGTTGGCAAATGTTTGTCACCTTCTCGGGAGCTCTGCAGTGATTAAGGTTGGGATTTTCCTCA
Source organism: Tringa tobata (assembly GCA_033628505.1). Classification (NCBI taxonomy): domain Eukaryota; kingdom Metazoa; phylum Chordata; class Aves; order Charadriiformes; family Scolopacidae; genus Tringa; species Tringa tobata. The sequence goes on from JAHREE010000457.1 coordinate 392,598, forward strand.
CCTGACTTTGGCTTTCTCAGCACGTTTGAGCCAGTTCCTGGATTCATGCTAACAGGAGCTTTCACAGGTAGCCAGGATTACTTGCCCTCTAATGTGTCTTTCTCTTTCCACTGTTGAGGGAGCCTGGATGACAAACCTGGGTTACATACTTCATTTTTTGATGCTTAAAATGAGATGAATTCTATCCTCCAATTCCTTCAAAGCTATTTACTTGATATTTCTTCCCTGGCTGCCTCTGGCAAGAAGCTATTTCAGATCAGTTCTCCCCTGTACGAGGAGATTCTCGCTCAATTCCTCCAAGGCTTGACCTTTCCAGAACTTTTTCATTTATGCCACCCGCTTCCCACATTTGACACAGCCTTAAATAGTTTCGTACCATCTCATGAATTCTGAGTTATGTGACTCAGTCACCTCTGAATCTCCTCTCTCCCAACAAATACAGGTCATGTTTGCCCAGTTCTTCCATGTGAAGTGCCAAGCTGCTGAATCAGCCTAAACTCCTTCATCACAACATCATCTTCAGGGCCAAACTACTGCTTGCGCAGAGTCTGAGAGTGAGGGAGAGGAGGGACACATGGAAACTTGGCTGGGACACTTTTTCCTTGGCTGGAGCACGTGTACTGAAAGAGCCTTGGCGCAGCTGAATGTCTCCAGAGATGCAAGGAGGTTGCTGGTTGCTGAAGGCAGTGCAGTTGCTCCATGAGGGTGTTTATGCCAAGAGCTATACAATGGGAAGTTCTGATAAAATTGAATGGATTCATTGTTCTCCGAGTTTACTTCCTTTGATAAACTTTTGGGAACCTCAGGTACAGTGGAAAGGAGCTTGGAGGGTTGGAGATCAGCTTTCAGGCCACATACACCTATTTCCCTATTCTTTAATTCTTTTCCTACCCACTTAGACTGAAATTCACTTTCCTATTATCAGGGTTATTTCTTTAACTTGGAAATCAGAATACTGTGGGGGGACAGGCCATAAAAGCAGAATGTGGCTCAACATTACCTGAATGGCACTGTGATATGCTATAGTTTGTCCAGTTTGGGGCTGGTTTTGCATAACCACTTATCCAGCAATGTACCTTTACGTGAAGTACCTTGATGATAATCTCAGTTTACTGATTGCTCAAATGCAGTCCTGTGCCTTTACATGCTCTCGAGAGCCTTTAGTTTAGATACGCACTGAGTCTTGGGACAACCGTGTAATGAAAGCTGGTATGAAAGAAGTAAAGAGATTTTTTTTTATTATTTTTTTTTTTTTTTGGAGGAAAGGAACTAATGAAGAAACTGGGGAGAAGAGAAGCTAATTATCATCCTGCACTTGCTCAGACACATAGAGAGAAAGTAGTCTTTCCTCTGGTATGAGGGATGGTGTAGGCCCATCGTGTCCCACATCATCTTGTCCTTTTCACTATCCTAGCCTATTCCTCAGGGCACTGGGCTGAGGTCTGCAGCGTAGCCACCTCATTAGCTCTGTCTCTGCTGCTGGAGGAATTATAGGATGTGTCTGCCAGAGCTAGGTGATCTTGCATTGAGAGGGGAAAAATATCCACTCTAAACCTCACCCAGAGCATCACTGATCTGAAAGAACAACTTTCAGGAGGCAGGTGAACAAATGATTTATCACAAGGCAGTTTTGACCCTGACCAGGGTCTTATTAAACACCTTTTTTCTTTATGGCTGACTATGCTTAGCATTGAGAGACTGGTCACAAGGCATTGATATACGTTTTTCCCATCTTACTCTTCATTACCTAAGCTGTAGTGAGAGAGTTTCAGTCTTTGAAAATGTATGAGGGAAAGCCTGAGAGGAAAGCAAATAAGCAGTCAGAAAGATGACATGTTCTGCTGTTGCAGTGTGGGGTAGGTGGCTTGTGCCAATTAATGGAAATTATTTATTTGGACTCTGTTTTATTTACTTATGGGGATGATGCAGCTGTGGAGAGTCTGCTGGCCCTCACCAGCAGAGGATCTGTATGTAGACAAGTTCTGGTTAGTTCCCATAGAAAGAGGTAAAATGCAATAGTTTTTAATAGGAAGAGTCATTAGTTGCTGCTCCTTAGGGATAGGAGAGATTCCCAGCTCCTTGGAAACTTCACATCAAAAGCTGAAGTATCACACCTCAGGTCCAGCCCACCAAATTTTGGTCCTGAAGCACTTCCGTTAGCCTCCAAACAACTTCCCCTTTCAGTCTGGAGAGTGTGAAAGGCACCTGCACAGGCTTGAGACCTCAGTGCAGTAAATCATGCTTTGGAGACCTCTCTCTGCCTTACTGAGGGCCCAGGGTCACTAGTTACTATTTCTAATTTCAGCATCCCAGTTAAACGCCTCCAACCCTGTGGGGTGAAGCTGTGTCTGGTCTCCCAGTTAAACTGCTGGTGTTTATTGAAGCATCTGGGCTTTCCAGCCTTTTACTTCTATCGGCAGGAAGAGGGAACCTTCTAATTTCTACCTCAAGAGGGGAGGTGTCCCTCATCCTGTGTTATCAGGGTGACAGCACCCCTTGTACTGTAAGTGCTTTAACTTCATGGTGGAAAAGTAAGAAAACACTAGATCTCGTCTAAAGGAAAGCTTTGAATCTGCCAAATACCTATGAGGCAACAAACCTTGTGAAGGGCCTGGAAAAGGGCTGATTTACAACTGCTTTGTGGGCGTAATTTTCTCTGCTTGCTGGTCCTAAGCTTTATTTGCTTTGGGAGAATACCACTGTGTGTGTTTCAGTGTGACATTTACAGTTTTCCTCATGCAAATTGGCCCGGCGGCAGCCCAGGGACAGCAGACCATGAACTTATAAGGGTTGGCAGGGAAAGTGTCCAGCAAGGTCAGTACGGGGGTGTGATTTCTCCTCCCTGCGAGGGGGGAATGGAAGTCACTGTGGAAGGATGCTCTGGAGACTTGATGCAGAATTAGTTTCTTTTTGCTTCAGTTGCCCTTTTTCTCAGCAATATCAAACTAGTATTTTAGAGTCATCCTGCCAATTTTCAAGCCTCAAGGCATTTTTTTTCACTGAATGATGTTATTCAGTTTATTATTTATTTGTCTGTTTGGTTATTTTTAGGAAAAGTTGTGAGAATATATATCGTTCCTCCCTCCTTCTTCCACAAATTTGAAAATTATCTGATGTAATTTTGTTTAAAAGAAGAAAGGAAGAGAAAAGTAATTTTGGAGGAAAATTTGAATGTCTATCTAGAAATAAAATATGTTGGAAGGAGTGAAAATTAGGTTGTATAATTGGAATTGAATTTTAATGTTCACCCTGGAGTTTGCTCTTGAGTCCCCGTGGCAGTGGAGGGGAATAAGATGCAAAATAGAAATGATGATACAATGATATTGGGCACGGTAGAACCTGCTGTGTGGCTTTGGTGGTGTTATAAGCAACAAACCCATGGTATGGCTGAATGGTGCACTGTGAGGTGAGACACTGCAATTGTCTGAAGGGGTAGAGATGCTGGTTCTGCTAATATCTTGGAGTAAGGCAAGCTATGCAGCAAGAGCTGGCACAGTTTTTGTATTTTGGCTAGATATGGTACTGATTTATATTAGGGAGGAATTTCATGCAGCGGGGCACTATAGGGAGACAGTTGCTTGTGATTTACTCGTTGTGCCAAACTTGCTTTGGGTTTTATTTTTAAAAATCCTGTGTAGTCTCTTTTTTTCCTGCCTCCTCCTGCACTGAGCAGCACTAAACGCCGCTTGCCACTGAGGACATTTAAACTAATTTTTTCAAAAGTGCTGATGAAGCAGGACACGCTTTTATTGCTGTCATAATGTCTCTCAAGCTTGCTTCCTTGATTGCGTTTGTAAAACACCGACCTTAATAAGTCCAAACCCCAAGGAAGGGATGGTGCAGACGGTAGCCCCTGAATGACAGCCCATCTGCTTGCGTCTCTTGCAGGCCAAAATGACTTCATTAGAAGGCAGCATTAAGCTGAGTGCAGAGCCTGGCAGGAAAGCTCAGCTTTGCTGTATCTACCGCTATGCTCCTGCCCCGTTTGATCCCATGGTGCGTGCCAAGGCGAGTTGGCACGCAAGGTCCCTTCCTCCTGCTGGGAGACTCTTTCATTACGCAGCACGTTTCCCTGTGAGCGGGGAGACGTGCACTGTGCACGTCAGCATATTCACACGCTGGTGCAGCACAGAGGCTGCCTCCCGAGGAGGGGTGCACACAGCTAGCTAAAAATTGTAAACAGCAAGAGAAGGAGATGGGAGCGGGGAGAGGGCATGGTGAATACTGTGGTGTGAGGAGACTGCTATTCCTGAAACCCAACCTTACCTGCCTAGGAAGCTTTTAAGAGACTTTTCAGCTAGATGCCCTCAGTGCTTCCAGAAGTTGGAAGTCTGGGGACTCCGCTCTGGACCCAGTATTCATAAACCATGTGTCTGGAAGACTCCTGATGCATGTAGATAGACACCCATATGTTACCCAAGAGTGAATGACCCCACGTCCTGGTTTCCAGCCAGGTATACAGCTGGGAACAAATGGCTGATCCCTGCCCAAAGCAGTCCAAATCAGAAGGACTGTCAGGTCCGCCTCTTCTGAAGACAAGGCAGTTCCATAGTCAGGCTTGGAATTGTAGCATTTAGTCTACTGTCACAGGTAAGAGAGATCTCCCTTCCCTTAGCTGAAAAGGGCTGGAACCAAGTTCTCAGTGTGCTTTGATGTCCTGTTCAAATTGGCAAATACGCCTCAGCTCCAGCCTGCGACACCTGCGAGTCTAAGCCAGTCTGCAGCTCCATTACTGTCTTCTGGGTTATGACCTGCAGATACGGTGCTTGTGATTTCTTTGGCTCTCCTAAAATTATACAGTCTGTTTATCCTCAGTTTCATTTCTTTCTCCCTTTTCTACCCTGGCTGCCTCTTGCCCTGACAGTCCTGCCGTTGTACCTATCTCCCAGTCAAAAACTTTCTCTGGAAGCTGGGATCCCTCTGACCAGGCTGCTGGTGTGGTTCATCTCAGTTCTCAGCTGCAGCAGGCTCCCTGTGCACATTCACGATGGCAGCACGCTCTCCGCAGCCAGAGGCCCTGCTATTTCAGTCCTGGCCTTGGTCTGGGAAGACTGCGGTGGCAGATCATGCTTTGATTCTGTAATAATGCTAAAACGTTGGGTGTGCGCGGACCTGTGTATACTTATAGCTGACTTCATAGTAGCTAATTAATTTTTTCCCAGCATTGTGATTCACTGGGGCAGTGTTTTCTCCATCTATGGGTAAAACCCCCTCCCAAGCTTTGTCGGGACCGTCGAAGTCACCAGCATAGGATGATATCAGACACACGTATTCTCTCCCCATGCTTACACCCCCTAATTGCTGCTTCGTGTACCTTGATACAATTTTTGGATGCAAATGAATATGGAAATGACCTCCGAATGAAAATAATGGACTCTACTAAGTCTTGCTGAGGTGTTTCCTGGCTTGTGTGTTGCGTCTCCCTCTCACTGCATCTTGGTTAGAACGTTGTGCCTATGTATCATGTCTCGGTGAGGATCAGACTGGGTACTGGGTCCTGTTGGAGAACCAGTAGCTGGGGATAGTGGTTGAAGCTCTTAGACAATTTGCTTTCAAATGTCTTGGCAAAGGGAGTAATTTAGATCTAAGGAAATAGATGGAGAGGAGATCATCTCTCAGGCCAGAAAAGGCAGCTTGTGCCATTTACTCAGCACTGGCTTTAAGACAATCCAGTTGTCGCAGAACAGAAAATCCTGTGGGTTTCTTCTCCCTTCTCTCTCTTTGATGTTGGCACTCACCTGGGAAAACAGGGCCTGCTAGAGCTGTCGAAGTGTATCTGAGCTCTTAGGCTGAGTGGGGCTAAAGAAGTGAAGATAAAAAAAAAAATTGGTGGCGCAGATCTCCTTTCTTTGCCATTGAAAAAACAAGAAGACAAGAGGAGATGGGGCAGTGGATGGTCTGTCTAAACTTTCTCCGTCCTCCCCAGAGCCCAACTGGTGCACTGTTTCCAATCTTATTTGGCTAAAGTAGCACAGGATCAATGTTTTTGACTTGTCAATATTCTCATCCAGCTTCTTTTTTATCCTACTCTTTCTTATTGCTCTCTCCATTGCACTTGTTTTATTTTTGCTTCTCTTGATTTCCACCTCTGCTCCTTTGTGGTACAACCTTTCCACATCTTTAAGTTCATGGCCCTCATTGTGTGTGTTTGATACAGTTTTAAGTAGCTTTGTAGTTTCTTTTCCCTCCTCAGTCCCTGCAGAATTGATATCACTAAGTCAGGTCATATTTTTTTTCCTTCTATGGATTCTCTACCCTGCTGTTGTAACTGAAGTCTCTCAGTCCCAGACTAACTCACTGCATCTCTGTCACAGCCTCTACATGTCTTTGTAATGGTCCTTTGTTAGACTGCTGTCAGCAGCTAAATGTGTTTTCAAATATTCTCCCTCTCTCTCTGCTGTTGCTGAAGCCTTGCTGGTGAATTCATCCTCATTCCATGGACCTCTGAGCAAGGAAAAACAGGGACTTTCTCATCCTTATCTCTGACCCCTGGGAATGGGAATTAGGCACTGATTTTTCTAGTGTCAATGCCATGATCAAGAGATAGTCTCTGCTGCCTGTGTGGGTTATTGCTTTGGAAGGAGACAAGAGCCACAGCAGGTGCTTACTTACTGTATTTTGGTTTGTGCCCTTTGCCTCTTGGTGTCAGGTGTCCTGACTCTGGACACCACTTAGAAGAGTTTAGCCCTGTTGTCTTTACTTCCTGCATCAGCTCACACATTGATAAGGTCTCCCTGCGCATTCTCTACTGCGTGTGAAACAATCCCAGTTCTCTCAGACTTACCTTGTACATCAGATGCTCCAGTCCCGTAGTCATCTTTATGGCCCTTTGCTGGATTCCCTCCAATGTGTCCATGTCTCTCTTGTTCTGGGGAACCTTGCACTGGACAGAAGACTCCAGATGTAGAGTAGCCACATCTCCCTTGATCTGCTGGCAACCCTCTGCTTAGCACAGCTTATGGATACTATGGGTCTGCTTTGCCATGGGGACACATTGCTGGCTCATGTTCAACTTGTCCACCAGGACAAGTGTTTGATGTGCACTGTGTGCTTCAATATCTTTCCACTTAATTTGTGTCATTAACGTTTCTTCTGGCTGCTGGAGCCATTTCTGTTTGTATTAGATTGTTCCAGTTTGTACTGAGTATTATCAGATTGCAATTTGATGCGAAATGGGCAAAAGCTGATTGAAGGGCCAAGGCAATTCTCTCCCTCATCATCTTCCAGAATAAGCACTGCTGTTGTAAGCTCCAAAAACACCTGTGAATGAAAGAATGTTCTTAAATTCTTGGATGACTTCCAGTATCTATCTGAGGGGAGGATAATCTTTCTGTGAAGAAAGGATGGAAGCCTGTGTATATATAAGGGTGACATTAAACTGAAATACCCTTCTGCTCACATTTGTTAATAATCCATTGCGTATGTTTCAGAGGCCCATTGTGAATTTCTTCGTGGGAAAAGGATCCTTGTACGATATGGTTTTCTGGGCCCTAGAGATGAGCAAATCTTCCTCAAATATTTTGAATCATTGATGGATATTTGTTCCCGGCTTTAATCATTCCTGTTATACCAGCCTTATTTTTACTCAGGTGACTGTTTCTTGTGGCAGGAAAGTGAGACAGTGGCACATTCACATCAGAAAGGAGGTGTCTCAGCACAGCTGGGAGTCCCAAGGGCTTGCCTGGGAGAAACTTGGATGCCCTGCACAGCAATAGGATTACAAGAAAGTCTGTTTCTGAAAGAGCAAAAAGGCTTTCCCAAACTCCTTCAGAGCTTCTGTTCATTCAGATGATTTCCACACTGAACGTGGCAATCGTTTCCCTGAGTAAAATTTCAGAAAACTGCAGCCTCCTCAGCAATCCCTTCTCTCTCTTGTTGTCATTGATAACTGGCTGTGCAGCAGGTGTGGAAAAAACTGCCCAACCTTTTTCCTCTGCCTGTGGCAATCCTCAGGTGCCCTGATATCCCCATCCCCCGGCACCACCAGAAAAAGCCTGTGTTGTTTTGAAATGAAAAAATCCCACCCAGCAACATAAAAGTTTCTTTGCTGTGGAGGGTCAGCAGTAGGTGGATTACACCCTGAAAATCCCCTGGCAGTTCTTAGAAAATAGGATTTAGATCTTTGTATAAAGGCAACTTTTATTAAGCAAACTGCTATCCAGTTGGCTCCCTGGAGTGCTGAGCTAGGTGAATTTAGGAAGCTTTTAGCCAGGAAATTGGAGGGACACGGTGATCTGCCACAGACTTAAAACCCCTGCCAGTGCCCTCAGGGATGATGCTTTGATACAGATGCAGGAAAAAAATCCATATCTAGTCAAAGCAGTGAGGAGAGTGGCTACCAGGTGATAATATTTCCATTTAAAATCAAAAGGAAAGTCACAAATTTATCGTGAGTTTCTCAGGTGATCAACCAAGAGAATCTGAGATCTTTATACACTACCAACTTAAGATATTCAATGAACTTTCAGTACTGGCCTATATGGAAGTTTTGTTTGTGGTGATTGCTTTCCAAAACGTTNTTTTTTTTTCCCTTCTCTTGCTCTCTCATTTTATCTTGCCCAAGGGGTCTGTGCTACCTTTTATTAGCTGACACTTCACTTCTGCAGATGGAAATGACACTAATGGAATGTGGCTGAGGCTTTATTACAGAAATGCTGTTCGCCCTGCACAAGCAAACCTCCAAATAATCCCGCAGGAAAGGAATAAACCTTGAAGGCAGGTGCAGGAGCTGCAGATGAAAAAGAAAGGCAGGAGGAGGGAATGATGGATTAAGGAAGGAGACAGAAATAGAGAAGAGGGCTAGGGCATATCCTTCTGTGTCCAAAAAGAGAGCAGAGAGAGTTTAACTGAGAACCAGCTGCATTTTATGCCCAGGTTACTGGCAGAGGTTTCTAGGTAAGAAGATGGAGCAGCAGCAGGCCTCTGCCTGGCTGGCACTTCTGTCATTGCCCCAACTTCTTGCCTAAAAGCTGTATCATAAAAGTAACTTGAGGATGGTGGATGCTATTCTGGATGCTTTGATGTGGCTTCTGTGAGTGAGCAAAATAGGGCTTTCAAGCCAGGGGAATGTCTGACCAAACGTGGCTGTGCTAACCCAAGCTGATGAGTATGGGTCTTTTTGCTTTTCCTGAGGATGAAAACCCACCCATGACATACTGAGAGGTAAACATGGCTCTGTGCCTGCACTCTGGCCCCCTCTCTTCTGAAGTTTAGAGATGTTGGAGCATCCCTCTGCAGTGTGAGAAGGAGACATTAGTGCTTGCAAAGGCCCCCTGAGGAGCCACTCATGAATCTTACCCCTTGGCTGCCATCAATTCTGAACTCCAGGACATAACGATAATCAAATGATTGCAGAGATAAAGTGCTCGAAGAGAGTCAGAAAACGAGCATCTGGGAAGGGAGGAGGGCAGCTGGCTGGGAAGACTCAGAGGAGGTGAGGGAAGTGACATTCGCTTAACAGCAGCCTCTGTGGTTATTTTTCTGTCTTATTGATGCTTGCTTTTCCCTCCCTCTTTTATTTTCATGGCGTGTCTGTTACATCTATGGCTCATTAGGCAACAAGATGCTAATACTGTCTGTAAAGCTGCAGAATTGATACACTCACCCTCCTCTATTTTTTCTTCTGTGTCTTTTTTTTTTAAATATCTATTTTAGCTCTGTTTTGTTTTGTTTCCTCTCCATGTCATTGTCTTCCCCTGGCTCCTTCACTCGTAGTGTAGTTCAAAGGAGAATAATTTCAAGAGTTTCTAAACTTTCTTTGCTCAGTTTAAAGAAACATCTGTCACAGTACTGAGTCTTGTCTTGCAACAGTGCTGTGGGTGTTACTTTGCCTTCAGTGGTCTTTATGGCTCTAGTTCAGAGAATGTTATGCAGGTTTTTGAGGGAATCCCCCCAGTAAGTAACTTATTGTGGAAGTAAGCCACTGTCAAGTACCCTAATCTTTACAGTGACCCTGGTCCTTTCCAGTACAGCTGCCACCCCATGGAGAAATTGCCTGTAGGTACATGGGTGCAGTCACCCACACACATCCATCATTTATGTGCCTTTGATCGTAGATGAGAATTTTATTTATAGCACAACCTTTCTTTCTTCCTTCACCAAAGCACTTAAGGGTGTTGTACATCATCATAATAAAACTCATTACAATAAAATACTACCTCCAGAGTCTTTGAAAATGAAAACCAGGCAGAAGAAATCCAGAGAAGGTGGGAAAACAAAGGGCAGAAGGGGTGAATGGGCAGTTTACACATTTGAGGCACCAGAATGGCCATGTTAAAGCTAGAATCTGGGTACCATATAAAGCTCTTGAGAGTCTTTGCAGAAATGGGGTGAGACAGAAGCAGACAATGCTTTGATAGAAATGGAGGGGGTGGCAAGGATTGTCTAGCCATGTTAGTGCAACCGATGTCTGGGAACAATTTGGAGGATTGGTTTGTACTCAGAGAGATTGTACTTTTTCCCCAACCCTTTTCACACATTTGTTCAGTAAATTCTTCCTTGTGGGAGGGCTTGGGGTGGGACTGAGGATGGAGCTTGCATCTTTTTCATGATAGAACTGGCTGCAGATCTGGGTTATGACTGTGAGATGGGTACCAGACCTGGTCGAAACCATCTTTTTCATTTTTTCCCTGCTATTCCCTTTTTCCTACTTTCCCCTTTTCCCTATCTTTTGAAATCTTTTGTGGATGAAAAAGTCTTGCATTTTCTGTTCTTAGAGCCATTCTTTGTTGTACTTAAGGTTCTTTTGTGCGTTGCCCTAGAGCAGTATGTCTCTGTGCTTCTTGTTTAAGCTCAAGGATACACAGGCAGCTTGGTCTCCCTTGTCCTCTTCTCCTGTTCTATCCAGATATGTTTCTTCCCAAAGCCTATCACTGTTCTCTTGGTCATTTTGGGTAGTCCAAGTTTGACTGTCCTGTGGGAGGGCTGTATATCTAGGACTGGACTCTACCCACAGCAGAGGCAGTGCTGTTCATTGTGCAGTCATGAGGAGACATCAGGGAATATGCTGACCTTGTTCTAATTAATGGATAGTGGGATAATGGTACTGTGTGATGCATTAGATACAGAAATGGGATCCAACACTTCTACATTTAGGGTAATTGAAATTCTGAGACATTTATTATATTGGGCACAATACAGTAACTTGGGTCTTTAAATTTTAAATTAATTATTTCAGACATTTACAGGAAGAAAACAAGAGGCTGGAGAATAAGGGAGACTCAAGTAGTCTGTTGACTGGTCATCTCAAGGAAGGGATTTATTATGTGCTGTTTCCTGTCTGAAGGCGAGAGAGGCACCTGGGGACCAGTTCTGGATCAGTGAACCATGGGCATTTCTTAAGCATTGGGGTGTGCAGGACAAAGGCTGCTCAGGCAGTAAAATATTCCACAGGACAATGTCTGAGGAAAAGGGGCATAAAAAAAAAATAAATAATACATGGGCTGAGGGACCAGCCACTGTTCCTTGCCAGATCCCAGAGCCATGACTTAGGCAATTGCTTGAAAGTCTGTCTTGAGCCCGCACAGCTAGAGGAGAGCAGACCTCATGGGCCACGCGGTGGCAAAGGTGCTGGATTACAGCTGAGAGTCTTCCACGGTTCAAACCTGATACTGTGAACTGGGGTGGGACATTTTCCCCTCTGTTCCCCTTTGCCAGAGATGAGAGCCTCTTTTGGGGCAGGGTTGTCCCTCACTGATGCTGACGGTGACATTTGGGCTGTATCTGTTGCAATGCCAAGAGCAACCCCCCGATGTGGCTTCTGCATCCTGTGCACAGAGCACACAGCCCCGGCTGATACTTCTCCCTCAGTGCCTCGGAAGCTTCACAGAGTTTGCTCAGGTGAGCAGAGACAATTTTCTGTGAGAATAGCTTTGCCAGTTGAGTGCTCTGGACTGTAACAACCTGTCATTATGGGCCTCACCTCTTATTTGTCTATATAGCAGCTTGCACAATTAAGGGGATAGATATGTAATAACCAGCCAGCTAAGTAAAGGGATTGGGAAGCAGCTAATAAAACCCATTTTCCTCAGCTGCTCTGCTATAGCAGTGCCCCAGCCGGAGCTTTTGCTTCACAAACATGGAACCACATTAATTTTCACTCTATTATTTTAAAACAAACAGCCAAACAACTGCTTGATTCGACCTCTTCCCTCCCACTCATGTAAGCGTGGGAGAGGGTGGCACAGACTCGTATAAAATAAAACAAAATGGGCACAGAGGAAAAAAAAGACAAATCCAGAGGAAATACGGAAGAGAGCTAGAAAGCTTGAAATCCCTTTGAAACTTATTTTTCAATGCTCTGCTTCGTTCCCTGCCCTAGGAACCTTCCAGTAAAAGATATCAGCTTTCCACAGCATATGGCTGCTGCTTATTTTTGATGTGGTGACTTTTGTGTCCCCACATGGAAGCAATCCACGGGCTTGAATGGAGAGTAAGTGCTTTCCTGGTTCAATTGTGGAACCCACTTGTAGATGATAATGAGAAGCATGCTCTTTCCAAGTGCTGTTTAGGTTGGTTTGGGAGAGGAGGTGTTAGCTGAAGTTTTGGAGGCACCCTTATGCAGTGTCACCTTATTTTGGGTCCAAAAGGTCATAGGCCTGTGCTGGTTGTGCCTCTGTTACATTCATGGGCATGGCCTGCAAGAAGTCAGGGAAAGGGGGATACAAGAAAGGAGAGAAAGTAACTTGAAGAGCTATAGAAGAAAGGGTATAGTGATATTTTCTCTTCACCTTCCCATAGTTTTCTAGGTACAATGGACTCCTGATAAGAGTAAGTATGAGTTTTCTTGTGTGGGAGGAAAGTTGACTGATTGCCAAGAGGGGAGAAAAGTTAGTGGTGGGAACAGTGAGAATTCACATATAAATAGCAGCATCGTGGTGTCCTTGACTGGCCACGCACAGGAAAACGACTTGGCCAGAGCCATTGGTGGAGTGGGGTGACAAGAACAAGGTCTGCTCCTTCAATTCCTTCCAGTTTCATTCACAATTCCCAAGTGAGACTCCCACATACTTCCTAAACCCCAGATGTTCAGGTGTTTCATGGTCAGTTTTAGCTCAAAACAAGACTGACAGACATTTTCACTCTTCTTCTGCAATGCTAGTCTCTATTAAATTGGTGGTATCGTTTCTAAGGGTCAGTCTTGCTTTTTCTGCTCTGATAAAATCCTCAGTGCACGCATCTGAAATTTCCCAGGCACTTATTAAGCGATTTCTCTCAATAATATTTACAGACTTACAAAATGCAACAAAAAACACTATTTCCTTTTAGTCCTAATCTGCCTTTCCTGAAGCACAAGATAAGAAGTCAAGGACAAACAGACAGATAGTCTGAAGACCAGCTCAATCAGTGCATCTGTACTAAGTGTTCTTGCACCTGCCTGGGAATGACAGCACAATTTCATGAATCCGAAGTCTGACACCTCCCACTGGCACTGCGTCGCTTGTTGTTTCTTTCCTTTTGATTTCTCTTTGAAAATCCCAGTTCATTTCATGGTCAGATAACCCTCTCCTCAGTCCCCTCTGTTCATCAGAGCCCTTCATAACCTGGCATAGCATGAAAGGACTGTATAGATAATTTATGGGAAATCAGTAATTGAATCTTGGCTGTTCTCATAAATCATATCGCCCAGCTATCAAACAGCTGTGGGTAGTGTAACATATTCCAAAACCTGCATAATTGATGACTCCCTTGCAATAGTCCAGCACACATGACTGGTGATTTTGATTTTACTCAGGCTTTTTCCTTCCTCCCAAAAATATCTTGAAGTTTGTAGCAAGGAAAGCTCAGCACTCGGGTATCTGAGTGGACCTGCAAACTGAATGGCCAAAGTCATTAAGGAGAAGATGCTGATAAAAGGAGAATGTAATCCAAATTGATGGGTAAAATGAATCCTTCATGCTTTTTCTTAAAGGGATTGGGAATGATAAAAGCACCTGAGGAGGGAAGCTTTATCTCTGAGGCTGGTTTATGGGTTGTGTTTATGCAATACAGAAGTGTTTATCAAAATAGGAGGGTTGTAAGCAAAGCTAGTTACACATGGGCTCCTGCCAACAGCAAACACACCACGATGTGCGTCAGTTGCCTCAAGGCTCTTGCTGAAACGATCCCCTTAGCAAAGCCTGAAAACAGATCCTCACCGCTTGTGGGCTGAGGTCAAGTGCCAGTGAAGTGCTTTAAATTTGTTTCATCCAGACCCTGATGGAGATTTGAGTGCTGGTGTCTGCAGAGGCAGCTCATGTGTGTTTGCCACATGCTGTTTCCCTCTCCGTCCCAGCCACTGCAGGAGCTCTGGTGAGCTAATGAGGCCAGGAAGGTTGAGAAAACCATGCCTGAATGTTCTGTGTTGGGCAGACACGAACTTGGGCTTTTTGATAGTATCCCCTTGGATGTGATCCTGCTGTGAAAGAAGCTGCTGACTTCACCCGCCTTGGGTTTTGGGGCTCACCCTACAGCCCCGATGGCCACACGCTGTTGGGCAAAACAAGCTGTTACAGCAAGAGCTTTTCTGCTGTTTGCTAGCAAGGGAGAAAAGAGTTTTTGTACCCTAGCTAACCCTGTCTGTACAGCCCAGGGCTGTGTGCTTTACAGCTGAGCCTGTAACAGTGTCTGCAGCTGTCATAAAAACCTGCAGGCTGTCTTGTGCACTAGAGCTGCTGTAGAAAATGATGCTCTGCTTTGGCAGAAAAGGGGTCCTGGAAGCCAGGACCAAAGCGCATCATCAGTGATGTGTGACTTTTCCCATCCATTTAACAAAGGTGTTTGCTGAGGCCTGTTGGAAATGTACGGCAGATTTACAAGATCCACAGAGACATGGTAATACAGTGTTTGGTGTACGCTGCTGCTGCTAACTGGATGTTTGCTTAAGTCCACAGTAGCGCTGCTTAAACACAGCGAAACCTGCATAAATTACCACTGTTTTCCTGAGGGGAAAAATGATTTTGCTTTTTGTTCATCCCAGTGTGGAGTCCACGGGCTTTTCTGTATAGAAGACCAAGAGACCCGAGGCCAATTTATTTTGAAAAAGTCCTTTCAGGGTGCACCTCTGTTAATGGTTTAGTTTGGCCTAAGGGGCATGCTTTGACAGGACTCTTTTGATCATCCCCTCCTGTGTGCTTTGGTTGGCACTGGGAAGTGGTTTGTGAAGGAGGGGGGAAGGAATGGCATTCCAGAAAAAGGAGAAAGCTTTACTTCAGTTTATCAAGGCTTTGTCCAGCTGGTTGGACCACAACAGACCTTGAAACTGAACTGCAGCATAGAGGTACTCTGCTGAGCGAGATGCAGACATTTTCAAATATCATCTTAAAAAAAAAAAAAGCTACTGTTTTTATGAAGTGCTAACCAAATTAGCTCCCAACCCAAAGAGATTGACTGTTGCCTACGCTTAGCCACAATTCAGTCTGAGTGATATGAGCTTCCAGTACGCTGTAGACTCTTGGATCAGGACACAACTGGAACACCTCTGTCCTGCACCTCTGCCGTGCTCTGGGACACTTGCTCAAAAATGTACCCTTTTATCTGGTATTTGCCCATTCTTCATGTGGGTGCTCTGTTCGCTGGCAATTTTGTCAAATGGAAAACCAGAAAGACGCTTTGAGGTTTGGGGCTCTGTCCCAAGATTTAATGAAAATGATTTTGGTAAATTTGTTTGCCTATGTCTAAAATGAGAAAAGTCCCCCAAAGGGAATAAGACTTAAATTCTACCACTACTGAAGAATTTACGTGCTCTGAATTTCAAGTTCTAGATTTAGTTGCTTGCTTTAGTTGCAGTGAAGCCATGCATAGATTTTCTGTTTGCCATGGCCACCAGAAAGCACTGGCTTCATCATCCCCTACAAGTACTGCCACAGAGCTGTCTCATCGTGACTCTGTATTTTCAGAGAAGTTTTCATAAATTCACTCCTATCTTCTGTGCTTCCTGTGGCTTTCTCCAGGGAGGGACCTGGTGACCTGTCCTAACCTCTCCTCTCAGCAGTGCACAAATCTCTTAGAAAAGAGATCACAAAACTTTGTTAAACAAGGTGACTCAACAGAAACAAATGAAGTGGAAAACACCAAGTGACATGCCATGGGCCACTTACACCTGTCAGTGGAAATTTCAGTAGTTTTAATATCACCCTATAATGCTTTCCTGAGGAGAGGTAGGGAGGGTTTGAACTGCAGCTATCAAAAATCATGAGGGGGAACACCACATTTCCAGGAAAGAGGGAATCCAGATGCCTTCACACGCTGCTGCTGAAGGGTGAGGAGCAGTACTGTGAGATGCTCCCCACAGCCCTAGCCATAGCTCAGATCACCCATGAATGAAGGCTGCAGCCTCGTCCCCACTGCAGACCTCACAAGGAGACTGAGATAGAGGGAAAGCAGCAATGAACTGGGCTACCTTTCATGTCTAGGGCTCTCCCGGAAAAGTTAGCTTGAGTCTTGTTCTAGCTTATCTAATTATTATAATTAGATATAAAATCATTAATAACCTGTCTTAATTACAACTGATTTTCTTCGATTGTAGTCTAATGTAAAAGATTCCAATTAAGGTTCATTACATAGAAAATCTGTGGAGTCTGTTATTTCATTCTTAAGATCATTCAGAACAAAGAGAAGACATATAGATGCTAAGTTTCTTTTAAGGGCTGTATTTTAATTAATTTTGGCTTCTGAGGCAATTAATGGATTTACTTGTAGTATCTCAGGATATTCATGCTCATCTCTAGAGAGCCAGTGCTGTGAGCTCAGGGAAGATAGGCTGCATTTCTTATGTGTGACTGGGAACCAAAATCTTGTCTTGAGTACAGTGTGGAGTTTAGCTTTAAATGAGGAATTTTGACCTGGTGGTTTTGCCTCAAAAGACTGAAACTTCCGCCACGATAAAGCAGGTGAGTCCCTGGTACTACCACAAGCAAATATCTCTTAGAAATGCTGGGAGCTTCCCAGCCCACTGGATTCAGCAGGAGGGAAGGTGTTGGTTGTGGTGGCAGAGTGTCAGGGATCATGTGCCACCCTGCAGCACTCAAGATGGAGAACCCATTTCCTTCCTTTAGCCTACCACAGCTTCCAGCAGCATAAAGCACGATACTGGTTGATTAGCCCTCCTGAAAGGAGACCTTCCCTCACCTTGACAAGAGTCTTGGCACCTTTTCGCACCCTCTTTGCTTGCTCACAGCTCTGCCGTGGTGAAGTGTGCCAGGTCCCTCTCCACCAGGGAGGCAGAGGGCTGTCTCCTGGTCCTCCTGCTGTGATACTGAGTAGACTGGAGTTCTCTGCTGCACTGCAGGCTTCCTGTAATGCCTCGGGCAGATTACTTAATGTCCCTTTGCGTCTTCTCCCCTTCAATGAAAACTGCTTGCTCTTTCAGCAAATTGTGGAGAGAGCTTCAGACAGGAAAGTCTTACTGATCATTTGCCTTGCTGAGGCTGTGATGCCAAGTTGCTGTATGGATACAGGTACAAAGAGAGGAGGCAGATTCGTTTGCCTCATGTAATGAGGACAGACAGATGCTCCTATCACTTTTAAGCCAAAGTTTCTGTTTTACGTTATTTTCAGCATCATTGACAGCAGTTTCTAATGAGAAACTGAATCCATAACCTGGCAGTTTTCCCTTTTTGAAGTTGTTGAGTAGATTTACCATGAACTAAGGCTAAACCTGATGGTTTCTCAATCTGCCGTTGATAATACCCTAAACAGATAACATCTGTGGGTTGAAGGATGAGGTGGAAGGGTTTCATTACTTGCTTAAAAGCATTTTAACATTTCATATGATTTTTATCATGGCTTGCTGGACGCTATGGGAATGCCTGTACTTTGTTGCTTGGAGCATAATGCTTTGCACTACTGTTCCTCCATATTAGTTTTGCAAAAGCTTGGCTCTTGTATTTTCTGTTGTGTGCTGTGGAGCAAAGTGCATTAGTTCATGGCTGTTTGCTTGACGTTGTGTCAAATTAGGGGAGAAGACAAAGGGTTGATGCAGCTCCTCCAGAGGAAGGAATAAATGTAGCCTGATGTTCCCAACTTAAGGACCAGATCAGCATTCTCAATAGAGCCCTGTAATGTTTGCATGTGTGTGGGGGTGGCTATTCTGGACCCAGACTGGGTTCAGTGAATGGTCCCAGGACAAGATCTGAGGCAGGATTTAGGGCTTTAATAGGAATCTTGAAACCGCTGCTCTGGTGCGACTCGGTTTGAAAGTCAGACAATGCTTTGTGGTTGCAATTAGGATCTGTTTACAGCCTAGGAAATCATTGTGCTCCAAAGCCTACATGACTAGAAAGCCAAGTGACTGGGAAAAACTCTAGCACCCTTACAAACAGGGTTTGCTGAATTTTCCGTAGCAGCAGCTGCCTCTGGGTTTGTGTTGGGTTGTATTAGCTGTGAGCTGCAGGTAGTCGTGGAGAAGCAGCACAGAGGAAAGAAGGCTGTTTGCTGGATGTGCCTTGGAAGAGTTGCCTGCACTGCCACAGCAGTGTGCTGAGTAACCCCATGACATTTTCTGTTCTATTACAGTGCAGCAAGTACGTGCCGGGGTACTGGGAGGAGAGGGAGTGTGTTGGGATGGAAGCTGGGCTGAATGGCTCTAGCACTTTGCAACACGTCAGAGGGTACAGAGCAAGTGTCTGCAGTGCAACAGCGTGTCCTTTGGCAGCTGTGCTGGAGCAGGGGATGGGTTTTTTCCTGCCAGCAAATGCGAGCACCCCATTCCTCCTAAAGCTGGAAAGAAGCCTTGAGCGAAGCTTCAGATGTCTGGGGAAAAATGAGCTAAGCCTTCCCCAAGCAGCAGTGCAGTCAGGTGCTGAAGTATTATAAAGCCAGACAAAGAATAGATTATTTCCCTTTTTAGCCTACTTCTCCCTCCTCAAATTTATCCTGTGCAGTGATCCTTCCCTCAGCCTGCAAGGAGCCTCATCCATTGCCAGTCATCTGCTCGGCTATGCTGGCATGTGACATAGCATCTGTGTGGCACATCCTCCAGGGGTTGTAGCTTAACCACCAGCCCCAACTCACCTGATTTTCCATAAGACATAAAGACAGGTTTGAACTCTAGCTTTAGTTCAAACTGAGCCTATCTGCTTTTCAGCCTGGCAGGGTCTGTCTTGCACTCAGTTTCTGCTATCTAGGCCTTGATAACTCAAGCCACTCAGTTTAAGCCAAACTACGAAAAATAAAATGAATGGAGATCCCTGGTCTCTGAGATGTTCTCTAGCCCTCTGCTCTTCTCCTCTTTTACAGCCTCATTTGCTCCTTTCCTGACACAGCTAGGTTTCCAGCCTCTCTCTCTGGATCTTCTGCTTCTGTCTCTTATAGGGATTCCCTATTTTGTCTTGTCATACATCCACAAAAGTCCCCCACTCAGAGGCCTTCCAGCTTCTGTTTCCTTCCTTCTGCTCTCCCCTGTGTGGTGTTCTAAAAAAAAAAAAAAAAAAAAAAACAAACAAAACAAAACAAAAACAAACGGGGGAAAGAACTTAAAACCATAAAGAAAATCTTTGGGTGTAGGCTGGCATTTTCAAAAGCAACTCTAGCAATGAGACAGCTGTGTCTCATGGGTTCAATGAAAGATTTTCCCACCTAGTTCTCTCTGTTACCTGTGAAAAAGCATTACATGTTGCAGCAGAAATGCTTCAGCCAGTGCCCTATGCAGGGAACACAACAGTGCTCAAGCACAGAGTAAGCTGGTGCCCATCAAAAGCAAGGAGCCTGGATATTGGCTTAATGGCATGTCAGGGTTGTTTTGTCACTGGTCTTTTCCCATCCCATTACAATGCAGTGCTCCACAGCTGCATCACAATGTAAGCAGCAGCTCATGTTCATCTCCACTTGTTTTCATTTCTCTCCTCTCTTCTCCTTCCAAATGATACAGGATTTAACCTTAGTTTGGAGGGCAGATCTGCTGCCAAGACAGTTGGAGGAAATGCTGGAGAGAGTGACTTTTGCTGGGATCTTCCCCACTCAGGACAATTTGTCTATGAAAGCCCTGGGGAAAGCTGCAGGTGATGGACGAGGCATGAGTTGGCAGAGGTTGTGTTCTCCTGTGTCTCTTCTCTCAGTTCTCCTAGTTCATTAATTTGCTAAAGACATCTATCTATGCCTGGGCTTGGCGGTAGAGTAAGAGCAGAGCTTTGCCTCACCATGTGCAGCCATGCCCTATGTGATGTTAACTTGATTTTCTTCTCCTACAGACATCCTTCTGTCAGGTAGGGCAGCATCTTGCTTGGAGGTCTGTTGCCAGAAGGTAGTAGTGGTTTGTAGGCTCTGCTGTCCATGAAACATTGTGGTGGAATGGGAGTTATGGTGGCTCCCCAGGAGAATGGCAGAATAATAAAAAATAGATACTCTTTGACATGACTTTGGGAGACAGCAAATGCTAGAGACGAGATCCAAGTGGAATTTTTGTGCAGTTTGGAGTCAGAAAAGAGTCCACCATTTAAGAGTCCTAGTCCAGTTGTGTGCAGACAAAGTTATTGTTATTTCCTTAAGTTATTTGCTGTGGTTATTACACCCACTTTGAGTATTGCTTAGAGAAGACCAAGGTAAATTCTCTTTTATCAGTGTCTTTTATTTGCCCCTTCTTAATAGCAATTCTTAGTACTGGAGTCTTGAATATGCCTGATTTTGTCCTCTTTTGTACCAGTTTCACGTTACTGTAGCCACAATGACATCAAGTGATATTCTTCCATGGTTATCACAACATACTGTAAGAATGGGGCCTCAGCTTTATATCTAGTGATACATATTTATGTTCAAAAATGTCTTGCCGTAGGATACCCAATCCAAGATGAATTGTGAGTCTCTTCTTCCCTGCTCAGGAAATTACCATCTACAAGGGCACCCTGTCAAAAGGAGGGAGAGAGTTTACAGTGATATGCAAGTTACATTTAAGAAGAACTGAAAATCTCAGCCAGCATAAGGCAAACTCTAGAATAAGCTGTCAGAACAGTGCAACCTTTAATATTCATCTATTCAGGATGCATCGCTGCATAATGTGTATTGCAGTCATCAGATACACATGTTTAGCACCTAGAAACAGTAAAATAACTTGTTAAAACTAAAATGGAAATTATGGGATTGATTTACCTGTGCACTTCTGGTTGCTTTATGCCAGACTGGTGGTATGAAGGAGGCATAAACCTCATCTATCTGGCTGAGTAAATTAGATTAATGTCTTGTTCTCTTTTTTGGAAAGGTCTAAAGCAGACAAAATGTACCGAGCCTGTACAAATTCCTTTTCTTGTATGTCTGTTGCAGCCTTCCTCTGCGGCAGTTTTTATGATCTTTCTGGTTTTAAAAGAAAAATATCTTTTAGTGTTAGTTTGTCCCCTGATGCTGAAAGAGCACTGCTAGAAGTTCACTGCCATCGGATGCCCACCCTCACACACAGTGTGTACACATTGGGCCCTGCTTTTACACTCTTGTGGGCAAGTCTGTTTAAGCCCCCTGTGAGCACAATGTTATATGGATTTCCTATTTGCTCCTGCTCTCCATCTGCTGTTGCACAGTGGCTCTAGGAGCACAGGTCTCCCAAGAGCAGCAGTCTGTGCTGCTCTACCAACACCGTTCCTTCCTCTGCAAAAGCAAGAAACCATGTAAAACCATTTTGGCAGCTAAATATAACCCATGGGCTTGCAGTTGGGCAATGGTGTTACACGCTCAGGTAGGGTTTCCATGATACATTTGTTTTAAGTGGCTCTCTGTGTAGAACTGTGTTTTGTTCCATATATAAAAATACTTATCTTCATATATTTTAATCTGTAAGTACTCTTTCTGAGGAGGAAAAGATGGAGTTTGTGCAATTTACTGTGATTGCACTTAGCCGCTCTTCATTATAGTCCATTGAATGGTTTCTTTGATTTTTCTTTTTCTAACACTACTGAAGTTCTCACTCTGAGAAAAAAAAAATCCTCAATTTTAAGAGACTTTGCTAAGGAAAAATTGTTCAGGTCACATCTTGGTCTCCTCAGCATGATGTTGTCTTTATAAAGCCTCAGCATACGTTTGATGAGTGTCACTGGTTCATATAGACAGTTACTTAAATGTCACATTGGCATACCTATAGGCAGGAAATTTACCCAGTCCCTGGTGCTTAAGTGCCTGTGAACACAGGGAAGGGACTGGAAAACTGAGGGCTGAAGGCCAGTCTATATGATGGAGTCAGCTCTGGACTGGGCTGTGTTGAATGCACACAGTAGATTGTACTGTTGTCGGGCAATGAGGCTGGGAGAGGAGCATGTCTAGCTGTGGGTGGTTCTGACCCTGGTTCCAGTCAGCCCAGTCCATCCCTCCATCTCCCTGTTTTCCATTGTGTTTGTTCCTTCATACAGCCAGCAACTGCTGTTACCAAAACCAGGCAGATTTTTCTTTTACCATTGTATTGTTTGAAGCTATGGACAATGCACCCAAAATCTAGTTGGAAAAGCATCAGGCATATGCTTTACCAGCTCTCTGAGTTGTGGTGGAAACATCTTTGGGTAGGATCCAGCTGTGCAATTAGTGAGTAGGCAGGAGTGTGAATTCCCAAGAACATTTATAGCTGATGGGCCTGTTTTCCTGGCACCAGTTGTGCCCTGAAGCATTTGTTAAATTTAGTTGGACCAGAGGATCTGAGCAAGTGCATTGTGGGAGAGAGAAAAGCAATGCCATGGGCATGTTCCCACTCCAACACAATACCTCTTGATGGAGATATGGGGGCTGGTTTTTTGGCTGGCAAGTTCAGAAGAAAGGGATGAGCTGAAATTGGATGATTATATTAAGAGATGAGATGATCATGCCTTTTAGGGTTTAACGTAAGTCTGAGATGATTCTGGCCGTCATCATTATGTCAATTCACATGGTGTTTACTGAAGTAAAGCCACCAAAGTGACTCCTCAATGGTAGGAGATGTCAGTTGCTACCATACAAAGAAGCTGGACTGTGAGAGCTCATGATCCAGGAACGCAGCCTTTGATCGCACACTGTGGTTACAGGGAGTATAAAGGATGTCATTTCCTGGGAGACAGAGTTGTTTGACAAATCTGACCTTACCTCTATCTCTTCTGCAGAGAGAGAAAAAATTAACAAGGCATAACAGCCTGTAATACCCTCATTTTGGCTGCAATCACAAATCTCGAATGTCCTCATCTTCATAGTATTGCCGTCTTCTTTATTATATTTGCATCAAGGGCTTATTTCTGGTTGGACACGTACTGATCAGACCAAGATGTTGCTGAAGGCGGTCATTTCCCACTGCTGGTTAACAACCCATCCCAGGAGGAGTCTGCCCTTGGCAGAGAAGGTGGTAGGAGTCATTTCATGGGGGCTGCAGCCGCATCACTGACCTCGAGCCAGTGGTTTAAGTAGCATAATTTAATTAAAACTTAATAAGGAATCAGAACTTGTGCACAGCATTGCGCCGCCATTTTTTAACAACATATTAATATCTTTATTCTAGAATTTCCTCTTTTTAAGCAATTTCCATTAGGGTTATACAGTTTTAAGTCAAATTCTGCACATTTGTATCAGCCAGCACATTTGTATCAGGTGTGTGCCTGTCTGTTTGAACCAAGTGTTTAATATTTCAGTGGCTTGTCGACATTTAGAGATAGAAGAAGAAAGACATGCTGACATATCTCGCTCATGTTTGAAACCAATAGCCAAAATCCTGGTCCCAATTCATTTAATTTCAAAATTCCCAGCAACTGTAACACGGCCAGGCTTTCAGTGAAAAAAATTGATTTCATTTTGTGTGTCTCTCTCTAAACCTTTCCATTTACTGCACCTGAGTGAAAGCCAATACGGAAAAGCCAATATTGACAAAAAGATCTAAGCGTGTCTTTCTTAGGTCATTTCACTTTTTGGCCTCTTCAGTTTCTCATGGTCCTGAGGATAAACAGAAGTTCACTCATTGCTAGAAACAACATCAATGTGCTTCAGCTGGTTGTGG
Organism: Tringa tobata; assembly: GCA_033628505.1. Lineage (NCBI taxonomy): Eukaryota > Metazoa > Chordata > Aves > Charadriiformes > Scolopacidae > Tringa > Tringa tobata. The sequence goes on from JAHREE010000457.1 coordinate 416,500, forward strand.
CCACTGGCCAGTAACCTTGGCTTTTCAAACAGCACTCTTTCACTTTCAAGTATGTCCGAATGACACGCTCAGTTGGCTTGCAGTGTTCCTGCCAGCAGCTGGGTATATTAGGTGGTCTGTCTCCACCATAAATCGAACACAACAGGATGCTCAGAGTGGAGTGACAGGCTTTCAGACAGCAAGATCTTTAGGGAAATCAGTCGTGATTATACAAACAGCCTCAAGAAGGCACCTATTTAGGGCAATGTTGAGGGATTGGGATAAAGCAGCTTGAAAGGGACAATGGAAAGAGAAAAGGTTAAATGGAGCAGTTGTGCACAAAATCTGTGTGTTATTTATAAACTTTTCAGATGTGCAGGACCTCTCTTTGGTTAACACACTTGCAATTTCCTAAACCTTTGGGCGAAAACTCCAGCAGGTATAGAACTGCCAGCCACTTGCTTAACCAAAATATGCCATCAAAGACAGAAAGTTGGGCAGGTTTGCCCCCATGCCTGCTGGAAATCTTTGTCATCAGTTTGCTGGAGAGATGCAAACGGATACTAAATACCCTGTCAAAGCTTAGTGAGTGGATGGTAACGTTAAGAGTAGTTCAGTGGCCACGGGATTCATGCAGAATCCATGGGATTTGCAGTGGATTTGGCAGAAGAGGGTCTGCTGTTTGGTGAAAAATGTTTCCAAAATTCTTCCTGATATTACGAGAATTAGTAGCGAGCTTGTGAAACTTGTTCTGCTGTAAACTTCATGCCAAAAGGAGGTTTTGTTTTCCTCAGTCTTCTTCAATGATTTTCCCCTCTCCTTCTGCTTCTGCATCTCTTTTTTTTTTTTTCTCCTAGTTATTGTTTCTCAGTGGAAATGTTGTGGTGACCCAGAACAAAAGACTGGGTGGATTATGAATTTTTGCTATTAGGATTATAAAGACGTTTTCTCTTGTAATTTTCCCCCTCTTTCCTCATGGTTTCATTTCCCTGTGTGAGCCTTCATCGGAAAGAATCACCAGGGTTTTACATCTTTTTCTCCTTTCATTCCATGCAAAATCCTATTCAGAGTCATTCAGTGCCTGCCCGGAGGTGAAGGAACACGGGGTGAGTTTGAGGAAACCCTTTCATGTCCCAGTGAATATCCTTGAATTGGATTTTTACTCATGGTTGGCATCCCACAGGATTACAGTACAATAACGTGGCAGTAGTGATTTTGTTTGAGAAGGCAGCACTTTAGATTTGTCAGGGAGTTTTGATGTCTGAATAAGCCAACAGAAAGCCAGTATGAGAGATTTTGGGGTATTTCCAGCTCCATCTACCAGGACTAGAATGGGACTCAAAGCAAAAATTAAGTGGAGGCTCAGTCTTTGAGGGTTGTGCAAGGTGCTGGCACTCTGGTCCTGAGGTAGTAAAGCACACTCAAGTTGGTAGTCCCCCATGATCACTCAAAATAGTTAAAAATAAAGACATGCATATGTGAGCCAATGGATGGGGAGTCAGAGAACTCTATTCCTTACAGGCTTTGGCACTTCCAGTTGAAATAATATTGCATCAGGGAACTTACTTTTGTTGGCAGGACAAGGATGCTTGGGAGAGGAAGAAATAGTTTCTGTCATTTCAGCAAGACTTTCTCGCTAATATTTTGCAAGAGCCTGGATCTCCGTCTTCCTGTAGGTGAAAACATTCGCTTATGATTCATCCATGAAAAACCATGTTGCCTTTATGATTATTTGTGCTTGATGTGGTTTGCAAAGTGTTTACTGTTTTTGTACTAGAGTCTGCCTCATTATGTAATTAGTACTGAAAATATTAGTCTGCACTCCTGGTGGCTCAGCTCACAGAGCACTGCTGCTGTTCTCTGATTGAATGCATACAGCTCTTGAAAGAAAATTTCTTCTGCAAATGTTTCTGCTGACAAGTTGAGAAAGCGCTGTCTGGAAGCTTTCTTTGCTTGCTGTCTGAAAGGTATCTGTCTTAAAAACATCCCCACCTGTAAGTTTCTTGACTTAAAGTACCTTTAAATATGACAGGACACAAAGAGGACTTAAATGAATTATTTAAAGAGGAAAAAAAAATCCTGCCATGTTTTAGGTGGTTTTATTAACAGAAACTGTGGACAGTGTGATGATGCTGTTTCTCCTCAAGTTATACAGATACTTTTCACCTATATCAGTGCTGAATTTTGGCCTCCAGTATTTTCTTTCAATGATAAATGGTGTCATTGTGTGTGTTCCCAATACAGACCAGTTACTTGTCTTTAATGCCTAAGTCCTTAGGATTTTTTTCACTATTTTTTGTGTGATTTCTTGAAAGAATGCATTTGTTACTTCACACAGCTAGGGAAAATGAAATCTGATGACTGGTGCTTTGATTCTTCTGGCAGGTTTATATTCCATGCTTATGACAGGCAGTCCTTAACCAGGTGCTTATTTTGTGTCACGGATATGAGTTAGTTCCTTCCTGGTGCCCAAAGAAATCAAATGCTCTCCTTTTCTTTCTATTATATTTTTCTGTTTCAAAACAATTTACTCCTGAGAGTTTACAGTGGGTCACTATATCTAGGTGTACAGTATCTCAGTAGAGGCAAGACAGGCTGAAGTACAAAAGCTTTATGTTTGTATTTCAAAGCTGAAGGAAGAGACAAGGTGCATGGATTGGACTGCACACTGCAGAGAGAAATCAGTTTGTAATGTTTCAGACTCAGTCACGAGGAGGGAAAGGAAGAATCTGTAGGAGTCCTCTGCTTGTGTTTATCAACATTTAAAACACATCTCTAACTGTAATTTCCAGCACACCAAATAAAATTCTTACCAATCATTCACTTTGTTGCTATTAGTGCTGTTAATAATGTAATTTATTCAACTTAAGGGCTCCAACAGAAATATATAATAGGATAGATATAAAAACTGTTCCCTGGAAAGATACATAGGGTAAAAATTGGCTAATTATACAGGAGCTGATTCATAAAATTGCAGACACCAAAGGGCAGCCTTCCTGAACTGTCTACCTCAACTGAGCCTCACAGGATTTCTATGCGCAAGCTTGTTGTGCTCACAGGTGAGCTACTGATTCAGAGACACCATTAACCAAATGGCTCAGAAGGTCACCTATAGGAGGGACATACATGTTGATGGGTTACTCTGGTTTGCTCCTCCAGGTACTCTTCATTGCCATATTTCCTGCATTCATGTGATTTTGCCCAGTTCCATCCCACTGGATGAAATTGTGTGTGATCTGCAGATCAAATGTCACAGCAGCACTGATGAGTTTTGTCTGCATAATCTTGTCTAATCCAAGAAGCTCAGGAAATTACATTGGATTATTTGTAGGTAGTACGAAGGACCTCAAAAAGTTTAGAACCGTATGATTCTTTACACTTCTTGAGGCAAAACTAGGGATTGACTCCTTCCATGTCTTAGTTTTTAGTTGCTGAGTATAAGGCTCATTGCAGTGATAGACTCAGTTTGTACTTGTGGACCCTTGAACATTTGGCCCTCAATATATTTCCCAATTATTTATCACTGCAGCTAACGGCTGCTCTTCTGCCCTTTGTGTTTATTTAAAATCTGTTCTTCAGCTGCTGAAATAGCTCTCTTTGGACCTCCTATAGGGAGGCATATGAGCTATGTTGCCGCCCATAGGTTTTGTCTGAGCACTAAAGCAGTCAGCACTGGGACAGTTGAAGGACAGTGAAATTTTACAGCTTTAGGAATCGTTATACATGGACACTTACTGGAAGAAAATCAGCATTTTATGTGTCCTGTTGTTCTTCTATCGCTAGTAATTTATTCTACAATGCATTAACTGGCCTAAGTTTATTCCTATTGTGCAAAAGACAATCCTCCTTTCTTCCATTCCCTTCCCTATAGTGTGTCAAGGACCTTAACTTGTTCTTATTGGATTTTTATTTTCTCTTCTTTAGAAATTGAGTGTTTAAGGGCTAGTTTTCACAGCAGCAGAGCATATGCAGCAATAAACATCTTCTCCAGTTGATTAAGCACCGTAGCTGAGTTATTCAGCTTCCACAGAAGCTGTTTATTGTAAGTATCCTCCAACTCTGAGGACATCATTTTAATTATATTGCATGAGAAGGAGCAAAAACAATAAACCAGAATGTTAGAAAAAAATTAAAAGATATAATTTTCCTTCCCTGAGAGTAAGTCTTCAGTGAAGGTCAGAGTAGATTGTAGGTGTTTGTGTAGCTGGGTAGTGTTCTTGAAACCCCATTTCCCAGTACGTATTTCTTTTCAGAGGCTGCAGAAGACATTAAGGATAGGATAAGCCATTTCAACTGATCTTCTGAGGCCAGATTGTGAAGCTATTGTGAATCATGCTGGTGATTTCAGAGAAACATATTGCACAAGCTCACTATTTGTCAGTGCAAATGATGTGTTTCCAGCTTGACCAGTGGAGACTGTAGCCTTGACAGCGTGACGGCAATGTGGCTAGCTTGCTTAGATTTACTTGCTCTCTCTGCTCTGAAAGATGTGAAAACATTCATTTCTATTACTGCCATTCTGAACCTTTTCACTAGCTCCAGATATCAGTTGGGATATTTGTCTGCCTTACAATTCGTTTGAGAGAGGCAGTGAATAACTGTTAAAAAAAAAAAAAAAGCAAGCTGTAGCAGGTCAGGCATGGGAGGACAATGTTTAAAAGAGACTTCTCAAGCACATCAGCCTTTTATTTCAGACACATGCCTTGCATTTCCGACCTGCCAGGTGACCCTCAACACTGGTAACTTCTGTGGCTTTCTTGATTGCATAAGGTTGTTGATGTTTGGCCTAGTGTCTTCGCTTGACTGGCTCTGAGGGGACCATCTGTGTCACCTGAGAGGGTAACTGCTTTCTTTTCCTGGTTCTTATGATTATCTTCGCTTTTGTTAAACAGTTAGTTTAACTGCCAAGTAAATACTGCCCTAAGTTAAACACAGGCAGTTAAACTCTTGCTATTCTTCTAATAAACTACAGCAGTGGGGGCAATGGCAGTTTCTGCGGTGGAAGTCTGACCTAAGGGCAGGCTTGTCAGGTTATTTGTGCAATGCTTGTTGAAAGGTTTGTGAACTTTCCAACAAACCCAGTTTTGAACAAATCTGGGCCATGTTAGCCAGGTAAAACATTGACTTCACACACCACTATTCCTGCCTCCTTCCCCTTCCTTCTCTATGTGCTCTGAACCAAATAAACCCTGACAATCTTCGTGGGGGTTTCGAAGGTGACTGATGCTGTGGCCTGCAGGGGTGGCGAGGGGGCTGGCATGCATGAGGTGAGACAACAGATCCAGTTTAGTGTGATCTTTTGAAGAGGGATTTTCACCCAGCTCTAGTAAGAATGACTGGGAGGAAACCTAGAGAGGCAGTGGGGTGGGATGTGTCAACAAGAAGTATCAGCCAGCAGTGCCTGCTCCCACAACTGAACTATGAAAACTACCTTCCTTGTCCTCCCCCCGCCTCCCCATTGCTTTTTAACTGATACCTTCCTTACCCGCTTTTACAAAAAAATACTCCCTGCAAACACACAAATACACACCGCCACTATCTTTTTCAGTCCTCTTTTAAGTTCCCTTTATTGCAAATGTTGTTCAGTACAAAGCTGGTGGAGACCTGTGAATTTGCTTCTCCTGAGACAGCTGCTTTAAGTGAGAATCCAGCATCTAGGGGGGGCTGTTATCATCTCTTCTTATGTGCTGCTATGGGCCCCACAAAGAAAGAGCCTGCTCTATGATCATACACCAATACGAATATAAACCAGCGTGCAGTCACATTACTTATGCTAGCAATTTTTCCTACTTCTATAAATCCATCGTCTTCTACCAGCAGCTAAATGACAGTGATGTTAAGAACATTATTTACTCCTTGATGTTTGAAGAGTTGCTCTTTCTCTAGCCACTGGTGTAAGCATTTTGAGAATTGAGAGTTCACTTAAAATAGAAAAGGGAACTGTGCCTCTCCAAGTAATGCACAGCCCAGTTGTGGCTTATTGCAAAGATTTGAAGACCCTGCCAGGTATAGCTTGCTGTTCAGATTCCCACCCCAAATACTGCAGACTTGTTTGTAGCAACTGCAGGAAGAACTAGAAAGACTTCTAAACCCATCGCCACGTGCATCGAATAAGATGATGTTGAATAAAACTGGTCCTAGCCCTGATCCTTGTGGATCTACTGCTCACCCTCCTCCCCTAGAAGTGCCTGTCATCCCAGAGTGCTCCTTTTACACCTTTGCCACCTAGTTGTCCCTCTGATTTGCTAGACCTAGCTCTCTGGTTTTGATATGTCTGAAGGACATCAGATAAGCTGCAATATTTCTCCATGTAAAATTGATACAGGGAAAATGCCTTATAGTGAAAGCAAGAGAAAGTTTATGGTCACTGAGGATTCCTCATTATTGTTCCTCCAATGTGGAGAAAAATAGCAAATCAGCAGCTGGTCTACACAGAGAAATCCAAATCAAAAAGCAGTAACGAGGAGGAAACTGCAGTGCAGTGACTTTGAGATGCCACTGTCTTCTCAGTGATGGTTTGTGGCTCAGATGACTCTAGCCCACCTTGAAAACAGGAAGACAGCAGAGGCTATAATGCAGAGAGTCTGGGAATCGCGCATTTTAAGGTTAGAAGGTGATCATGAGCCATTTAATCTTAACTCTTTCATATTGCCAGCTTAGAGAGTGCAGACTTGCACTCCATTAACTCTGCACAAGGTCCATAACTTTTGTCTGATTATCCTACCTTGGTTTAAAGACTTGGAGTGAAAGACATCTCCACAAAGCTGTAGACAAGTTGTTTTAGTGGGTAATTGCTCTTGTAAAAAGCAAATGTAACATTTGTTGTATGTATTAATTTAGCCTTTTTTTTTTTCTTCTGTCTTTAAATGTATTTATAGCCCTGGGCAGAGACTTTCTTTCAAATTGTTGTTTGACTCTTGTGGGTTTTTTCCCCCTCATTTGGAATATGTAAAGAAGTATTGATATAGAAAAGTGTTATTTGAAACTTTTTAGAACAAAGTGGCTGTTTTCTAGTTAAAAAAGAACTTGCCGTAACTATTTTTTTTTTCTAACAAGCTCTTCTTTCTTTTAATTTAAATAAACCAAGCCTATAGAGAACTAGGATGGTTATACGCTTCCCCAGTATTTCCTGTTGAAAACTACTGGCCACAAAACACTTGACTAAACTGGTTTTGGCTTTACCCACTATGGTCATTCTTCTTTCTGTGATAAGAATATTAATTTCAGCTTCTCCCTTCCTTGGTAGCTTTCTCTCTTGTTCTAAAAAAATTCTTTCTGTCTTTCACAAGAGTCAGTTATGCTCTGAAGACATGTAGGAACCATGAAATCCTCATCCTCAAACATTTGGATGCATTTTCAGGCTGAATGATTTTTTTTCTGATGGTCTCCCAACAGTCGTATTACCGTCAAATTTTAATGCAAGAGTTTTGATTTTTACCATTCACACAGTGAAACACCTTTTTATTACCTTTTATCACAATTTCACAATGTTATCTGAAGTCTCATTCTAATGTTGTAAAGAATTGCCAAAATTGTGGTATTATAGTCCATATTGCTCCATTCTTCCTGTTTGCAGCAAGTTCAGTGAAAGTCTAGTTATGCTCTTCGTCTTATCACAGCCACATTGTTTTCAGTGTAAGCTACTGCCAAGAACAATGCTAAAGCACTTAATAACAGAATTTTGTCATAATCTTTATCTCTGGAAACTATTCTATTTTATCATTTTAATAGCAAATGGCGTGTTTTACACAGTTGCCTGATAATTCTCGTAAGCCTCACTTTTTTTTTTTACTTTTTTTTTTTTTTTCTTTCTTTCTCTCTCAATTTTCAGCCATAGCTTTCAGGAGCACTTACTTCCCCCTCATCTTTTTAAGGCCAAGGTCACACTAGTGAAAGATGCTGTGGGACACCTCATGTGTCAGACATATGACACAGGGCTTTTAGACGAAACAATAAAGCAGTGTGTGAAGGGATCACAACAAACTAACAGTGTCACAGTGATGAAGAAACAAAAGATGATGGGCTCCGATGAAAAAGTCCACCACGAGTGCGCATTGCAGTTCAGACTCAAGCCAGCTGGCAGGGAAATGGAGAAGAGATGAAGGTTGTTCTATCTTATTTTACTATCCTTATTTCTCCTTCGTAGCATGGAGAACTTAATCAGGTGTGATTTATGTTTGTTCTTCAGCCAGACAAGTTTCCAAAACCAAGGAAACCTTCCCATAAGTCAATACGTAGAGAAGCAGCCCAGCAACTACTGGTAAATATATGGCCAGTGGTTCACATCTAGAGTGCCCACCTGTCCTATATTGTGGAGGATGTCCATTATTTGGTACTTCATGTCCCTTATACCATAACAAATGGCTAAATTGGCTTCTGATAAGGCACAAAATGTCACTTCAGTCTGTAACAGGAGAACAGCAATGTCAGAGTTTCAAGAGAGCATGAGCCATCCTGAAGTGAAACCTGGCAAATAAGTTTTTGGCTTGTATTCCTCAGAAGGAAATTCTTAATGTTGCTTCTGAAGCGGGATGATGGCTGTGTTGGTGAGCATTAACCTTCCATGGGGGAGGTGAAATAAGAATTGATTGATGGGCTAAAGGGAAATGTAATATTTTCTAGGAAAAGGTCTGCAGCGCGTATAGGAATTTGTATAGTGTAGTACATGGCTTGGAAAATTTTCTTGTCCATAGTTAATAAAGTGTGGATTTTTGGAGCTGGTTTTGCTTTGGTTTAGGACCTTCCCTCATTTTAAATTCAAGGTGTGTAAATTCATGCTAAGCAGGAATAGGAATAGATCCTTGAACTATGCAAACTTGGACAACATTAACCTCCATGATGACTTTGTGAGGGTCCCAGGTCATCTACCATGGACAACCCACAGCCTAAAGCTGCTGTCATTGACTTGCAAAGTGAAACATGCTGAAAGTCATGTCCTGGAAGTATGGGTCCAACCTTGCTTTGGAAACCCAAGCTCCCAAACGTGGGACACAGCTGAGTGTCACAAGTGTTTCCTACAGTCTGGTACAGAATAAAAAAGTGAGGAAGAGCCTACTACCTTAGGATGCACAAAATGCATTGAATGTTAGTAATGAACTGTAATAGATGAAGCGTTTCCAGCACCAAAATCTACCCAGATGAAAGCATCAGCACTTATTTTCCAGGTTTCGTGAAGGGTATGTGTTCAGATGAGTCTGAAATGCTTCTAATTAATGTTATCAAAACTGTGACATTTAATTAACTCAATAACACGTTGAGCCTAATGATAACACATTTTGATTCACCACAGGCAGCGATGAGCTCTCCTGAGCAACTCCAAAGGTGGGAAGGACTAGGGGAAGGAGGATACCCGTAGTGCACGTGAACATATGTTTTGCTGAAGAAAGACAGAGTGACGCTGATTATGTTGTCAGTCCCCAGTTCACATTAGAGAGACATTTATGAGTTCAGAATATCTGCTATCTGATATTGATAACAATGATCTGTTTTTCCAGTCTTAATTTTTATAACACTCATTTGCCACTGAAAAGAATAACAACAGAATGCATTATTTTCATATTCTTGAGTCAGAACTGGTTAATGGAACAATGTCTTTTTGACATTGAAACCTATTACAAACATTTTCTAAAACTGAATCAGCAAATGATTTTTTTTTTTTAATTTGCAATGGAAATTTCTGCTGTGTCATTCAGATGATCGATAAGAATTTATCCAGAAGAACTAATATGTTCTCCCCACATGGGAAGGGGAGAGAAACACAGGTTGGCTGTGCTGTTATTGCTGGTTTTGCTAGCGTGTAACTGATTAGTCAGGTAGTGGCATGAAATTTTCTTCTCCACAATATTTATGTGAATTTAAATGCTTTTCAGAGACATCTTATTTAGTTAAAATAAATATATAAAAAGAACTAAGATGAACAGATCTTACATATGCTTACATATCCTGCAGATTATGTAGGATGCTTCTGCATCTTAAATACAATGAAAATATACCATTGGACCTTTAACCCCTGTAGGACGGAATTTCACTGACTTTCCCATCCTGAATATAGGACATGAGTTCCTAAGAAATCTCAGAAATAAGGAAGGTAATTTGTTTGCATGCAAGGAGCTCAACTGGATGAGGTAGAGAAGCTCACAAGTGTAAGGGAAGTTTTATGAAGATGTTTTTGTTGACTCACCCAACGGGCAGGAACGAAACTTGTGGCTTAAGTATATTCCAGATAGGAGATGGGGCAGGAGAAGTGACCCAAGAGAGCCAAGAACTGGGTGGAGAGAGATGGCAGCCGCGAGAAAAGATCAGTAGAAGTAGTAGGTCAAGCAACAAGTTCACAGATGTGCCTTTCAGGTACGTTTTGTGGCAGTCGGTTAATCCATGCCCTTTGAGATTTAAGTCTGACGACATTTCCCTGACTAAAACTCAATCTCCATGGGTTTCTGCTGGGACTGAGTCGGAGTGGCTTCAGATTTAAGGTGGGATTTTAGGCTGTCAATCGGGACAGGTGTTGTTCCTACCTCATGAATGGGTACTGAGGGTCAAGGGTTTGAGGATGAGGAGGGTAAGGCTCTGTTCCCGCTGAGCATCCAATCCTAGCAGCTGGTCCAAGCCATAGGCTCTATCGTGTAGGGTAGATGATGACTTACTGCTCTCTCCAGGAATTTTGTTTGCATAGTAGCGGGCAGAGGAGGACTGCAGTGTCCCTGCAGCACGGCCATCATTACAATGTACTGCCGGGGTTACATTTCTGTAGCAAAAGCATGCATATTAAAAAGGGGGTGTGCGCGTGGGGATGGGACCAACAGACATGTTCTGGCATTTGTGAAATGAGCTGAAGGATCGGAAACAATGGAGCCAAGGTCCCTTCTCTGAAGATGTATGAGGGGGCGTTGGATGCCTGGAATCTTGTTGTCATGGGGGGGTTTTGTTCTTCCTTCTTTTTCCTTTTTTTTCCTTGCATGTGAGTGAGAAAGGGGGCGGGGAGGGGAGGGAGGTAGTCGCTCCGCTGCCGTGCTGGGTGCCAGGCTTGCTACTGCAGTATCGTACTCAATATTCTGATCACCTTGCAAGTCAAGGAGCCTTGTGGAGCCTGCAGTGGTGTCAGAGTGAAAAACGAGCAACGCCATCACGCTTGGCCAGGCGGTGGCTGCCTGCCCGCAGCGAGTGCTGGTCTGCAGTGTCTTCCTTTGATAGAAACCCACTTTGAGCAGGTTGGTGGGCTGGTGGCTCGTTTTTCATTTCGATATGTGTATTTGTGACAATTTCCCTTTTTTCCCTTACGTTTCCCTTACTTTTAAATAAGAGGTTTCACTGCAGTGGTTCACAATACCAGAAGCTTAAACTCCTTGTCCTAGGGTCTTGGATTCCTCCCACGATTTGTCAGTCATTTCTGAGGATGCAGAAAGGAGTGGGCTCAGCTGAATGTGGCTTTGGATGTGTTTTCTTTTCCCTCTCTTGCTCTTTTACGTAGCGAGTTACCTGGAGGAGGCAGTTTCTCCACAGTGGAAGGCAGAAGGATTGCACCAGCACTTGTGTGTGTGTGTACGTGTACATGTGTCAAGGGAGGAGCGGGCTTTTCAGTAAGGAGTTATTGCAGTGGCGAGTGCAATACAGACCCCTGGATGCCGCTAACTCAAATGTGTTGTCTTTTATTTTATTTATGGTTCATGGCAAAGGCATTGCCTTGGCAACCATGATGCTTCTCCGCTCTTGACTGGCGCATTCTGCGTCATCTGGGTGGGACACAGCAAAGCAGCAGAAGGAGCAAGGCAGGTGCTTGTTTGGTTCATGAGGGTCAGAGTCTGATAGTGCTGGTTAGAGGCAACTGGACGTCTGGGAAACGCTGCAGAGGGTTTTTCCCACACTGCTCTGTCGGGTCATTCAGAAGAGGTCTGCAGCACCCCTGTATTATTGCAGAGCTGGTCATGGAAGCTTGTTTGCAGCCTGCTGTTCTCCCGTGGCGTTTTGGTCGTGACATCTAATCTCTGCAGTGTTAATATGCATCATTCCTCACTTGCCTCTACTCTGCCAAGATGACTTTGTGCCATCTCCAGGGAGAGAGGCAGAGGGAGGGACTGGTTGCCTGTTAGGTTACATGTTCTGTTACGAATGCCTTTGCACTTGGTGCAGATGCAGCCCAGATTTCTTAGAGTAAAAGTCATTCTTTCCCTCATACCGGGTGAACTGCCTAGTTATGAAGGCTTGCGATGGTAACTTCAGGGCTGACCCACAAATAAAATAATCCAACCACTCATCCAGCCCTGGAAAACAAGCAAATAACGCCCTCCTGGAGCTGCATTAACATGACTATGACCACTCTGCATGGAGGCTCTCCTTTATGTCTGCACACCGAGTTAAGGATAAGATTTGCAGTATATTTACCGTGATGGAAGAAGCTCTCAAAAAAACTAATTTCCATTGTGACTAGATCAGCACAAGTGTCTGTTTCGACAAGGCACAGACACAATTATATCCCAAATACAATAGCCATCTACCAGTTTCTGATGAGACATGCTTTGAACTGCCATATTGCAAGAAAAAAAAAAAGGAAGGAATATCCCAGTCACCAGAGTGGATATCTATCTGTCTGTCTGTCTATTCTTTAGAGAGAAAAAGAAAGAGAAAGGAGGAGAAAAACCATATTATTTTCTCTTTAGCTGCAGATGCCTGCAAATCATCCTGCAGATCAGTTCATTACAACTGGCTCAGACTAATGGAACTGTGATGACGTATAGTCACGAGGACAGGAATAATTTTATTAAAAGTGTTGGCAGATATAGCTAACAATTTAAGCTTGCTAGCCATTCCCATCTTGAGATAAAACACAGAGCGAAAGGTGGTGTAAAAGTTTTACTGCTGTGTGTACAGGTCGCATACAAATCAGCATTCTGGCAAAAGAATACAAAATGTTCCACAATGCAAAATAGCTCTCACGGGGAAGTTCTGAATGTCCCACTCAGATGCATTTCTTGGAAAATTCCCTTGGGTCCAAGCATATAGCTGAAGTGTTTTGAATTTTTAAAGGTTTTTCACAGCTTTTTCCTATGATTTTTCTTTTCTTTTCTCCCTTTATTTTATGGTGGTTTTTTTTTTTTTCATTGCATGCTCACTATTTTTCTGCCAGCCTGTAGTGGTATCAGCTCAGAAAGTCTTCCTGCAGGCTTGTTTCTCCATCAGTGTTTCAAAGCTTTTCTTGTTCTCTACACTGCTGTGCTACCAACAAATCCATGCCTCTTCTAAGTAAGCATTGTATTATATGGAAGTAGGAAAAGAAAACAATATCTAACAAGAACTAGTTAAAAAGGACAGATTTTGGGGTTTGAGTGAGAAGTATCAAGGAGAATCTTATGCTGATAAGTTCGCAGAATCTTTCTGGAGGTGACAGTGAAACCCTGTCATAAATACTGATTTTAGACTATCTGAAACATTTGATTTCACCCAAAATGAAAGGCTGTTTTATTTTAGGTCCTTTAATCCGAATTTAATTGTTAATAATGCTCCCACCCTCTGGTTCCAAAATAAAACCAAATCTATATATTATACTGAATTGAATGTGCCACAAATTTCTACACAATATTTTTAGGGGCTAAATAGTGAAATAAAGTATTTCGGCAGTGGCAAACTAAATCACCTTTTTTCCATTAATTGAAAATCATTCCCTGAGTTTTCCAGGAAAGATTAGAAATTATGCAGTTCTGTCTTTGGAGAAGCTAGTTTTAGGAATACGTTTTGTTGTGGTTGTCTTTTTTTGCCCCATCTGCTTTCAGGAAAGGAGAGTTTGTGTTGTCATTTCCACGGTTAGATGAAATGTTTATGCACCCAGGGAGGATGGGAGCAGGATCTCCTGCATCTGAGCCAGAGTCAGCGTCGGGTTAGTCCTGACCTGGAGCATCACCAGGGCAGGCTGGCGCTGGGCACGCAGAGCTCAAAATGATCTTGTCACAACAGGCTGCTCAAAATTTGTCGTGATGAGAATTTTATGGAGGAGACAGTAGGCCCTCAGGGGGGGAAAGGAGTATGACTGGAACAGTGCCAGGTAGGCACTGACTTCTCAGGTGGATAGAAGCATGTCCTCCACAGATGGCTACCAATATTGGCCGTTTTTCTGACCCTAATTATAGACCTTATGCCGGGCTTAAGGCCAAAGGAATACTCTTAGCTATTTGAAAATGTGGTCCCCCTTTCTGCACCCTTGTTTGTACATGGGAAGAGAATAGGTGATTCTTTTTGTTCCAGAAAGATGTATGTTCAGAGGACATCCCATCCCCTGCTTGAACATTGTCCAAAGCCAAGTTAAAAAATATTCCTTTCTAGGTTTGTTTTTCTTCTGTTTTTTAATCTCCCCCTACAGCAAATGAGTGAAGTGAACTGGAGAGACAAGTCCAAATTAGTAACAGGCTGTAAGCCTGCCCATGGGCAGCAAACACCCGAAGGGATGGGGGACAGAATGTCAGTCAGTGGGTGCAGGAGCCCAGCTCCCAAGGTGGAGTTGCCCTCCTGAGGGCAGACAGGTTGTGAGTGAGATCCACACCTCCTCCCTGTTGGGAACCTGGTGCTTCACTCTTGCTCTGCTCCTGCTTTTCATCCCTTTGCTTCACTGGGTTGAAGGGCTGATGGGAGGGAAGTAAAGCTAATGAGGATCGTAACTCTCAGACACCTTGTGAAGAAAACTGCTCCAACACCTCCAAATATATCCAGTTTCCTCTGTCTCTGTAGGTCTCTGGACACTTGCTCATTTAATTGCTCCTCTCTGGCAGGTACAGGGGCCCCCTGTAGAGACAAATGGTTTACTGACTCATGTGACTTGTATTTAATATGTAAGGTCAGACTGCAGCATCAGCTCCATCCCCTCGGCACTGCTCTAGTGATGCAAAGAGGAGACACAGCTGATCTAAAGAGTTAAATAGATGTCATCTTGCATAAATGAGCAGAAAGCTGAAAGGCAATGTCCAGGCCAGTCTGTAATCCAATAAATCTGAATATCGAAATCACAAAAAAAGCTGGTTTGGAGCAGCATAAATCACAGTAGCCTCATAGTTTCTCTGTCCAGCAAGCCCAGGATGAGGGGCAGAGGGATGGAAAGGGTGTAAAGATGACCCAAGTATCACTGTAGAATACATTTCCCATTGAAGATGTCTTACAACAAAATGCAATGCTTTTTTTTTATCAGGAACTTCACCTCCAATTGCCCCCCTGCTTCAGCCCTGACTCTTCAGGAGAATTGGTAGCTCTGGTACAACTGTACTAACGGGGAAATCCTATAAACCCCCAAAGTGAAGAGTGTCCTGTTTATTTCTGAACCATCCCATGGTGAGACAAAGATCATTAGATGAGAAAAGGAGGACTTTTGGAAAGGTTATACATGTGCCCTCTTGACAAGAACTGGCAGAGACGCTCTCCAGAAACCAGACTAGAGGGGAAAAACAGCACAGGCATTTGGTGGTCACACTGCTTTTAAAAGCAATGGGATAGGCAATGGAATACAAGCATCGTCCATGCTACATCATTGTGAAACTGGCTTATGAGCTATGGTCTTGCTTTATGCTGCTTTTCTCTTGAAAGACCAGGCAAACACCAGGCTGCTGTCAGCCTTCCATGGGCTGGCGTGATACATCTCCAGCACGTCCATGCAGCTGACTGCAGGGAACCGTGCCTCCAAATCTACCCAGAAAGCTGCTGTGGCTGCTGCTGTCGTGACCAACGGCAGCAGTGCACACTGGCTTGGAGCTGAGGAGGCTTCTGGGACAGACGTTGCCCTGCTTCGAGTGATTCATGCCTGAATAATGTCCTTTCACTTCCAGAGAGAGCCAGTGTGACAGGCGCATGCTCTATCTGTTCTGACAGGGAACCTCTACATCAGCTGTGCAAGGGAATGTGAGCAGATCAGGGGCTCCAGTTTCATTCCGAATGTGACAGGGCTGTGTAAATAAATAATCCCAATCTACATAATTATCTCTTTTTCGGGAAGTCATCACATAAATCAGGCTGATATCAAGGGATGCTGCATGTGGAATTCATGCATCCAAAGCTGGGTTCTTCCTGGCCTCGCTGCCTGGGCGCTTTGAGAACTGGCACGATTTTGTGCATTCTTGAGCATCACATATTTTCTTCTGAGGAAGATAAAATGGTTGTATCACTTTCACCAGAAAAAGGCCATCAACAGTAGGCTTCCAGTGGTGATTGAAAGTGTGAATTCTCATGCAAACTGATTCTTTTGCACACAGTCATCTGGGAGCCGGGTCTTTGATTTTCATTTATTATTCTCCCTGGCAGCATGTTCAGTCAGTATGCAGATTTCCTTCTTCATTCATTTTTCAGTGGGCAGGAAGACTACAATTAGTTGTATTATCATCAGTGTGAATAAAAGGGAAACACTGAACTAGATCTTTATGAGCCTGCAGTTGCAGTGGGAAGATGCAGATTCATTACACACTAGTAGGGTATGAAAAAAAACTTCAGAATAACTGAATTCAGCTCCTTGTCATCTTCTTCCTTTTAGGAACTTTTTTTTTTCTTTGCTGTTATTCCAGACCTTCTCCCCAAGTCAGCCTAGACAGGGAAATCACTGGGTGGGACAGAGTTGCATCTTGAAGAACTGACGAGGACAAATAAAGTAACATAGAGGAAAGCTAGCTGGAGAAGCAGCCAAAAGGCACGCTGAGGAAAGATGCTAGGCTTAAGTGTGTTTTCAGAAATTTCTCCCACCTCAGCATGGCTGATGTGAGACCTACGTGCTGAGGTACACAGCCAGGAAGCTGGTTGCACTGCGAGACAGGAGATAAGTGCAACAGGCAAGGGGGTGGTAATCTGTTCCAGGAGTGTAAATATATTCCTTTTACTAGTAGGATTTTCAGGTGTGGAGTAACTAACTACATTTTCCTTTTTCAGGAACTTGGTTTGCAGGTTTTGGGTTGAATTAGCTGTGTTGAGAGGAGGATTCAGACTGGTGGAGTCTATGTGCTCCCTTGCATGCTATCAAAGGCAATTTAGGTGTTAAGTGTAGTGGCTTTGCTCTGAAGGTGTTGGGATCTCCAGGCCGCACGTTCACATGCTGGAACTGATTCTGACACCTCCCTGGGTTAGAAAGAAACGTAATTTCCCTGATTTATAAGAAGAATGGGGATTTGGGAGTTGAGCCTAGTGTTGTGCCATGCTTGTGTTTCCATGCTGTTAATAAATCAGTGAGAAAAAGAAATTAAAGACAGACATTTTCTGTTGCCCTTATGCTGGAACATTACTAATTCACCAAGAAGAACTCATTTGGGAGAACCTGGTAATTTTTTCCAACTTCACACGTTGACACTTCCATGGCTTAGTAAGTCCCCTGGCTGCAGCGTGCCATGACTCCTCATATAGTTGAGGATTCCCAAGGTGCAGATTAGCTGAGTCTCTTATCTCCTGCACGAGGCCACAGGGATGCAGCATAATTTCACAGAAATCCTAGTAAAGAAAAGCCATTGTTCCACCAGCAACCAAACAGGAGACAAACATCTTGTGTGGCTTCTCTGAAGTCTAATAAGCGATATCTGAGGGCTGAGTGCTCAGTAACCCCACTGCAACCCAGCTGCTCCCGGAACAACCCTGTCTTCCTGTCTTTGCAAAACCTACGGGATGTCTGCATCTTTCAGATGGGGACGCTGGTTAAAACTGGGTTGCAATGGGTAGAGGAGGCAGACGCACACCCATGGAGCATCACTGTGTAACTGCCATTTCCTTAGGAAACCAGGCGAGGTGGGAAAGCTTACTTCCAGTAGGAAAATGCTGCAATGTGTGATTTGACTTCCAGCTGTCCTCGTTATACGGACTCCTTTCTTTCTTCTCATCAGGATGCTCTCCCAAGCTGCCTTTGTTTTTCCTCTTCTCCTTCTGCATTTTGGCCTCTATTGCCATTTCCTGGTGCGATGCTTATTACGCTAATGAATTCAGGGAGTCACATGGCTGGTGGCAGTTATTGACCCTCCTGTCAGCACACTGCTGCTGTCCCCAACCCGACAACCCAGCTGACAGTCTGTATGCCTGACACTGATGGCTCTGTAGTGTGTGTTTTGCTGCTCTAATTTGGGTGTTCTTCAGCACCGTCCCTGATGAATTCTGTAAAATTTGGATTGCTCTCTCATTAAAATATTGCTTTTAATCACTAATTTCTTCATCCCTCCCTTTTGCCTTGGCTGGTAATACTGTAGCTATTTAAGCAGTGCAGTTGCAAAGCTATGTTTTGAAACTGTAGGTATTCCAATTAATTAATGTGAATAGAAATTTTACTAACTAATCACACCCAGTCCAGTGCTAGGGTATTTGACTGTATCAGGAGACCATTCATGGTATATTTTCCGTTTAAATTTCTCATTTAGCTATGTAAGAAGCCCCGGATCAAGTCTCTGGAGATGGGTCTAGAGAAGCCTGCATGTCTGGGTGCATCTTATATTTAACCTGTTGTTCTGGCCTATGGAAAAATTCAATCTTGACTCCTCAGCTGATGGTGGGGAACCTGTTTTCACTCCTGATGCTTACCCAGTGCTTCCCAAGTTTGATCACTTGCACCTTCTGATTCTGTGGCACCAAATAATTTCTTGAGAGTAAGTTTTGTGGATGTTCAGTTGAAAGCAAATAAGATGGGGCATTTTTTCCATCAAGTTCCTTTGACAAGGCCATGCCAAATCTCATGATGAAGTGCAAGTGATCCTTCTCTTTCGTTACTGAGTTTGTCCAAGACAGAGCATGTCATCAAAACTGGTCCATGGCATCTGCGCTGTCACATCTACACTCGCTGTTTTCCATTTCTCCTGAGCTAAGGCACTCAGGAGGCTTTTATGGGTGGAGGCTATTTTGCTGGGAGATTTTTCCTCTCCCAGTGCTGTGTGAACACTGTGTGTGAACGTGTGTGAACACTGGCCACTGACGTCTCGTGCAGATAAGTGCTAATGCCTTCTATTTTCAGAGGGAAACAAAGGTAACAACAGATGGCCATTGACTAAGCCAGTGACTGAAGGAAACAACTTCAGGATCCTCTGGCATTGAACAATTTAGACGTGTTCTCATGAACATGTACATCTTTTAATCTTATGCTCCCAGTCCTGGGTCTGCCTGCTCCTTCCACATCCCCATCTTCCTTCATCTCTTCCCTGCTGCCAGTCGACTGTCCCTAAGTTCATCAGGGCAGCTGCAGCAGCAGGGTGCCGCGTGCCAGGAAAGATTATTCTTGACTGGTTGCCAAGTCTCCTGCTCTTGCTCTGGCACGCAGATAAAATGTTAATAGGGCCAAATGCATTTGACACAACGGGTGAAACTGCATGTTCCAGGCACGGAGCCTCTTGTCATCCATTTAGCAGAGGCACGGGCTGGATCCTTCCAGTTCATTTTTGCTTGCTAAAGAGGAGCTGACCAGGGACTTTTAGGTTTGACAGATCCTGAACAGGGATTACACCTGCCTTTTGGCAAGCAGCTTAAGCAATGCCACCTTCTTGCTGATGGGTACACAAATAGAAAATTTTCTTTCCTAAGGACAAGTCTAGTATTTTTGGTTTTGCTGGGGGATTATGGCGGAGCGGGAAGATCTCTGTGAGAGCATCACAGTAGGTTAAAACGTGTTCTGGGTTCAACTCTGGTCATTGCTGCAGATGATGAGGCTTCCCAGCAGGATGAGTGTTGGCTGAGGTCAGCCCAAATGCAGGAGGAGACATCAGTATTCACCACTCCTCACAGTGCAGTTTGGGGCAGGACAAAGCTGCTGCTCAGTTCATCCAGCCAAGTGTCTCCAGGTCTTGCCAAAGAAGGAGGTCAGAACTTTTATTACATTTGATCTGACCAGCAAAGCAGGAGGAGAACGTTCTTAATTAAGCCCTTGTGAGCCAATATCTCTGTGCTTCTTTACGGGTGGCGTTGATTTGGTTTTTTTCTCTTAAGGGCAGTTCCAGTCTGAAACACTCCTGGGTAAAAATTGTTTCCTTTAAAGTCCATAATGGAGAAAGTCCTCTATAAATTGTATTATATAATGCCTCGAACAGCTTCCTTTGTTTAGTCAGGAGTGGTCTCACCCAAACCACAGAAGCAGATACGTATGGAGAGGGCATATAAACAAGATGCTGCCATTTGAGCAAGGGAAGTCAAGGAGGCCTGAACTGACTTATTATCTGCATTCAGAGCTTCTAGGAGAAGCTAGATTTCCTAGCTTCACAGCGGTGTCATAGCATCACCATCCATGCAGAGTATTGGCTCCCACTGGAGTAAAGGGGGGAGGAATCAAACCCCCAAGCTGTGGGGTTGATTGAAGCTGGACAGAGCCATGTCCTACAGGCATCCTGCCAGATGACCAAAGTTGTGATCAGACACAGAAATACAAGCCCAGCAACAGTTGTTTTCTGCAGAACAACAAAGAATTTTTCTCCACAGAAGCACACACTTTTGACGTGTTTTCATTGATAATTATTATGCTCTTGAGGGAAGGGTATTTTTTCAAATAGTATGCAGTTTCCTTCTTCCTTCCCTCTCCTGCCACAGTATGCAATAAACTCATCATAAGGTTTATTAATAAACTCTCACGGTGATTTCCCTGAGTATTTATTTATTTAGCTGGAAATTACTCTAGAGGCTGGACCCTGTGTACACTGAAATCAGTGGAAAATTCCCACCTATTTCAACAAGCAGTAGGTAAGACCTGTGCTTAATTAGGGAAAACCAAGAGCTCAGATCATGCCGTGGGCTGGGAGACAAGTACTGTTCTAGCATGGGGTGGGGAGAAGCTTGGAGACTTTATTTATTATTTGCATTGTGATCTCCCAGAGGATCACCTGTCCTGGATCAATCACAAAACAAACTCTGAAGAGCTGTGATTTTAGCTTAAAGCAGGCAGATATGTGATGATTGCAGCGTCGCTTATAATAACTGGAGTGGGCAGGGATCTTCCATGGGAATACTGTAATTGAAATATTTCTCATTTGGTTCAGGCAAGAAAGAGGCAATATTTAACATGTTAACCTATTAGCATCCGTTTAAACGTTGTTAAGGGACAGTGCCAGAACTCTGAGCTCTTAAAATGCAGCCCAGGTTCCCTCTGAGCTATCAGAGCTGGTCTGAAAAGACTGGCAGAAGTGAATCTCTAACACTTGCTGCAATTAAAAAGGGTCCTCGTTCTAGGATGCAGGGAAAATTGGAATGACGTCTATGATCAGAAATGAGCTCCTGGAGGTGATGGGAAAGGCAAGCAAAAGCTGTAGGTGGCAGTAGTCTTCGTTTTAAAAAAATCCTTTCCTCCCTTTCCCCCTCTGATTTATTCAGCAGTGCTAGCCAAATACCATGTTTGAAGAAATTACTTGCTGGACATGTGCTAACTATATGATTTGGTTACTTGAATCCTGGAAGGACGGAAAGCAGCATCTTTGCAGCAGTGAAGGTTTTGAGCCTTGGGGTTCCTGTGCTAAGGGATTCAGCTGTGCTGTGGTTGTATGATGTCTGGGTACCTCTCGTGTGAGTTGATGCCATCGGTCACCCTGGGGAGCGTGTCAGGCTGGGCCACGTGCTGCAAACTCTTCTGGTTTTGGAGCAGTAAAGCTGGAGTCATGGGGCTTTGCTGCTGTAGTAGAGCTTCAATGTGGGTTGGAACTAGCTTGTCACTCTCAGTGCTGCCACACAGTGAACGCTTGCTAGCTGTCTTGCTCTGCTGCTTCTCTGGAGCCACCGTATCACCCATTCTTTTTCTTCAAAGCCTCCTGACTGCTCACCATGCTTTTTGCCTCGGCGACTTTTGGCTCCCTTTGACATTAAATGAGTGTCTTGCTTTCAGAGGTCTTCAAGTGTTGATCAATGGAGGAAGATCTGCAGCTCACCAATACACTGGATGGAAGGGCATGTTCCCTTTGTCACAGACCTACCCCTTGGGAACATCTCCAGATATGGTTTTGATACAAAGTGCTGGAGGAATGTGTTTACAGGGAAGCCAGTTCCCCCTGGAATGGATACAGGATTATTGCTACTTTATCACCTAGAGTACGTAGGTGTCATGGTAATTATTTCAAAGTGCAATCACAGAGTAATTGAGAGGTAATATAATTAGTACCTGGATTCAGAATATGTAATTACTGTATTATGTAGTGATAGGGTATTTGCCAAGTGTATCTTTTAGTTACCAAGTAATTTAAGAGAATTTACATGATATTTGTGTCTGAGAGACAGGATAAAAATCACCCAGCTGGGATCTCTGCAGACGACTATAAACTTTCTGCCAGCAGGATTTGCAAGTTTTTCCCAGGCAAGCAATGTTGGAGGAGTTTGCTTTCTGCCTTTCCTTTTACTTCCAATACAAAAGCTCTCTGCCTGTACAGCATTACCAAAGGAAGTGTAATCATTATGGTTTAATTAATCGTTTATTTAGGATCCTTGGAAGGTGAAAAGTTTTCCTTTATTTCCTGCCATGTGGAACATGTGTGGCAGCCATTAGAGTAGATTCATCCAGAAAAGAGATAAATTAAGAGAGAACGACTCATTTAATGATAAAAAAATCTAGACAAAATAGACTTTCTGAGCTTTGAAATGTCAGAGCAAACTGCCCTGTGTCTATCAGGGCCTAAGCACGTGGGACCTCAGGTCGGAGAAGCGGTGGATGCATCTCCAGCCCATGTGTCACCAGGTGTGAAGGTGGAAAACAAGGCTTCACAGGGTTCCCAGTGCATCGCAGGGGTGTCTTTTGTCCCAAATATCACGAGCTCAAAGGACAGCTTCAGCAGGATTTCTGCTCTACGAGTGAGAGCTGTACCGCGGCGGCAGCAGTAGGGAACAACAAAATTTATGGTTGTACCTATGCTAATGACCTGCAGGAGCAAAGCAGCCATTTGTTTCACGTAGCCTCTGCTACAGCACAGCAGCGTGCTTCCCCTTTCTCTTGGTAGGAGAGCAAATGGTGTTTACTAACTGTCCTTCTTTCTGCTGTTGGAAATACCCTGCTATGGTAAATCATAGACAGCAGCTTGTTAGAGCTGTGTCCTCATTTACACAGAGACCAGAGGGGGGGATGTGTGTGGGGGCAGTATCAGACAACATACATCATTGAGGTAGCTCTTTTCATCACTGCACTTGGCCTTAATTACATTATATCGCCCTCTCAAGAGAAATCTCTGACACTTCAGGCTTTCGTAAAGCAATACTTTATCTTCTTTTTCATTAAATAGTAAGTACTCATTAGGGCAATTTAACATTCTGCTTTTCCTTCACCTTGTAATGAAGTTGTGCTCCTGCACATCCTGGGTATAAATAGACTGAGGTTTTGGTATTTTGGCTGTTGGGAATTTGAGGGCTTCACCTAATAAATAAAACTAATTGCCAAAAAACAAATAGCAGTTATATTCTCTTCTGATAGCTTTTGGTTTTGTTCTGCAGTGTGCAGGTTTTGGGTGAGTGGCTCTATTTTGCTGGTGTTTTGCAGCCAATGCTAAAAAGGTAAACCACAGCCACCACGTTTTCTGCAAAATGAACTTGGCCAATCCTTTGCATTTAAACCAGCCCTCACTTCTCTATTGATAAATACAGTTTATGCTGTAGTCCCAGTGAATGCAAACACCGTTTGCAGAAATAGTGCTATCCTGGCTACTTCTCATTATCATGCTTTTATTGCCAGGGATCCTGGAGCTTTTTAGTAGCTACCAAATCAATAACGCTGTGACATTCATACATTTCTCAATGCCACTGAGCATGGTACAGAATGAAAGTGTGTGTTTCTCAGGGGCTATACCTGATACTGATACTTGTGTACTCATATAATCCTTTCATCTATAGTTTACAGATCTTAATTAAGATTTACGATGCTTTTGTGAAGTGGATCTTCCTGTCTGGGCAAACTGAGATGGCCAGACGTTAGAGGGGAGGATTTTAGAAAAAGCCCAGGCTTTTTGTCAAAAGCTTTCGGCTCCCAAAGCGAGGAACTCCTTGGCAGCCAGGCTGCTTCACAGGGAAAAGCTGCCTTTCTCTGAAGTCAGTGCCAGAGCCAGGGACTGCAACCCAGGAGTCCTGACACTTGCATTTGGTGACATTCCATTCTCCTCTCGTTCCATTTTTGGGACACTTCCTAAAAATATTTTATTTCAGACAATCTGTTGTACCCAAGCCCCTAGGTTCCCTCCCCCTCTCAAGTCTGGGGAGGTTTCCCTTACAGACTTTTAAAATAACTAAATAAATACTTATTTACTAAATAGCAAAAATAACTAAGTAAATACAATCAATTTGATTCACTCTAGCTTCCGGGAACACTATGCTGGAGACAGAGGCTTCCAATTTCCTACATGAGTCACCATGTTCTTGGATTCAACCTATCAAACTATATCAGCAAATCATATTATATAATGTAATATAACAAGACACAACTGCCTGTGTTTAACCTAGAAAAGATTAAAAAACATGACCTACCACGGTCATTGGGCTGTCCTGGAAAAATTGTCATTCTCTTTTCTGTCCAGCTGCCCACCCCTGCTGTCCTCCCCAACCTGGTGTGATGGATAAAAAATGTGTTATTTTTAGGGATAAAGATGTGAGCAGATCTGGTAACAGGGAAGCAAATGCTGCTTGTGCCGCTTCTCTATTTTGGAGGCTGACTGGTCTAAGGTCATGTCCAGGGTTTGATGTTTTATGGTTATGCAGAACCAATTTCCCCTGGTTGAAAACTGATGCGCTAACTGTAGCATGAGTGGGAAAACTTTTGAACTGCTGGTGCTGCCTTGTTCTCAGTTCACACGTGAGGTGGAAGAAAAAGGGATGTGAAGAGGTAATAAAAAAGTCATTCTCCTTCTCTTTTCCTCTTCAGCTGCACAGAATGAGGGGAGCTGGAGTCTTTTCACTCTGTTTTTGGGTTTTGCATTTGCATGGGGCAGGGCACAACCCAGGAGCAGGCAGGAGAACTGCTGGGAGGGGTTGAACTGGGGAATACTACAGCGATATGCTCCTTTCTTCTTAGCTCTGGCCTCTGAGGATGCAGGAGAGGCTTCATGCCAGTGGGATGGGGGAAGCAAAAAAGAGGTGTGTGAGTGCCGATGGCTTCAGCGTGGGGATGTGCAGCCATCTCTGGTCTGCCTGGGACAACATCCCAGCTGGCCTTGATCCTGGGACAAGGAGGAGACAACCGTTGGTGTTCGTTATTCCCCTCGTAGCTGCACACCTCCACCCAAAAAACCTACTGCAGAAGGACCATCCGTTTACTTGAGCGGTTCAGCTGTGGGGATTTTTACTGATTGATGGCAGGGGCAAAACAGGAGCTTTTAAAAAAGTTATTGAGAGAGGAAAGCTGTGAATAATGCCCAGCTCCCGGAGCCCTGGTAGATTCCTCCTTGTATCGCAGTCCTGGTCGCTGGGGCTGTGTGTGTTTAAGCAGCATCTGAGGATGTGGCAATGGTGGGAGGAACAGGCTTCAGACTCTGGACTTCCCCCTTTCCTCTCCCAGGACCCAGTGAAACAAAACTTAGTTTAGCACCCACCGAACCTTTCGTGTCTTAGGTGTTGGCTTTAGTTTGTTTGGGGGCCAGAGATTAAACAGGAGGAGGAGAGGAGGAGCAAGGCTTGAGTTTTAAGGGTGATTGGGAAAATTGTGCCTTAGGAATTACAGCTCAAGGGACAAATGTTACTGAGCAGCAGGGGCATTAGTGAAATGCATGATCTGGCAGGGCTAGGAGGGAATCAATACAAGGAGCTTGTCCAGGCTTCTTTTAAGCAAGCCTTATGATGATGCACCTCTCCACAAAGCCATTATGGAGAAATGTCTTAGGGGAGGAGATTTTAATGTCTTTCAGCATGAGGTAAATGATCCCATGCTGACAGAGGCTGGCACCCTCTCTGTGCCAGCATCCTCCATGAGCAGCCAGTCCCTAAGCAAAGCCATAGCTAGTCCTTTATGAGACGCAGCAAGGAAGCTGGCATTAATACTGCCTTGCTACCAGTTACATTAAAAAAAAAAAAAAAAAAGCGCCAAAACTACCAAACAAGCCCCAAGAACAACAGCAGCAACAAAATCCTCAAGCTGTGCTGGAACAGAAAGTAATTAAGAAATATTTCATATCTCCAAGCGGCCCTGAAATTTTTATTCCTGTGCATGAAGCTCCGTAGGCTCCTCACGGGCGGCTGCTGCTGCCGCCGCGTTTCAGTGCAATAAATCCTGTTGCCTTTGGAGCCTGACAGCCAGCCCGGGATGTGATCAGAAAACCAACGGGCACTCTCTGTGAGGTTCAGTCCTTGCCTGCGTCAAGTCTGCTAATATCAACCAAGCGCTGACCTTTCTTGGGATGAAAAAGATTAGAAAAGGTGTGGAGTGGGGTGAAGAGGAGAGATGGGGAGAGAGGGAATTCAGACAAATCAGCTCCCAACTGCAGTGTTCCCATCCCAAACCCAAAAGACTCACTCAGCCTAAGTCTACCCCTGCGAGTATTTATTGTCTTGTCAAGGTTGACGGGTCCAGAATTGAACTTATGTGGAAATAAATAACGGTGTGCTTTAATCTCACCACCAGTGAGCTGTCTCAGTGCCTCCCCCATCAGGGTGCAGTCTGGCAGGACATGGCTCAGGACTGTGCCTGACAACAGGCTGCAGGAGCCAGAGCTCAGGCTTGGTGTCCCTGGATGTACCCTCAAGGCAGCAGCAAGTGGCTGTCACCCCACCTGGGTAAGCTTAGCTGAGATCTAATGCCCTGCACTGTTGGCAGCTGCTCTGGGAGGGAGATAGAGAAAGGAGCAGTCTTATTTTTCTTTCTCCTTCTGTTAATCATAAAATAAAGCATTTCTAAACTGTGACCCAAATTGTTTCTAAAATGATTAGCTGCAAGAAAACCTGTAGTTATACCTTTGAATTTAGGTTGCTGTCTACAGGCTTAACTCTTCCAGGTCTCAAGCCTGGAGAATCCTATTCCCCCTCAATTCCTCCCATCAATCTTACTCTTTACAAAATTCAGGGAACCACTGGGCTGGTGCTACACCATCTTAAAGAAGCCCAATGAAGCAGTCTCTCCAGCTGACATCCAGAGCAGTAATGGTTATTAGCAGATAAACCCTTTGGTAGCGCACACACAGGGCAGGGACAAGTCCTCTCTGGTTCCTCACCCTGCAGGTGATGGGGATGTGACTTTCTCTGTGCCAGGCAAGCTCTACCAAGCTCTTGGCCATGAGTTGGCTTCCAGGTTGTGCATGCAATTTTCTTGCTTTTCCTCACACTTGCCATCAGATGAAGCAGGATGGATAGGGTGTTATAGGGTGTTTTGGTGGGGGGTCATGACTCCATCCACCTTTTTGTGTTTCAGAAGAAAAGTTATGTTTCCATATTGCTTTTGGATAAGAGCAAACAAAAACTTCATTATTTTTAAACAAATGCTTCACTTTAACTGCAGCTTTATACTCTCTCTTTTTTTTTGTCAGCTTTCATTTTTGTAGCCTAGTATAACTATAATTTTCAAAAGAAAAGTTATTTCAAGGTGAAAACCTGTTCTTTTTAATTAGAGTGAATCAAGTGAGATATTTAACATCACTAATGACTTTCTTTATTACTTTTTTCACTGTGGAAACTTTCTCCAAACTGAAGTTTCTTCTTTAAGCAGTTTCCTGAGTCTCAAAGAGTCTGTATTTATTTTCCAAAAATCTTGACTCGAAGAGTGCCCAGGTACATTCACTTTGTGGATGAATTTTTCCTCTTCAAGTGTCCATAATGGAAATGAAACAATTTGTTGGACCTTGAACGTTTTCTCATGAGGTTTTCATTTGAGGAATGTTGAGGAAAGCAAAAGCCCCCAAACCCTTGTGGGAGGTACAGATTGAAGGGTGCTTCTCCTGCATGTGCTGAAACCTCAGCTTCTCCCTGCTGTCCCAGCTGCATCGCCTAAACTGCACCAGCTGCCAACCAACTGGCATGGTCAGACCTCCCTGGGGAAGGCAGGCAGCTGCCATGCTTAAAGTCTTCCCCCTTCTATCCCGCAGAGCACTGACTCAGGGAAACCAATTAAGTCCATCTCTTTACTGCTATTTCTTTTCTCCTCTTTGGTTTTCTCCCTTCCTCCTTTTGCTCTTTATGTTTTCTTTCCCCTCCTCCTTCCATGCATGAACTAATTGACGTCTGATCTATTCAGAGGTTTGGCCCTAAAAAGTAACCTTCAGTTAACTGCTCACATAACTTGCCTGTCACTTTTGATAACAGTCAGGGCATCATTTTTGCAAGTGTTCAACAGTAAAATTACTGCTTTGCTCTTGTCAAGCAAATGAGCCCTGAGGCCTGTGTGAGAACCATTAATGATGATGCCACGGTGGGATTGGTGCACTGGGCAGCCTGCAGAAGCACCGCTTCTCAATTCGCTGTGCCCCTGCCGAGCAGTTTAAGTTTAATTAACCTGCATTAATGCCTGCTGGGATAGCATTTTCCATGCCTCCTTTTTCAGGGGGTCAAGTGGAGCTGGAGACAGCTGCTGGTGTCTCAGGTGCCCTGTGTACGTGGCTGGGATCCTGGAAATGTTTATGTCTGTGGTGTGGAAATAAACTCTGCTTATTATACTCATAAAAACCAGTGGCTATAGCCTTGGGCTTTGCCAGACTTGCTGAGCTGCTGGAGAGAATTATTGACAGAACATAAAAATGCTACAGTGCGTGGTGCTAGGGTACATGACTGTGGACTGGGATGTGTGTGTGTAGGGACAGCAGGCTGCAGCACTTCTGGAGGGTTCCACAGAGAGTGTGTGTGGGGTGTTTCAGTTCTCTAGAAGTTATGTTTTCCACGTACATCTATGCAGTAGACTAATTAACTTTACTTTTTAGTTGCAAAGAACTCTGAGAACGGGATTTGTCTTGCTGAGTCTGCACCCAGCTGTTGTCAGAAGTATGAGTATCCACCACAAGAATAGCAGTACCTAAAGTCAAAAAAAGGCTACTATTGCTATTTTACTGATGAATAACAGGCAGAGCCATGAGACAGCTCCAAATCTGGCACCGAAGATCAAGAGGGTTCTGAGTTTTTGAAGGCAACTGGCAATATATAAAAGTGGAGCTCACCTGCAGGTATTGTGAGTGCCTCACTAGGGCTCTGTGGCTTTGGACACGACCCTTTTGGAGACAAGAGCTGGAGCCTGGAAGGCCTATAGGCAGGCGAGGAGTTTGTTTGTGTATCACTGAATGATAGATGGCAAAATAGGCACCTAAGTCCCTCTTATGCCCCACGTGTGGTGCTCCCAGCACAGCCAACAGTGATTCCTCAGAGGTTTCCCTAGGGGAAACCACCAAGGAGGGCAGGAAAATCAGGGGTCAAGCCTTGCTCTGGTCAGAGAGCTTTTTGTTTTTCATCCTGATGGGTACTAACACATCAGTGCTGTTATTTGTCAGCTGGAGTCTTAAGGCAGCCTCCTACTTTTCATGCTTTTTACCACTTTTATTGAGAATATTTCCCTGTTGTTTATGTATTCTGAGCTTTCCCTTCCCAGCCATTCCCCACCTCAGGTTGGTATTTCTCAAGTTCTGTTCATACCTGAGTGAGGAAGAAAATCCCTTACTGCAACCCTGCTCATCAGGCAGAGCTGTATCCCTGTAGATAGGAAATCTGGAGCTTGGCATCCAATGCTTAGATGTCATAGAGCCTGGGGAGAGATCCAGTTCTGTTGCCACACACAATTTTGAAATATGATTTTCCATGGGGTCAGAATAACACTTAAGAGTCCAGTCTCATTCACGGGGTCCAGGCCAGTAGCAGATAAAAGAAAGTCGAAGTGACAGCAGGCTTAAGAATGCCCAGGCCTGATCCTCATTCTGCTTGGAGCTGTGTTGTTAGAGTCGGTTAGCAAAAGTTGCTGGAAAGCCCTGGTATAGGTCCTCTGATACAAAGCTCTCCTTTTGTCTCTGAACTGGGATTATTCCTGAGTAAATGGCTGCACAGTAAAAATAATCTTAGTTAAAAGTCTAACAGCGCAATGAGCAGTGGGACCAACAACACTGAGGTTTCAGATGGATGGTGCCTTCTGCTTGGTGATGAGCACTGATGAGAGCTTTTCTGGCGATTGGGCTTGCTATAAATAGAAACTAAAGGGTGCGTGCATTCATTTTTTTTCAGGATTTCTCTTTAGCCTAGTCGTTTTTGTGAAATTTGTGGTCTTTTCGTAGACTCTTTTTGTTCAGTAAAACTGCCTTTGAACTAGCTATTGTGCTTTAGCTATTGTGGACAAGAAAGAAAAAGGTGTGCGTGTCTACACACAAAAAGCTTTATCATATAAGTCCTGTTTCTTTAAGAAATTCAGCTTCAGCAGGCCTCTGTTGAATCCAGCCCCTTTCCTCTTCTGCAGAAAGAATACAAAACTTAACTTTCTTCTTGTTGGTTTACCATTTGACTGCCCTAGAAGGAAAATAAATCCAAAATCCAGAAACTCAGGCAGATCTCCCTGCACATAAAGTTCAAATGGGCCATGGGTTTTGCAAGGTGTTCACCAGACTTTGAGCAATTGCATCAAAATCTCTGATTTGGCTTTGATAGCTCAGTGATTGGTGTTTGTCTCACTAGGTGAGAAGATATTGCTGCATCTTCTTGCTCCACTGTGAAGTAGGACAGAGAGAAAGGTGCTGCTTCTTGTCTGATTTGTGTCCTCATGGCCCTGCTGCTGTCTATGTAGTGACTGGGCAGGGTATAATTGCTTTTAGAGAGGACAAATTTGACATGGTGCTTTCTAAGCAACTGTAGGAAAATCCCAGAAGGGGAAAGGAGTGTGTGGTCAGATAAAGCTCCTTTGGCTTTGGCTGCATTGTTGGAAGGGCCTTGGGAGATAATGCAGAAGAGAAGAGGGGGTGGATCTGTGCCACTTACTGGTTGGCACTTATGTTTTCAAACACATGGGATTCAAATGAGGTGAAAACTCAGTATGGCCACACTGGCACAACTGAACCATTGGAACTGAAAAAGAGAGAAGGTGATTTATTTCCTGCATTGTGTGCTTGCTCAAGACCTTGGAGACAGTAACAGTTCTACTCTAAACAATGTATGAGGGGCCTGAGTCTCTTGGGACAGGAGCTAATACACCAGATCCACCTTTTTAGAAGACTCAGGTCAGGTCAGTTTGTGTTCTGGGATGCCTGCACCTTAAGATACACAGTCCCTATCCTGTGGGGGGGCAGGAGCAGCAAGGCATCAACAATGTGACAGGAGTGAAGTCAAGGCAAACCAGTATAGCTTCCTATTTCTGGGAACCCTCTGGACTGCCTCATAGGCACCATCGCTGATGCCCTCTTCCTCATGTACCATCTGCATGTGCCTATTTGGCAAGGACTAGGGAGGAGAACAGACTTACCTGCAGAAGAATTTGCTTGTCCTTGTTTCAACATTGCAGTGCATGGGCATAGTGCATGAACCCCTGCTTCACGACTGTGAAGATTAACAGGTCAGAGCAACAAGAAGATGGTTAACAGCAACAGCAGTGGCTGGAATAGCCAGGAGAATTTTTTCATTGTTGTAGCATCAGCAAGTTGTTGAGTTTACTTTGGAGAAACTGCTCGCAGAGAGAAGTGTAGGATGGCTGTCCTATCAATGGTGTTACTCTGCCACCAGCTTCCTGCGTTTTCCTTCCAGGATGGAGGGGCCTGGTCACCAAAGACTTGCTTTTTTGAACAGTGTTTGCTTGTGTCTTCACTTGGCTTGATGAGCAAATGAAACGAATTACTAGTGAAGTGGTCATTAGCACATATTTACATAGGTTAATTGCATGGGGTAATGAAAGATCAATTTGATTTTCAATGGGGCTACAGATAGAGACATCTGCCTGACATCTTTCCTTGACATTGAATTATATTTTTCAGGTCTCAGCAGGCTGTAGCTAAGGATTTAGCAAGGTCTCTGGATCATGTCAAACCTTGCTTTTGTAGTTCTGGGTGTTGGATTTAAGTGTGTAACACACATTGGGTGCATTTGTTGAGTTCGTCATTGTAGTCCAGTGTGGAGATTTCTGAGGAGGGAGATCACCATCATTCACACATGTCACTACCATTCTTGGGTCCCTGGTGAATCACCGTTGCGAATTTTCATCAACAAAGATGAAGAATAGATGGGTTTAGGGCATCTGAGTAGTTACAGCCTGTTTGTAACAGCCATAATTTCATTATTGCTAGCAAAGGTCCATGGTCATCCTATTGCCCGAGCTAAGTATGAATGGTTGCAATTTATCCAGCTTTTTCTGGGCTAAGCACCATGTTACTCTTGGTAAACCATTACTGCTGCCCGAGCAAACTGGCTTAGAGCTGGTTCTGTCATGTCTACATTACTCTGCCATCTGCCACCTACACCAAACCTCCCCTTGGCTGCAGTCCAGAGATCTCGCAGGCTTTGCAGATGCTCAGGCACCCCAGTGGCTGCAGGATGGGAGCTTAAATAAAACAGAGCATTGATGTGGAGATGAAATTAATTAATGTCCCTGCTATTAAATTACTGTCTCTAAGGGAAGACTTTTATTTTGCCTCTAAGATGACAGTGTTTCATTAGAAAAAGTGAAAATTTGGAGAGCTCAAGCTTTAAAACACTTGATCAGGTTTATTTGTAATAAGTATCAGTTGCAACATTTTTCTTGTGATCTTAGTAGAATATTGAGTTTTGGCCCTCTATTTTTTGATCAGAGAATTGCTGTGAAACTCCTAGGTTGCAACAGAGTCCTATCCATTTTTTAAGGATCAGTCCCTGGCTGCTTCCACAAATCGGTAGCTGAACACCTCAGTGGGATGGCCATTCTTTTATCTATTCATTTATTTCCAAAAATGTATGGGCAAAGGTACACCCAAATTCAGAGTATATATCAGCTGTGGGCTGGTGATGAGTGTCTCTAGTGGCAGATAAACTGCTGTATGCAGGGAGGAAAGGACCCTTTCCTGTGTTCTAGCCTTGCCCTGATTCAGATGAGAAGCAAATTGCTTTTATTTTGTGTCGCTGGAAGTTTGCATATTCCTGATTTATGGATGTACTGAGAAGCAGTGCAGGTAAATGAGCAGTTCAGTAGTATATAGAAAAAAACCCTCTGAAATATGACTTGCAACCCTAAGGGAGAGCTGCAGCCATTTGCACCCGGAGAGCAAGGGGTCCACAATTTTTGCTGTGTGCCTGCTACCCACTGACCATCTTGCTGACATTGGAAAACTGCTTTAGCTTGGCACTACTGAGCTAAATTGAACAACAGCCTTTTGTAGGAGTGGAAAGGTCAGGGTAGAGGTGCTATGGTCAGGAAGTTTGTACAGCATCTGCCCATATGACTCCTAACTGCAGCCAGACCTGTCGTTTTCTCACTGTCAGAAGCATTAAATTAAATTAAATTAAATTAAATTAAAATAAATAAATAACCTCCTCCACCCCCACAGTAGACACCTCTATTTTTATTATATGAACTAGGAGAAAAAAATTTACCTGGAGGGTACACATAATTTATTTAGAAAAATAGGAATGGCGAATATCTGCAGATGATGAAAAAATTCCCCAGTCCTTGGGGTTATTTGATCTGCTAATTATCCATACTTCAGAACCCATTATTCACACTTTTCTGCTTTCCTCCAAGAAATCTATTTGGCAGACATCTATATATATTTTTTTATAGTTTTCTGTGAGATCAGCAGGAACAAAAGAGAAGAAAACTTCAAGTTGTAAACTACTAATAAAACGCAAACACCCAACAGTCGTCTTTGTGCAATGTTTGCCAGTAAGCAGACAGAGACAGAGATTTCTGCTATGTTGGTATCTTGAATCACTGAAAAAAAATTAGTTTTGCAAACTTGCCTTTGCCCAGCTCAAAAACCAAGGGCAAACTGCAGCTTCATTTGGAAGCATGTTTGGCACACACAGCGGTGGTGACTCATGTATATTAACAGCAGCAGGGTTTTGGATCTCCTGCACCTTGTTACTATAATGCCAAGCTATTCATCAGCACAAACACCATCCCACACACTCTCCTCCAGACAAAAAGCCGAACTAAGGAGGCCTTGGGAGCTTTAATTTACACCGAGCTCAATCCAAAGCTTACTGGTAAGATTACCTTTGACTGAAATGGGCTGAAGAACTATGTAAAATGTCCCAGTGCAGGTAGGAATTGGAGCCCAATCTATGTATCACATTTTACACCCTGAATATTTTGCAGCCTTGTGGAGAAGGTCACCTTCATGATGCAAAACTGCTGGTGAAACAAGACTGTGCTACTTTCTGAGAGAGAGCTCATAGTCATGGAAGGGGTTTGCAAGGATCGATGTTTGCTGGCTAAGAGAAGAGGGGCTTTAGATGTGTCCCAGTTTCTTTTTTTGCTGCACTGTTGGGCAGATTTCTTTTTGTCATTAATGAATTCCTGTAGAGATGGCTTCTTTGTCATTGCAATACGCCTACCCTAATTGTGCCTTGACTCTGTCTCATGGATGTCGCTGCTCTCAGTTTTCTGCTGGTTACCTCCAGCCACGACATGGTTGGAGCTATACTCGTGCAATCAAAATGAAGGAAAGATCCCTGATATCCTCCAGAAAGGAGCATGATTTTGGCTCTGGTGTCACCAGTTAGTGCTGGAGATGGTAACTGAAGTAAATGGCCAGATATGCAAGGGAAGGCTGAGAGAGTTTGATGTTTGAGGCACCATCTCATTCTCCTGTGGATTTGTCCCTCCACCTGCACATCTCTGTTCCTCCTCCACTGCTGGATGCCTGCAGGAACTAGAATTAGCCACAAAATGCGCAAATTTACCTTATTTCGTGCCCATTCAGTGAGGGTGTAGAGCAGGATGTCTCTCATCTTGCTCTGATTGTGGTTGTGTTGTAGGGAATGTGTTAAAAGTGCAGCAGCTACTATTTATTCCTGAATAACATAGGGATCTTCTATCAGGACAAATATTTCTAAAAATGTGTGGCGTCTGTGACAGCTACAGACCTAAGAAGGACTAAAACGGTATCCATAGAGCTCGAATTGACCTTCACCAGACTGGATTTCACTCTCTGAGCTAGAGAACAGTTTGTTAAAATGGGATTTCTATTGCTTTTCTCTATAGGCTGGCAAATATATCTTGCCTGCTTGGGTCTGTATTTTCTAAGTGCTGCATTTAAACTCTGAACTCGGGAGGCAGATGAGCACAGGAGTCTGGTGATATTTACAAAATTACTTCATATCCCATAGCTGGCAAGAGGAAAGTAATAGAGCTTTAGTCTGCTCTGCCTAGAAAGTCGGGTGACATTTTCAGCGTCCATCTCTGCAAATCTCTTTTATGTCACGTCTTCTACAGGACAGAAGACCAGTTGGACATGATTTTCAGAGGCATCAAGTGAGAATAAGAGAGACACGTGTTGAGGGACGTGGACATATGTACATATAAAGGATCATGCTGAAAATAGTGTTCTTCAAGTTATAGAACTTTCTCCTTTTTTTCTTTTTAATACACTTTATCAGAAGTAGTTCCTCTTTCAGGAACAGATCTATATGATGGGGGCATGTGTGCATTTCAACGAGGTAGGTTTGTCATCCCCCAAGGTAACAAATCTGTCACAGCTCCGATGGCAGGCTATCAGGCCATTGAGCAGTTATTCTTGTCAATCACGTTTGAGATGGGTTGAATCCGGTGAATTGTGTACCCCAGACATAAGCTGCATCCAGGAAGAGGGGAGCCAGTCTGGGGAGGGTCAGGGATTTGAACAACAAAGTCAGGGAAGCGCACAACTGAGTTATCTTATGTTGCAAACGTGACTTCCCATGTGTCAGTGTGATCTGAGTGTGAGTCCACTGAGGTCTCGTTATTTCAGGAACAGGATAGACAGCTGAAACATATCAGAGTCTCCCTGGGTTTCTCAAGTCTATCTGCAGTTCATGCAGGGTGGAATTAGGGAGACAAAAGAAGTGTCCTGACTCTGGATGACGATATTGTGTTGTTTGTTTTAATGTAGGTCAGAAAGTCACATTAGAACTATGGTAGGGAATAACACGTTGCACGAGGTCATGATGTAGACCAGTAAACAACTGACCCAAACCTCTTTGTCTCCATTCACACCAGCTGGCCAGGGCATGTCAGCCCAGCTGCAACTCCACTCACACCCTCATAAAACAGTGGCTAAACTTCACCACCAGTATAAACTGACCTTTCTATAAACCTGCTGTGCTGCTTTATATCAGTTGAGCCTCTGGCCCAATCATTTTTAAATGCCGCTGTTTGCCAACCTCGCATTGCTCCTGCAAACCAACTGAGTGTGTTAAGAGAGGATAATTAGGGAGAACACAGTAATTAATACTGCTGATAATAACCCAGAGGTGTAATTTAGCTGCCTGACTTACACTGAATTCCCTGGGCTGGAGGAGGAGTGGAGGAAGAAAAGGCACCTGCTGAAGTCTTTCATAGCAGCTTAGCTCTCTGCAGGAGGCAATCACACATCGAGCAAACAGAAGACCCTGAGGTCTCTCCTGAGCTGCTAATGATTCCCTTTTAGACAGTGATGGCATGTCAGTATTGATTATTTTCCTATTATACACTCCTTCCCCTAGTCCCTTTTTGCCATGATCTGTTGGGTAAACACAGGAAACAAGTAAACGCAGCTGAGGTTTGTGGTTATGAAGTGTTTGGAGGAGGAGGACAGGGGAAGCACTGATTCAGTGGGCAGTTAGTTCTTGTGCTGAGAAAGTGGCTACAGCTAAAAGAAAGTCCAAAGGGACGTGGTGGTATAAAGATAAAAAACATCCTTCAGATCTATGCGGATTTTTTGACACTGACATTTTAAGAGGCATTTTTTAACACTGACTGCTGTTTGAGCACAGCTGCTGTTGGCAATTTATGTGCAAGTCAATGGTCAGGGCTGTTTGTTTTTCATAATGTAGTCACTCCAAACATTTCATGACCTTCCTTTTCCGAGGAAGGTCCTTGCAAGGTCACTTAGGTTCCTTACATCTCCTGTGGTGTTCTTTTGGCTGTGGCAGGGTTGAATGTGGAAGAGATTAATCTCATTTCCCACATTCTGGTTGCTACTGGCTTCACGTATGGAAGTCCCACATCACTGGCCAGCCCCTGATTGGTGGCCAGCTGTTCTCCATAGCATTTTCTCAAAGCATTTCCCATTGCTCAGTCCAGAGCCAGCATTCATTTTGTGCAGTGCATAGTCCTTCTGTTCCCTACAGCTTTTCCCCCAGTTCTGGTTGGACTGCAGCGTATTTACTGTAGGTTTGGTTGGGTAATGTGGTCATTGATACCATCCTGCACCTCAGGTTTTTGTTAATATAAGCAGCTATTGAAAATCCACTGGATTGTGTTTTCCTACTAATAATTCTCTCAGAATCTTGGGGGAACTGGCGTGTTTCTGCTCACATAAATGAAACTAGTTAAACACGTGCCAATGTAAGGCCACGCTTTTTTTCTGGGTTTTGAGGGGTTTTGGGGTTTTTTTTTTGCATGTGGCATTTAGAATGTCATTTCCTAAACCTTATTCCTTGCATGATCAATGAATATGTTTTATTCAGGACATTGGAGTGCACTCGGGAGACATGAGCAGTTCTAGTGGACTTCTCTGTGACCTTGAACAAGTGTTTTCTTTCCCTGGATCTGCTCCTTCCCAGAGATTTTAAAGCCAAATAATTGTCACTGATGTCTATTGTCAGCTCTTAGTCTTTGGACCTATCCTTCCTTGTGTCATGAGAGTAGTACATCTTACCCTGTAGCTGTGTAGAAGTTGGACGTTTAGTCTATATTAATTGTCTAATCTCCAAAGAATGATTTAGTTGATCCCAAAATAGCTTTCTAAAGAAGGTATGGTGAATCATTCTCCTGACTTGCCCTTTCTCTGTTCACTGACTATAGCAGAAGCCCAGACGGCTAATGAGACCAGAGAGCTAATTTTTAAGAGATGTAAGTTTAAGTAAGAGGGAGTCCACCCATAAAGTCACAAAATGCAGATGTAAGAGTTTTGTCAGTAAAACCTCTTTCTTTTCTCTTTATTGTGGTTTTAGGGGCGGGAGGGTTTCTCTTTGTGTGATATGTGTCTTCGTTCAGCAGCAATTAATAGAGCTGCGCAGCTTTCCTGATGCAAAGACATTGCGTTCTGTAAGTCAACATGACAGAGAAAAGGAATAGAGGAAGTCTGTGAAAGGAATAAAGCAAAAAAAAAAAAAAGAAAAAAGAAAATGAACCTGATGTAGTTATGTTTAAAAGTGCTATCAATATTTAGCAGGGAAATAAGACAACAATCACAGGGTCCTGCTAGGATAAGTAATCTCATTTCTGTCTGATTAGTGCTGATTTTTTGTGAGGAGAAGGTGGCTCAGTCTTGATGTGTCAGTAAGTGTATTATACTAACTCTTGTTCTCTTCTATGATGGTTAGAAATGGTTGAGAGATTTGGTTTTCTTTTATCTTCCTTTATTTTTTTTCTTCCTTTCCCTTCCTCTTCTGGCTGTCAGGGTGAATTTGTATCTTCTGGCATTGTTGGGGAGGTGGGAAAGATGTCAAAAAGAGGATGTAAAATGCATTTTAAAGTGAGCTGTTAGGAATTGGTTTGACATTTCTGACAAAGGGAAAGGTTACTGCACACAGCTTTTCAGCTCCTATCTTCTTATTCCTTTTCTTGTCAACCACAACTCGAAACAGAGGAATTCCTCATCATGACTGGCTTGTCCCATGCGTGTAGTTAATCGCGCAGGTAGATTTCACTCGGCATACAGGCACTAATCACACTCTGCAGGATGCATCTAGCACTTGGGTGCATCTGTTCTTACTGGTGTCCCCTGGGCTTCAGGTAAGCAGGATGGCCAGTTCAGAGGTAGCCCCAGTCTCTCTCCCCACCATCACCTCCCTTCTTTTTTGCCGGAGCGAGAAATGCCTACTCATTCACACTCGTGTCCTGCAAGAAGACCTTGATCCTTGAGTGAACTTTATTGACCGAGTTGCTCCAGAAATTTAAGATTACAGATTTGGAGCCATCCGCACAATCTAGTGAACCAATAACACTGATGCCGAGTTTGGCACCCAGGGACTTTTGGCCTTGCTCACTCTTTGGTCACCTGCTTGGGGAGAAGGAAGGAAAAATTTAGACACAAATTTTAAAGACAGCTCACAAATGGGCTTGCAAGAACAGAAGGTAGGTGTGTTCAGGAAAGAGCTTTGCTGCTGAAAAGATATGGCTTTTCAGCGAAGAAATGTTTTACTGTTGATGCTTTAAATTGCAAATGAACTGAGCTTGAGACAAGGGAAATCAACACACATAAGCATGTACTTTAACTAATAGGTGTTTACATCATGTTTGATTCCAGGATAACTCAGGAAGAGAAAAAAATAAAAGAGTTTTTGCAAGTTCAGTTCATTATGGAGAACAATAACTAGTTCTAAATAGCCTTTTATTTCTTCTCAAATCTTATTATAGGGCTGGCTTAATAGCTTCAGTTTCCTGGTTTGTAATATGAGTCAAGCACTTCCAATAATTTGGTAGAAAAATGCAAACTTGATTGTTTTTCCAAAAGCAACTGAAAACATAAACTTATTTGAGGAAACTCTCAAATGTCTTCTCCTTAGCTGAGAAATTAACATTTTCTGATGCAGGCATAGGAAACAAGTTTCATTAATTCTTTTTCTTCTACCCAATGTTTACTGGTTATGTGGGTTTCACGTGGGTGGGAGGAGGGCAGATCTCCTTAGAGTTTTTTCCTCTTCTGATTTGCAGCTCTTGGTTTTGCTTTTTGTCTTTCTGGACTAAAACCAAAGGCAACATTTCTAGAGGCCCTGAGAAGCCTTCAGTGTCGGAGCTTTTCTTGGCAGGCAGAAGAGTGCAATTGCAAAGCAGAAAAGAATTGCCTTATTTAGCCAGAGGTTGTTGCTCTCCAAGTTGATGAAACAATTAGCTGGAGATGATGCCCTGGTGCCATTCGGCTCTTTTAATAGCACCACAATGTTCCCTTGCCAGGACAAGCCTCTTTGTAGCCTTAATAAAGCAGGTGAAACCACACACGACTTTCCTCCTATTGGACTCTCCGAGCCTCGTAGAGGGCAGATTGAGCTGGCAAAGAGGAATGTGTTCTTCCTGAAGGAGGAAACCAATCTACCAACAAGAATACTCTCTGCCTATTAAAGCAATTAATAAAAATTGGAGCAAATTCCCTCTTAAAAATGGCTCTAGCAGCCAGGAAGGAGATAATGTGGCAGGCACTGGCCTTATTCCCCTGTGCTGGTACAAGTGGTGCAGTATGTTGACTAGTGAGTATAGGGGTGAGAGCTGCTCTGATCTGTGCAAGAGCAACTGTTTTCCATACCCCTGACAGCCACTATTAAGCCATACACAGAGGATGATGAAAAGCTCCTCTACAAAAGTGGTGTTGCCACAGATCAGACCAGTTCAAGCTGCTGTTGGGTTAGAGCACCGTCCTTTATTTATTTCCTAGTGACTTCTTTCCACTACTTCTTCTGGAAGCAAATAGTGTTGTTTGCCAGGCTGCAAGCTGAGCTTGATGCTAAATCTGCTGGAAACACTGGGCAGTAGATGCTTCTTTACCTTCCATGTGTTTGCATATGGATTGGTTCTTGCAAGAGTTTCTAATAAACATTTTGATGATGTTTTATCAGTCACATAGGGAGGCTATCATAAAAAGAAAAAAAAAAGCCAGAGAAAAGAGGAAAGGGGATTAAAATTAACAGTGATCTCAATTCCCTGAGTTTCAGTTAAACAACCTCATTAATCCTGTCTTGGTGCATGTACTATGTCTGTGCTCCCCTCTCTGACAGATCCCCAAATCACATTCACTGCCATTCATTATATGCAATGGAATAAAACATTTATTCAAAGTCATGTTTTATTCCTGGGAAAATATCTGTTTCTTCAAGCTACAGACATCTTTTTAACTATTAGCACTTCTCTTTGTGGCCCTAGGCTCTCTGCCCAGAAGCTGAGCCCTGCTGATCTTGATGGTTTCATGCTACCATGCAGTGTGGCCCTAGTGGGACAGACACGGGCTTCACAGAGTCTTGTGTTTGCAGATAACACAGCCTGATAACCAAAATGTAACAGTTCTGGAGCATTCTTGGTGTTTCTTGTCATCCCTTTCTGTGTCATTGTGACAAGGACCTTGTCAGTTGATATAAGGAGGGGTATGTTATGTTTTGCTGAAATCCATCGAATTTTCTTTTTTAATTTAGTGAGCTTTTGGTCAGCACTTTAATTTTAATTTAGGAATAGCAAAAATGAAAATGAAGCATCCCTTTTCTGAAATGCCATTGTCCTTCTGTGGTCAGACCACCCTGGTACTGACCCTTTTTTCTGAGTGAGGACACCACGAACCAAAGGTGGATGTTCTGACTCCAGCTCTTCCCTGCTTGCTCAACCAAACTGCCTTTTAACTCTTGTTAACTTAACTCAGCCATTTGAGTGCTCAGTCTATGAAAATGAGCATCCTCTGATTTAGCCCGTGCAGATAAAGCAATGAGG
This sequence comes from Tringa tobata, assembly GCA_033628505.1. Lineage (NCBI taxonomy): Eukaryota > Metazoa > Chordata > Aves > Charadriiformes > Scolopacidae > Tringa > Tringa tobata. The sequence continues at coordinate 457,835 of JAHREE010000457.1, forward strand.
CTTGTCTCTTACAGTCCTTTGCCCCTGCAAGCCAGCCAAAACCTGAACTCACTTGAAGATGAAACTGAGAGCGCTGGAAGCAGAGGGGAGTGCGAACACACCGTGGAAATTCAGGTTTTGAACTTTACAGCCGGTCCCCAGCCCACTTCTGTTATTGACACATGCAATAGATCAGCTCAGCAAAGGTACAGACCGAGGAAGATTCACTGGAGCTCGGTGACAGCTTTGCTACTCAGAGCTTACAAATCACCCAGGGAGCCTTGTTACCTGCCTGTAGGTGCCACTCAAGGCTCTGCATGGTGCGGTGCCTCTTGCCCTACCTGGCTAGCACAAGGAAAGATCCACTTCACCCCTCTGCTTGCTTGTCTCTCTGCTAGAGAATGGCATTTTGTTCCTGTCTCAACGGCTGTATGTCAAGGGAATGTCGTGAAGGCATGGCTATAACATAGCTATTTAAAAGCAGGGTATTCAACAAGCAGCAGATCCAGTGTAGCCCAGATTTCTGTGTTTTCCCTTTTTCATCCAGGACCCAGCACGCAGTAGCCCAGCTGTCCTCTTCTCGCTTCATATCCCCTCTGATGTGCCCACCACACAGGGGAAAGGACATGTTGTGACCAAGTCACAGCTGCCCACAGTGCCCAACCAACAGCTTGCTCTCAAAATATGCAAGAGCAGAAATTGAGCCTGGCTCTTCACAGAAACTGTGAGAACGTTAAAAGCAATGAGACTCTGAGCCCTGCAACAAATTTGGCTGAAAATGGCCAATTCATTTAGGAGTTATTACTAGGGACAATCTGTATGCTCTCTTAAGCCTTGCTTCCCGAGGAATCTAGGCTAAAATACTGCTCAGACCTCTTAAGGCAGTTATGCCCAAGTACACACACACCTTTAAATCAGGAAGCATGAACGCAAATTAAGGTTTTAAATCACCATAGGTCAATTACCAAGTGGCTACTGCAACCTGTTATCTTTGCTGAACTACTGTGCAGGCAGAAACACCTAAATCAGTGCTGCTTAACCCAGAGCTCTCAAAACAGGACATATTCAGTGCTGCTGAATCTCACCACTCTGCAATCATCTTGCTTTCAAATTGCTGTAGGAACAATAAAAGAAAAAGGTCTCCTTAAGAAAGGTTTAAGTGTTCTTGTAGCTCTTAACCATCCTCAGCCACCCAAGTAGTAGACCCAATTTGTCTCAACTTTAAGTATTCAGTAAGTTGCTTCAATTATTATGATACTCCATGTATTTTAGCTCTCCCAGCATTTGTAATTCAGAAGATCTTCAAAATATCTTTGCCACCTTTCACCCCACCTGTTTTTGTAACAGGAATTATTTCTTCCTTTCTTGAAAACCAGCTGTCACTGGTCTGAACTGGGACACTAGCCTACTTGTGTTTAGGGCCCTCTCTAGACTAGAGTTACAATGAAGTCAGAGTAGAAGTGTGATTACTTATAATCTGATTATGAAGCAGTTGAATTTCACAAGGCAGATGGGACCTTAAATTTCTGTTTTCATAACCTCAGATAGAAGAGTATGGCTTTGGGCTTTTCTGATCTACGGTGGGAAATTGTTCCTATAAGTAGAAATGTCTCAATTTAGTTCCTAAAGGAAAGAATCCGTCCAAAATGAATATTGTCAGCAGTAAAATAACTAACTTTTGGGAAGAAGATAGCACATGCTATAAAAAAACATGACCCCACAAACACAATTTTCTCCTATAGACTGATAATGACTCATTTTAGTGTCGAAAACATAATTGAATTGCTCCTTGCAGCAATTAGGAGAGTTTGTTGATGTGCAACTACTTAATTGTGTTTTGATACTGCGGGACTCTCTATGGCAAGCTGAAAGCACCATTTTGATGCTGAAATTAGTTGGTCTTTGCTGCTTATTTTTTTCTGGACTCCATCCTGGACCAGAATTCACAGAGACGGGAAAGTGGTGAGGATTTCAGAGACTACAGGTTTGGGTCTCAGCTGTCTGAGATAGCCACTGCCCCAGTGGCTTATTAAACCTTTAGCAGCTCATGGTGTTGAACTGTGATTGCTCCCTGTCCACACCATTCCAGGTGAAGATGGCTAGCAAAGATGTCTGCATTAAACTGCTTGTGTTAATCCATTTATTGTGTCTGAAGGGGATTAAGGAGCAATCATATACACAGCTTTTATAGAACTAGGACATCCTAAGGGAAGGGGAAGTGAGAGATCTGTGAGCAGAAGGTATCATCTGAAGATGGTCTGGGCTCACCATGTGGGTCAAAGCAAAACTAATTTGGGATGGGCAGAATGGTGATATTTCTAACAGCCCAATGGATGGGCACCCTCAGTAAGGCTCACTTCCCATGGAAGCTGGTGCACCTGGCTTGGGTGGCTTAAGCAAAGGCACAATCCCTGATAAAGCCAGATGTTAAAATAGCAAGGACAGAATTCACCTCGTTAGAGTGGCATGGAGTTGACCCACCAGTCCAGGCAAATTTCTGTTTAATTATGTTTTCTTATGTGCTCATCCCAAGAGAGAAAGGAAGAAAAAAGGTTGTTTGCTTCTCTGCTAAGGGGAGTCTCAGAGATAATCAGAGCAACTGCTAGATGGTGTGAGGTACCCAGGGAATGAAAGCTGTGCCCAGGAACATCAGGGCTCCTTGTTAAGGGATTGTGCAGGGAAAAGCCAGCATGTCTCTTTGCTGCTCTGGCTGCCTGCCATGTTTCGAAGTACGAGCCAGCTCTGTCTGGGCAGCTGGATCTGCTTGAGGACTCTGCCAATGACAAGGCAGCCAACTTGTGAGAGTGAGAGGTGGTCAGGCTGTCAGAAACCATCTCTTACTTGGAGCTGTTATGAAGGAGATACAAATGCAGAACCAGCTCCTTCAATCTGACCAAGACCAGGACCCTGGGCAAAGAAGCATCTCTACCTCCCCATCGGCCTTTATGATTTGATATGGGCAAGTGGACGTAGAGCTTTGATCCTAGAATCTGGTGTTTTGGGAAGGCTTCAATTTTTTATTGTATTTTATCTAGCATGCCTGCACTTCAGAGTTGCAAAATTATCCCTTTATCTCGAGTCCTATTGTTAGCCAGCTGCAATAGTCACAGGCAGCAGTTCTGTTAGCACAGACAACCTGTGGCATCCCAGTTGAACGCATTACAAAACCATCAAATGATTTGGTTCAGCTGTTGAAATATCCCAGAGGACAAGCTGCGCCCTCCAAACCAGCAGATTTGGAGCTAGATCAGAGTGTCTTCAGAGTTCAGATCCAGGGCTGCTCTCAGGCCTGATCGATTCACAGCAGGATCTAGGATGAGCCTCTGAAACTTCTGCCATGACCAAAGATGAGTCAGCCTGGTCATCTTTGCAGCCGGTATCTTGTCTGAGTCATGAGTTAGCACATTCTGTTAATAAAATACTGAGTTTCACATGTGATGATATACCAATATTTTCACAATAATTGTTTTGTTGTCACAAAAAAGAGAAAATAATGTAATTCTAGACAAATAGGGAAGACTTGTCGTCTTGGCTGATTAGCATTGATAAGTGGATTTGGAAAATTGAGTGAAGTTAGGAATTTCTACTGTCTGGCAACTTTATATACATCATGAAAGTCTAGCAGGAGTTTCAGGCATGCTGCTTTGCATTTGGGAAGTGTTTAGCTCAGTTCGAGACAGGGTGGGAACAGTTACAAATGCCAGAAATTGTGATGCCACCAGGGATAGACTGGTTTAGGGGTGGTAATAAGTGCTGGAAGGCAGATGAACTCATAAAATAGCTCAGAGGAAGTCAAAAGAGGTATCCCTCTTCCTTGTAAAGGGTAAGAAGAGAAGGAAGACAGTCTAGCTGGGTCGTAACAGAAGGCAAGTGGAAATGTTTGTAGGATGTGTTTTGGGGAACCTGAGAGGTGCCAGGTGCTGTTTGAAGCTATGGGAGCTGCTTTCCCACGGCGGCAGGACCGTTTGTGATGGCTGCAGCCAAGGACAGGCGCACCAGAGGGATCTGGGTTCGCCGGGGTTGTTGGATGTCAGAGAGCGCATCGGGTGCTCCCTCATGCGTGCACGGATTGACTGGCTTGCTCCCCAGGGGCAGTTTTTGTGTTACATGTCATCGTGTGTGTCACGCTTCAGCCAGGGCTGTTGGTGCCTGCTGGGAGGTGTCACAGGCTGTGTTCCTCCTCTGGCTGCATAAATCGATTTCTGAATGAATCGGTATCCAACGGTATTTCCTCACAACCGAAGGGACCAATAAACTACTGGGGTTTTCTGCAAAACGAGGCGGGAGGGAAAGCGCATCATTGAAGAGAATAGGTATTTCCCATAGAAGTGTTTTGTTTTCCTCACTGTGCTGTAGAGATCAAGAATGCACTGCGTCTGAGCATGGGAAGCAGCTGCGCACTCTCTCTCCTTCCTGATCTGAATAAAAAGCAAAACAACAGAAAAAAAAAAAACCACCCCAAAACAAAACCCCCAAAGGTTGTGGGTTGGTTTTTTTTTTTCCTCACTTACTTAGAAAAACCTCAAACAAACCCCCAGAACACCAAAGTAATTTATTTTGGCAAATGTACCAATTCACTATTTGGGAATGAAAATCTGAAATGGCTTGGTTTTAAAGCAGTAAAAGTAAGTCCAGCTGGCATTTAACAAATTTTCTTTAGCTGAAGCTATTCCTGTTGCACCCCTGAAGAGACTCTTCCTGCACCAGTGGAAGCTAGGAATAAGGTTAGGAATAAACTAATTACCTGTGTAAAAATACTTACTCCAGATTCACCTGATCTAATTCTAGACCTGTGTATCTTTTGGCTCTGTTTCTCATGGTAGATATGCTATTAGTGGAATTGGACAAAAAAAGGAGGGGTTGGTTTTTTTTTTTGAGTATGAATGTATGTTTCAATTTGTGTGTTTCAGTTTGAGCTAAACTTTCTTTCAGTCAAAGACATGTTTCAGACAAATATCATGCCTTGCCACAAGAAGCTGTGTTGATTAATGGCTGGTTTCAAACTGTCAGTGATCCGCCTGCTGAGCTGTTCACAGAGTACTTAGAGCTATTCATCAGCACAGGTAGGGAAACTGAGGCACAGATGGGCTTCGCCTCCCCAGAGTTTGGTGGCAGAGCTGGCAATAGGACCTTGTTCCCTTCAGTACAGCTCCCTGGCTACTGGACTCCTAAGCCTTTCCTTTTGTAATTACCACGTAGACTAGATATTACTCTTTACCTGTGCTGTTAAGGCAAGAGTGAGCATAGAGTCCAAAATCTCTGGACACTGCTCTGAAATTGGCAATCAGCCTAAGAAGGAAAAAAGAAAAAAAAAAAAAAAAAAGAAAAAATAGAAAAGAAACAAAGCTTCTGGGGAAGCAGGGATGGCAGCTGAGCAAGGTTCAGCAGGTCCAACCTGTGTCTCAATGCCTTGCCTGTAGCATCCCGGTCGGTCCCTGCCCAGGTGTGTGGGTTTGGGCTGGGGGACCCCGTTACAGCGGTGGGATGCTGATTCCGTTTGCATTGCTGAATCCCTGGTGTCATGGGTTAATTGAATGGACATATTTCATTAAACAAAGCCTTTGCCATCTGTTCTGTCCCAATTATAAATGCAGAAAAGAACACATTTCTCAATTACAGTGGCGGGGAGGGGAGGGAGATAACAGTGGTTTCCAATCCTGTAGAGCTTTTCTGGAAGACAGCCTGGCAGCTGGGAAGTTTAGTTTCTTTCTTGGGACCAGTCTCCCAGACCACTCGTTTCCCTCCCTGAAACAGCAGTTTGGCTGGGCCAAGAGATAGGAACTTCTGCAGAGAGTTGTCCCTTGGTGGTGCCACTGGGCAGAGGAAGGGAACAGGAGGGCTCTTTGCACTGCTCATGCATGGGACCAAGGCAATGGGGAGAGCTCCCTACAACCTGTTACGTTGTTTTGCCTTCCTGGTGATGGAAATCTCACACTGATGCTGTGCTGAGTCCCCACCTGTTCCTGAGGGAAAACATCTTCCAAGCTGAGCTGAGGTAAAGATCTCTTTGTTTATTGCAAAGAGTAAGTAAAAGATCTTGTCAAGTAAAAGATCTCTTTGTTTATTGCAAATAATGGTGATAGACAAGCAAAAGTTGTCCTGTGAAATTAGAGAGCCAGTGGTGTAAATCACTGTTTCTGGTCGTGTCCTGCATGTCTACCTAAAAGTGTGTTTTACTTGGGGTGTTGGGAATCAGGAGCCATCAGCTGGGAGAGGCAAGAGGTGGATGCAGAAGCAAATGCCTGATGTTGTCCTAGGAGATGATTTCCAAATCAGGAGGCAGATTTGTTCTGACCTTTAGGAGGCAGAGCTGATTTGTTTTGTTGCTGTGCTGTGTTTTTTCTTTATGTTCCCATTAATCATTTTCATTCAAATGAAACCTGCAAGCGTGCAATGTGCAGAACTCATTTCATCAAGCTTGTGCGTGCGCGTTTGTGTGTCTTTAAAAAAATACTGCAGCCAGTTCTGCTAAATTATTAGTCCTGTATTTCTCAAATTTACTGTCACCCTCAGGTAAAATTGCTGCTGCAACTAAATAAAACCTCTGGAAATGAATTCTAGCTCCTGACAGCCCTTAAGCCCTTGAGGCATTTAAATTCTGGATTTAGCGGCAGGATTATTACTTCAGTGCCGCAGTTAACCATGTCTTTAAGCAGAGTTGCCTGTAATAGTCAGTCCTGATTCCACAACAATGAGGACAGGGAAATAGCCCCTTTTGTTACGTACTTCTAATTTAAGTCATGGATCAAGCATCCCACACTGCTTAAAAGACCCACTTTAAAGTTGCAGTCTGAATTACTCTGCATTGGGGTCCTGCTGTACCGTGTATTTACCTCGTTTCCCAAGTAGGGTCATCTTGGCAAAAATTTCAATGTACTTTTCTGTTTGTTTGCTGGTGTTGTTGCTTTCCTAATGACAGCAGCACTGCAGGGGGCTTCATTTTGCTCTCGCCGCTTTTTAATGGTTTCAAACTATCTTTATTGCTGAAGCCAGCTTGTCCATCTGTGCCGGTTCAGGAGATGTTAATGGGGCCCTGCATGGCTCAGCTAACACGGCTGTGGCGGTGACCACCGAGCCAACAGCACACTGGGGATGGCAGGAGGAGCTGAGGGAGGCTTGGGGAGTCAGGTCCTGCTCCCACATACCAGCAAACAGAGAGATGGTGGAGCAGGAGAGAAGAGCGAAACAAGCCAAGGAGGTCGAAGCCATGCAGAGTGCACAGCAGGGATGTCCTTTTCTCCTTAATTCATTTTAAAGCTGTAGTAATATTCCAGGCTATACCCTCTGGCTCTTCTTTTGAGGCTTGCATCTTGGGCTATAGTCCTTTTGCAAAGGGCATCAAAGCGTTTCATCTGCAATTGCACAGGAGAGGAGGGTGCACACCCCGGGTGATGGTGCCTGAGGCACGGCGCTGTGCCTGGGGATGGAGAGCCAGGCTCGGGGAAGCAGGGGCAGTACAGCTAGCCAGAAGGTACTGTGCTGATTTACCACTGGAGATAAACATGTCATGGGGCAAACGGTGGAAAGACTTACTGATAGCATCTGAGGCCTTGGCAGGCAATTCTGGGATCCGATGTTAAGCAGAAGGTCATTAGTAGAAAGGCAGAAGACAAATGTCACAATGCTCTTTATTTTGTAGTGTCTCTGAAGAAGATCTTAACTCTACATTAGTATTAGTCCTGATTAAATACCCTTTGTGAATACTGATGAATTAATGAGCACTTGAACTCTGACAGAGCTTCTGGCCAGCTTCTGCTGATCCCGCCATCAGACAGTGCTAGTCGTGATGTCTGAGCAATTTGTGTCTTCAAAGGTCAGGATGATCCCCTATCCCCCTCCCGCACACATCCCAGCTTTCATAGATTTGAAGACACCATTAGCTTTTGGAAGAAGGAAAAACAAGTCTGACTCCATCCGGAGCCAGTTGCATCAGTAAAGAGCCCAAACAGATTTCTGTCACTTGCTATTTGTGCCCAGCTCCTGATCAGCGCAGCTGCAAGACATTTATAAACAGACCTAAAATACATCTGTGCTAATTGCTGACAACTTCACTTGAGGACCAAATCCTGAAGTAGACCAAAGTGGTGATGGTCCCCAAGCTTCTTAGAAGATGCCTGTTTCTCAGCTCACAGACAATCTTGGCCAAGTCCCTAATGCAGAATCCATAATTCACATACTTAGCTGTGAGACAGTGAATCACTAAATCCTGTGGGACTTTTCCTAGCTCTCAGCTTGTCCCTCACCCTGGTTCCCAGGGCAGAGGATGCAGAAGCAGGCAGTGTTGAGGGGCTGTTAGGGTGAGGGATGGAGCCAGCCCTTGTCCAGCTAGATTTATGAGTGTGGGCTCTGCAGCAGCCCCAGTGACACTGCCAGCTCAGTGGGAAGCGACAGCATCAGATGTGTCTCAGATGGAGGTGGCAGAGGTGGCAGCAGCCCTCCCACCAGCAGCGGGTGGGGGCAGTGGCACTAGCAGAGGCAGGTAATGCCAGAGGTGAGAAGGGGACTGCAATGCCATCTCTGCTCCATGTGCCCTGGTGCTCTGGAAAGGTTTATGAGCTGGAGAGCAGGGCTGCAGGAGCGTCAGCCAGGATTCAGTGCAGTGTCCAGGCTTAATTATGCCTGGGGATCCTGTGCTGAGTAACACCAGAGCACTGAGTCCATGCACACAGATGTCTCTGCCCCTCACTCCACTGAGCCGCGTAATGGAGAGCCGACTGTTTGTGACAATTTAGGGCAGTGCTCCGGCTGGAAGGCCAGTGTAAATTAGATGGCATGATGAGAATAGTGAGGACATAACTGATGGTCTTAGCATTTCCTAGCTGGGAACAAACAAATTTCCAAGCACCACAAATTTAGAATGAGTGAAAAGCATTTAGCCCTCTCCTCAGTGTGCTTGTGTATCCACCGATAGGCACTAACACAGTATTAGAGGTCAGGTAAAATAACTTTTACAAACTTCATGCACTGACCAGTGTTCAGACACTCTTCTCTGCTTTCAGGCACATCTTGGGTCTGGGGCAAAATGTGTGCCCAAATTAGGAGAAGGTACATCCTGCTGTGGAAGGCGTACAGACTGTGTGCTTCAGCTGAAAGACTGAAGAATAGGGTCCTGTTAATATCTAGTGGCCTCACAGGGCCAAACCAGTCTTGTTAACTGTGGCACTCCAGTTCTGTCCCTTGTACATCACCAAGCACATCTGCCTTCCAGGTCTGGACAACGCTTTTGGGCCCCAACGTCGAAACAAATTGTTTCCCGGGACTCAGATTTTAGGCATAGACATTTGACCAGCTTCTGTGGAGAGCACATAGCAGGATGCAAAGAGAATCTCTCACAGCGTCAAGCCGTGCTGCCTAGGAGGAGGAGGGAAGGAAGCCCTGGCACGTAGGACCTTCATGGTTGTTGGACAAGAGCTGGGCACAGCTGGCATTGTGCTCTGGGATGGGTTCAGGGTTTGCTGCTGCAAATCTGGGCTGCGATTACATTGTAGAACTGAGAGTAATGGCTAATTAATCTGCTGAGTGATGGAGACGGGGGTGAAACCTGCCCCTCCTGGGCCCAATTCCAGCTGTAAGCACTACAAGGCCCTGCTCTTTGCAAATGCAGAATTGCATAAACGGGTAGTGTGCCACCGGATCCCTGCTCAAACTGCAACGCTGTGAGCAGCTTTCCCCTCCTCTGCTGGTGAGGTTAAACAGAGAAAGGGGGGGGATACCCTGTCCCCTCCCATTTTCCTTCCCCTTTTCCCAAGCTTAAAACTCAGCTGCTACAGAGGCAGTACAAAAAATAGCTCCTATGGTTGTATTCCTTCGCAGAGAAGTAAATTTTGTGTGTGTGCGCGTATGTGCACACACACACAGAAATGATGCACTTTAATTATCCTCATAACTGATGAGGAACGTGCATCTGGGCATGACTGTGAGCCAGGAACAACGCATTCGTTTGCTCACGATTGCTTTATCCCTTTTGACCTTAATTTGAATCCCTCCAAGCTGGATGGTTGCATCTGTCAAGGCGGCTGTACCTTAACCTGCTGGGACCAGAAGCCTGACGCAGGGAAACTCTGTGCTGTCCCTCTCTGCCCGCGGCCTCACGTTACCTGATGTTCTCCCCATTCCTCCCTCGTTGCCCCCACCCTTCTGCTCTTCGTGCCTTCAATCCGCATTTGCCCTGATGACTTTAAGCCCTGACTTTTGCAGGGCTGTCCCCTGCCCCTGATGGAGCCGCAGTTCTTAGATGCTGGGGGGACAACTGGCTGCTGAGCCCATCGTGGTAGGCAGGGAGGCTGTGCAGCAAAATGAGAAGGGTCCCATTAATTCCTCCCCCCTGCCGTTTCCCTGCCACGCAGGGTGGCTGATGAGCTCGTCAGACATCAGATGATGGCAAGACAGAAGGTCAGTTATTGCTGACAATAGCCAAGGAGCTTGATTTAAGTAGCATGACCATGGTATTGTAGGGGGGCTCTGACTCAGTCTGTTCTGTTGCATAGCTTTGCTGTGAAACTTTTCTATCCTGGAGCCCGTCTCCTGCAGATCTTCCCGGCCTAAACTATAAAATGATCCCCTCCTTTTCAGTGAGTGTCGTTTCAGCAGTTAGTCACTGTCTGAGGCTCTGCAGGCTGTTTTTCTTTAGATGGAAAAGAAGAGGATGGAATGGGATTAGGGTGAGGGGGTGCTGTCTGTTTGTGAAATGTGAGCAAAAGGTTGGTTCCTGAACCCTGTTTCTAAGGGGTATCTATGCAGGTTTTTTTATAAACAGGCCCAGGAAAGTTTATGACTTGATGTTTACCAAAACCTGCTCTAAAAAAAGAGATTCTCCAAAGTTCCATGCAGCTTTCCAAGTGCCCACGGTTTATCCTTTCTGCTGCCTGCTGCTGCCATGGGGATAACACCTTGCAGTGTCTTCGCTGCTTGCAGTAGCACTCTCTGCAAAGCCCTGGCAGGGATGGTTTTCTCAGGCTAGATGGACCCTGTCATTTTTCTGGCTCTTTCCAAACAGCACAAGAGTGCCGACCTTGCCAGACTGTATCAGGACAAAACAGCAATGGCTCTTCTCACTCCCTTGTTATTTATTTTGAGGCGAGTGGTAGGGAGCCTGGCGGTATTTGGCTTCCTCCTCAGGAGGCAGGGTTAGCAGAAGGTCGGCTCAGATGGTGCACGGGGGCAGATGGCTGGAGGTAACCCCCAGGGTAATGCTGAATAAAGAGTGCAAACCGAGCTGGGACACGGCCAAGCAGAGGTCTGTGTGGGAAAGCAGAGAGCAGCACCCACCCCATCCGTGGTGTGTACCCCAGCAGATTCCTGCCTCACTAGGGACGTGGTCCATAGCGGCACTGGAGAGGGGCATGGAGGCACCATCTGGTCAGTGCTGCTGCCCTCCTTGGCAGGAGGAGGACCGGGACTGGTGGCTGGGGCTGCTGGTAGAACAACTCTGCTTGATTTGTGATTAATACAGCTGTATTTATGAAGTTAATTTCCTCTGCTTGAGCCTTACATTCTGCATCCAGATGCTGCAATACAGCTGTGACTGTCATCTGAGAAATGTTACCCTTATCCGCTTTGTCTTTTATATTGGTTTCATAAGAAACCCGAGTGTGAAAACACAGTACCAGCAAACATAGATACAACAGGTTATTTTGCAGTAAACAGGACAACCAATTGCTCAGTATCCCAGTCTCTGCTAACATTGCATCTGTTTGAAGTACATTTTTCAGTGAAAAGATGGCTCTGCGTTATGCATAAAAAGTCTCATTTCCATCAGTATACCTGGCCAACAGAGGCTGAGTGGAATTTGAACTGGGTAGGAGCTCACTTGCTTTTAGCACTCATTTGCTATTTTAAAGGCTATCTTTTTTTTTCCTTTTTTTTTTTTTGTTTTTTTCTTTCTTAAAAGAGCTTGTGACTGTCTTTTTGGAAAAGACACAGTGTAAGGACCTGGGAAAGAATAGTGATGAAAAATACTTAATTGAGCTATAAGAAAATATAATTTATGAAAAGAAAAATAACTACCCTAGTCAGTGCATTAACTCATGTCATGACTTTTTAATGGCAATGTTATAGGTTAATTAGTATCTGTGCTGTCCTTGTGCCTACCAGAGTTACTCACAGGGGATCATGGTCTCATTAGGTAGGACTCCCATAAAGGCAATCCTTCTATAAGTGGTTTAATATCTGTGTGCGTGCATGGAAATTTTTTGCTCTTATCAGCAGAAAAAATCAGATACTAAAGAGACCAGAAATGGAAATACTTTGGAGCGACACAAAACCTGCATGCTACTGAGATTCTACTTGAGTGCTTGAAGAGGAATGATTTTTCTCATGTATTTTCCTACCCATTGGCTTTCTCGACCTGCTTTAGGACTGAATTCAGGCACTGAGAGCTGCAGAGTGTTTCCCTCTGAGAGACCTTGCTTGCACTCTTAGCTCTTGTGCATCAGAGGTAGCAGCCAGAATGGCAATGATCCACCTCCCTTTGAACATCACTGGGTGCACCGTGGTAAAACCAGATTAATGTTGCATGGGCCTCTCAGCCCGTGCTGGCGGAACACAGCAAATATCAAAGGTAATGTTATGTTCCTCCTTAGTATAGAGAGGGTGAAAAAAGGCAGAATGACCTTTTATCTGTGAAAGTGAATGGAAACGGGAGTATCTGTGTCTAGAATCTGAGAGACAGAGGGGTCTCGTTGAAATGCTACCCCCGGCTGAATCTCCTGGTGTACAACAGAAGGGAAGGCTGAGAAAAGCCATGATTTTTGTGCCTCAGAGGCTGTGCGTGTCACACACCTTTGATTTGCACATCCCCTCTCTTTCCTTCTCTCTTTGCTTCCCCGCAGCTCAGAACTGCCCAGTTCTTCTTAAGTAACGGGGTGGGTATCACAGCAGAAAATCTTGGTTTCTAACCCAGCTTCCAGATTGACGGTGGTCTCCATCGTGCTGGCAGAGGGATCTCTGGTTTCCAAAGAGTTTTGCAGCTTGAAAAGGGCTTCCCACATAGAAAGGCAGGTAGTACTGCTACCTTGGATCACATATATTTGAGAAAATTTGTAGCAAACCACACAGGTTATTAAGGCAATTGTATCTGAAAGCTGCTTTGATAGAAATTCTGTGACTAGTGTGCGAGGGATAACAAAGCACAGTCCAGAGGACAGCTGTGCATCCTCATGATCCCTATACTAACTAGGCACCTGGAGAAGACAAGGGTTGGGTGAATCTGGATGGTCACCTGTCTCTGCCCAGGTGTCATCTGTCCAGGGCAGGAATGAAGTTTACCTTGCAGTATGTCAGTGTTCCCCAGACATGCTTGCACTCTGCTTTTGCCAGGATGGCACAGTTTCTGGACTAGAGGTAACTCATATTTAGCCAGTCTCTGCAGGTGGAGTGAATATGTAATGACTTTGCAGAGAGAAGATAATAAAACTTGGTTTACTGTTGATCCTGCTAGACTCAGGCTGGAGTAAAAAGCCTTAGACATTAAAACTATTTGTCAGCTTGTTTTCCTTGGAACATTATAGACACCTCTGAAAGGAAAAAAAAAAATCAGGGAAGTTAATTTAATTTTTTGACTACTGCAGTCTGCTTCACAGAATATCTCTTAGGACAAAGAATCCATGAGACTTAGAAAAAAGAGTAGTAAAATCTGCTTTTTCCTGTGCTTTCTCTGGGATGGAATACTTTCCAAGTTGACAGAGACCATAGCTGAATCTTCTGCATCTTGAAAAGCAGATCACAGGCAAGACTAAAGGAAAAATAGTGACCACTTAGTTTCTGGAGAGAAGCCCAATTGCTTCATTAAAGAAGAGTTGTCACATGCTTGTTTCTTAAATCCTGCTAAATACCTGCTTAGCAGCATTATTGACAGGCTTTTCTCATGAACATTGAGCTGTTAAGCTGCTCCTAGTTTACAGCAAGAGGTTAAAGGATTTCTCAAAGCTCCCAATGAAAGCCTTACTAACTGGATTAACTGCTAACATGGATTTAGGCTTTGAGTCAGATTAACCCCCCATTGCTCAAAGCAGGTTCTTATTGTTCATCTTTTCTTCCCTTTTTCTTCTCTTTTTCATCCCAGCTTTTCCATTTTTGTTTGTCAGGAATAAGGGAGAAAATAAACCCCTGTGCTTGTGTTTGAGCAGTGGGACACCGTGGGCTCAGGGGCTGGGGAGGCAGGAGGCTGCTGCTCCTGGGATGTGACCTGCCCGGCCCCTTCAGATGGGACTGTTTCTGCAGGCCCTTTAGGAAATGGGGGTAGCTATGATAAGGGTAAGGAGAGTTATTAATTGGTCTACAGATTTTGCTTCCGCTTGCCTACTTAAATTTCCTTGGCAGCACAAGAATCATGAGCTCTTTTATAAAGTGATTTAACTATATACACACCTGACTGGGCAGTTAGCAGAGAAAGTAGCTCTAACAGGATAACCGATGGTCTTCATAGCACCGAAGACCTGAAGTTAATCTAATTTAGGCTGTAGTTAAACATGTATTTCTCCAGCATCTTAGGAGGACTTAAGCACCATCTGGGCTCCTGCTTTTGCCTGATTGTTTCTGCTGTGCACTGGTTTCTGAGCTAGTGCATGCATTTGTAAGTCACAGTCAAACTATCTACTGCCCAATTTAGAGACATTTTTCTTTCTTATGTGTAGTGACGTGCCCATCTGCAGTCTAGATCCCCGATGAAGGGGTGAATTCGACAGCCCCACTGACTGCTCTGTAAAAGCCATGGTCCTGGAGCCGGTCCCTCAAAGTGAGCATTGGCTCCAGCCCGTTTCACAGGACCTGCACTGCAAAAATCCGTTAGCAAATGCTAAAGGATGGCAGGAGAAAGCAAACAGAGATGTAGACTGGCAAGAGCCAGGGCGCAGCAACGTGGTTGCTCTTGCCTGACCAAACTGGCGTATGAGTTGATTCCCAGCCCAGAAAAGAGATCAAGGAATTGAGCCAAGACAATTTCTGTTTCTCTGTCATCTGCCCACTGCACAATTCAGACCTCTCAATTACCTTTTTTTCCCCAGTGTCTGACAAGCGATGCAGTGCCCACGTGATGCTCAGCCCACCAGGGTCACAGCGCTGTCTGGCCCGTGCAAGGAGGCACAGTGCCTGGCTGCCCCTGGGGAGTCACTTTTGTACTGGGGCCATGCAGAGTCCCCTTCAGGGTGGTGGCATGTCCCCAGGGATGGAGCAGTCGCTCTCATTTAGCTCTATCTGTCTGCTGTGCTGGCTGGGATCTAAGTCCAGCTGGCCCAAGACCATGTTGCTAAACAGAGACTGAAATGTAAGAAAGTCCTGCACAGTGTTTGAACCCCGTTTAGTATCATCCACAAACATCTCCAGCGCCTGGCAGCCCTGGGTGCAGCTGGATCTCTCAGTATCAGAGTTCCTGTGCTTTTCAGACAGTGCTGTTTGTAAGCTTGCTGTCTGATGATCCCAGGGGGTACTCGGGAGATCTAGCAGTCCCTCTGGTTTTTAGGGGGGTTTTATGCACATCTGGCCTGCTTTGTGGCCGCCTCCCCTGCCTCAAACTGTTCAGACTCTGCTCCTCTAAAAGCCACCAGCACCATAGACGACCCTGCTTTCTCATTTCCTTTGAACACTGATCAGCTCTCCTGCGCACTTCTTAATCTCGTGTTCTCTGAGTCCCTCCCAGCTGCCTTTATCCCCATCTAATCCATTTTATCTGAATTGCTAGCCTCCATTTCTGGTTTTCCCTACACTTTCCTTCACCCCCCACCACACAGTCCCTTTAATCTCCTACCCCATTGTCTCCCCTCTTCCCCAGAGAGCAGCTCCTCCTCCTCCTCCTTCCTCCAGCACATCAGGCTTCTCTGCTTTTTCCCTAGTCTGCCCCAAACCTCCCCCAGATGTTCAACATCAGCCTGTTCCCTCCTCATCACTGCTAGGGGATTCTCTCACAGATTTCCTTTACTAATTTCTTCCCACACCTCACTACAGGTCCCTTAGGGGAAAACCAGGTCACTCATTGTGTGCTTTCCATCAGCAAATGCCGATTTCTTCAAGGTAATCGCTCCAGGTGCGTGACACAGCTAATGCTGTCACCCAGAGGCGATGGTTCTCTGTAAGACCTCTGACAAAGGTTTCAGGTGGTGGCATTGCCTGTCTGCCCTCCCTCTGGCAGGTTCTTGCTCTCAACGTGTGCAAGGGTCTCCACTGGAAACCTCGCAAGCTTGGACACATTTCTCTCTCTGCGGTGCTGGTGGACTTAGAGGTGGAGTTGGGAGCCATCCATATCCTGCCTCCCCGCTTTGGATGTCTGAATGGTTATTGGTGGAATTCCTTATGGTTTGACACTTGGCATTTTACAGCACAGGCCTGTCATATCCCTTTTGTATCAGATGATAAAAATCATGTTTCCTAGCCCTACGGCCTGCAGTGAGACTGGGCAAAGAAAAGGGAGAAGGGGCAAAATAAAATTAAAATCTGTCAAATAAAAAGACTAGAAGGAAGAGGGCTGGTTATGGGGCATGAGGGAAAGTCACCCCTTATGATTTAGTGCACTAATTGGAAAGGTTTATGAGCAGGTGATTGGGAGTGTGGCAAGCTCTTTAGCAATTTCTTCATGGGGTACAAATTCACCAGCCCTATGACAGGCATGAGAAGGGAGAAATTGTAACCTGGATCTTCCTTTTTGTTCTTGCAGGTTACTCCAGAGCTCTTCTGAGCTCTGTGCAAGTTGAAACAACCTTAAGTTTCTCCAGCTTATTCTCTCTACTCCTTTAATTCCCCTTGAGCCAAGGGAAGCAAAACCTTTGATGCATTGACAAGACTTTGCTTTCCACTGCCTGACATTCAAATGCCCCTTTGCTGTCTGGGGGTGAGCCTTGCCTTCAACTGCACAGCAGCTGGGAGGCCCCCTGCCCTCCACATCTTCTTAAGAGGCTGTTTTTGAAGCCACTCCTCATAGCAACTGTGGCATAAAAGCACTTGAGTGTGACTAAGTATTGGCCTTGATGGATTTCCTAGGTCTAATCCCAGGCACATTATCCCAGTGTTGGCATTACAAGAAGAATGATGAATTTTAACAGCAAATCAGAGACTTCCTGGTGGTCGTGTTCCCTCTCCGGGGGAGGCACCAGGCAGAGCTACCAGCTGTGAGATCTGAAACNCTTCCTTTTTGTTCTTGCAGGTTACTCCAGAGCTCTTCTGAGCTCTGTGCAAGCTGAAACAACCTTAAGTTTCTCCAGCTTATTCTCTCTATTCCTTTAATTCCCCTTGAGCCAAGGGAAGCAAAACCTTTGATGCATTGGCAAGACTTTGCTTTCCACTGCCTGACATTCAAATGCCCCTTTGCTGTCTGGGGCTGAGCCTTGCCTTCAACTGCACAGCAGCTGGGAGGCCCCCTGCCCTCCACATCTTCTTAAGGGGCTGTTTTTGAAGCCACTCCTCATAGCAACTGTGGCATAAAAGCACTTGAGTGTGACTAAGTATTGGCCTTGATGGATTTCCTAGGTCTAATCCCAGGCACATTATCCCAGTGTTGGCACTACAAGAAGAATGATGAATTTTAACAGCAAATCAGAGACTTTCTGGTGGTCATGTTCCCTCTCCGGGGGAGGCACCAGGCAGAGCTACCAGCTGTGAGATCTGAAACGGGCTCTGGCCATCTCTGCCTTTGTAGACAGCACAGGGTTGTGAGTTAAGCACTTGCTTGTGTAAGCAGACATTGTGTTTGAGACCTCAGCCTGTTGAGCTTGATCTCTCTCTGCCTTATGTCCCAGTGGCTTTGTTATGGGACAACCTTCTGGCAATCCTGCTTATTAATAACAGGAGCAGTTTCTACTAAAGATGGATTCTCTCCTACCAGCCGGGCAGAAACACAGATGAGGTGGTATGTCAAAGCTATTGAGATTTTTCCATGTTACCTCCCACTGCTCGAAGACCCATCATACTCCCAGGACTCCATTGTGCCCATAAGAAGCAAGCTAATAATTTCATCCTTAGAACGGGACTGACTAGCTTGTGGGGCAAATTTCCTTGTAGTCAGCTCCCCTAACACTGATTTACATGAGTGCTTTATATTACTAAAGTGTGCAATTTGTGATATTTCATAGTCAAGAAACGTCTGCCAGGTGTTATTGGTTTGGCTTTTGGCACATAATGGCCAGGGTAGCAAGCACTAATAGATGGCTCTGTCTGACCATTTTCAGCAGTCACCTTGCCTGCTTCTTGCTGACACAGTTCTTACGGTAATTAATGAGCTGGCACATTCCTAGGAGCCTTGTCAATGAATTAATCTCTGCACAAGAACACAGGTTTCTCTTGTTGTCTCTGGCAAACAGGGGAGATGGAGAACCTGCAGGCAGGCTGAGAGGGGTCTGTAAGGAGTCCCTGCTTCAGGGGTGGCTGAAATTACACATATTGATGTATTTTGTATACATCTGGTTTTATCCTCTTGAGCTTTCGTGTGTCTGATTAGAGTTTCTGAGGTGGTTACTTTGCCTGGTGAGGGAGTGTAGTTTGTTATTAACTTGATGCTGTAGGAGCAGAGAAGAGGTTCAGCTCCATCAGTTATGTGAAGGCATCTGCGTGGAAGGATTTTGTCCGAGTAAGCAAAGAAAGGTGAGATCTAGAAGGAAGATCAACCCAAGGAGCTTGTTCTTGAGAAATTGTAAGTCATCTTTGGTCACACTCTGGGGCAGAGGCTAGAAGTGAAACAAAGAAGGAAAACAGTATCTCCCTGGAGGGCTCCAGACATAGGCTTTATCACCTCTGGAGGAAAGGTGTCCATAAAGACAGCAAAGCAATATGGCCTTCCTCCTCTCAAGCTCAGCAGATTGTGGGGAGCCCTGTGGCCACCCTTCTCCTCTCTATCTCATTGTGCTCAGAGACTCCGCATACTTCAAAGAGCCTGTCCAGGCAGCTCCTGACTAGCTCTCCCTAAGGACCACATGTCACAGCTGCCCTTGTGCTATTCTCATTCTGCACTTTAAAAAAACCAAACAAACAAACATTTGTCAAAGCCCCTCAATGAATTATCACTAAGGGGTGGGGAAAGAAGAATGAGTGGTCATCTTTGAGGTTTTCTCCAGTGCGAATAAAGCAGAAAATGCAAATGTGAAGAATCCGTGGCTAAAAACACAGGGTTCTGCCTTGAGACTTTTTGCATCAGTGGATCATTATAAATCCTCTTAAATGTTCAGGAGTCTCTCCTGAAGAAGAGGAGAAATCTCTCCTCCTTCGTGTGATTCTCCTAAAGGAGAAGGGTTTGCCCTTCTGCAGTAGAGGTGGGAATAAGTCGATTATGTGGGCTGGGGCAAGCCCAGGATTTGATACTACTGCGTGGTTGGGTTTTTTCAATCCAGTACTTGAAAAGCTGTTGAGAGAGGGAGCGGAACAGCTTCTGAGAGGAAACTGGCTCTGTATTGAAATGTATTTTGGTCTTATATGGCTAAATAAGAGCCGATGAATTCAAATATTAATGGATGTTGTTTACTCTTCATAAAGTTTGAAGTAACTCTGAAAGTAACTGCTGGGTCTTTACTTATGAATCACCTGAGCAGAAGGATATTTAACTTTGAAGTTTAGGAGCTGTTCCTTGATTTATACAGAGTACTCAGCTAGTAACCCAGTTATACAGTGAAATGTTGTATTAGAAGTCCCAGGGTTGCTGGTATTGATCCCGCTATTGGCCTAAAGTAACACATGCCTCTGTTAGGAAAGAAAATGGTATATTTGCTTGAGGGACAAGGTGATTTCTGAGAGCTAAGAAACAGATGTTCCTTAGAGCGTCTAGGAGTGAGACGTGGAATTTTTCATCTGATTTAGTATTTATTTGTTCTTTCCTCTCTAGTTGCTAGTCCCAAGCAGCCACGGGGAAAACTCTTAAGGCTATGGCATATCTGCTTATTTCATTGTCTAAAAGACTGGAAAATGGTCTAAACCAAGGTCAAGTCCATCCACAGGCAATGACAGGGTGGGCTAGGTAAGGAAAGGATGAAAACTGGCTACGGTTCTGCACTGAAGCCACTGACTAAGCTGTCAGGAGACAAGTTTGATTATTGCTTGCCTGTGACACAGTGGTTCTCCTGGGGACTGTGCATGTTTTGCTTTCATTGTCACCAAAGACATCTCAGTGATGAAAACAAAAGAAAAGTAGCATGACTGCTTTTTTATAAAAATGCATTTGCCATTTCAGTTGAAAAGGGAATCCCCCAGGCCTTTACTTTTCTAAAATCATCCAGGTGCATCAGAGCATTTCCAAGCCAATTTGTCATCATTTCAAGGACTGACTGTAGTAACAGAGAGGACAGCGCGATTGGGTGCTAGCTCTTTCATGTACAGGTCTGTTTTAAACAGCTCCAACCCGCAGTATCAGAAGGACTTTCACAGTGTTTCTTCAGCTTCAGAGCATTAGACTGAGCTGGATTCTGCACTGATGTTTCAGTTGTATTTTTATTAATGTAGAATTAAACTAAAATGTCAGCTGGAAGAACACATGAATACTGCACTTATACCTAAGGACATTATTATGGTCAGTGATGCAGCTAACACACACATGTCCAGTCCAGCATAGATACAGTGACTGTCTTGCTCTAGTGAACTGCTAAGCTATTTTTGGTTCACATAAGTGCTTCAAAACTGCAATGTTACAGACCAGAAATTTCTATAGAGAGCTGAAATATTTACCTACCTCTGCCTTGATATTGCAGAATCCCTAGAGGTCTATGGTAAATTGATAACATCTGAATGAAGTTCCTCTAATGTGTTTGCTTCTTTCTGGGAGTATTCACAGCACAGGGTGTTATCCAGCTAATTTAGATGGCAAAGCTGGTCAATGGCAAGAGAAAGGCTCCCTCTGTAGTCCTGAATGTGAGTGGTGATTCCAGAGGAAAACTCTGAGCTGAGAGGTGCCTCAGCTCTTTCAGATGAAACTTTGCACAAAGATCTATTGTGTGGCTGTGAGTTAGCAAACCAAGCTTCATCTTCATGAAGAGAGGAAGGAAACTTGCCAAGAAAAAGCAATGAGAGCCAATAAAATAAAAATGTTCTGGCATCCCTCATGCTAGAAATAACATTGTGTGCCACTTACATTAAATATCTTTTTGTAAGTTACAGAAGGCTATAGCTGGTTGCTTCAGTTGTGTCACGCAGCACAGAGTTCCAGGGGTTGGTTTTGCTTAAACACTTAAAAGTGTTTTCTTTATAGGTCTTCTAATCAATTTCTGTTTTAATTGTGTAGGTTGTCCCAAACTGCTTTCTCAAATGTCAGTGAAAAAGTAGAAGTGTCAAATATGGCATTTTATGTTCATGACAAAGCCTGTGCTGTATCATCTCATTCATCTTTCTGATTTCTGTTCAGTAGCCATCATCTTTGTAGGTTTTCTCCACGGACAAAAATCTCTATTATCCTTACAATCCTTTTTGAAATTCTATTCATTTTTTACCATTTCCGCTTGGGTTTATGACACAGATCTGATCACAGCACTCACCAAGGATATTCTTGTGGTTTCTCTAGTACACAGCACATTGGTATTTTCTGTATCCCAATATTTTGACTCTGGAGCAGACGTTTAAACACCACAGATGTTTTGAGCAGATGCATCAGAGTGTTTGATCATGCTGAGCTGATTGAAATGACCTTTGTGTTCTCAGGCCTTCTTTACCTCACCAAATGTTACAGTGAATTTAGATCCTTTCAGGCAAACTGTCCCTACCGTTGCCATTGTCTACAACACATGTCATCTGGGGCTGTGCTGACCAGTGCTCTCATGAAATCTTTCAAGTCCTGTTTATTTCTCTATTTCCCTGTAGATTTTACCATCTCATTATTCATTCTTATGCTTCTAGAAGCTACTAGATATCCTCAGACCTGGCACTGACCATAAGGCTTTTATGGTTCACTTTTCTTCTACCTTGAAGACTGACCATACAAAATCCAGGCAAGCTCAGTGTGGCTCTTTGTCTCCCTCAAGTGACTGGCACAAATATCAACCTCTGTGCAATTATAACCTCCTCCTATGAATTAAATCCTAAAATGTGCTGTTCTCCTTGAAGAAGTTAATCTGTATTTTTTCTCCTATTTCTTTGGAAACATAAATGTGCAGATTTGTGAAAAGAAGTTTCCTTCCTTGCCTGGAAAAGTCAGGATGAGAGGATGATGGCCTCAGACTCTCCTCTGACATTGTTGCTTGGATAGATAAAAGACACGAGATGGCTGCTCCTGACTCAACATTCTATAAGACATCACCTCTAACCCATTTTACTTCCTAGCAGTCTGAAAAACTATACATTTAAAATTTGCACCCCGTTCTGTCTCAATACCTGTGGCTGTGAGAGCAGACCTTGCAGAACTGGGCTTGGGGAAGTGAAGGTGGCTGTGCTGCTTCCAACCCAACTCATCGTGTCCTCACAGGGCCTTGCAGCACTTGGTGGTCTCCTTGGCCTGGCAATCTCTACCCAGAGCTCATTACCATTTGTTACTAAAGTTGTGCTGAGGAGATCAGAGCCAACATTGCTTCCAGATACCTTAACTTAAGCTCAGGACATAGCAGAATTGTCCTTTGGTTCCTTTGTCATATATGCTTGTCTTTTTTCACTGTACGCATGAGATATTTGTATGCAAAGACAGTTTTTCCAAAGTCACCAGCCACAGCTTGAGTCAGGGCAGTGGCATGCACATAAGCATCATGGGGACACTTGAAAAGAGGGATTCCCAACTGGCTGTCTCCATTCTCAGCAACAATGATTAGCCCAGCTCTGAATGACAGAGTGCAATAAAATGAAGACAGCTCTGTCCTTGATGCATAATAAGTGAAAGACTAGTGGGAAATCTCTGAAAAACTTTCCTACGCTTAGATTGGATGAGTGAGCACAGCCCTTTTCTGTTTGTCTTTCTCTTCACTCAGTTGTAGCAGCAGCCTAGAGCTGAGCCTTTGGTGTCTTTGCCCTTCTCTTTCCTACCTCCTTTTGCAGCTCCTAGGATGAAAAAATAATGTGGCTTTTCTAGTGTCCTAACCCCATTCTGTCATTCCTGCTGCACTCCTGTGAAATGCACGTTATACTACAATAAAGCTGGTGTGCAGCCAGCATGGAAATGGTATTGGCAAAGCTGTAATGGAAGCAGCAATTTATGACTGCAGCCAGGTGGACTTCTGAGGGATTGTGCCTGAGCTAATATTACCTTGCTGCCAGCCACTGAATTCAGCTCTATCATCTTGGGCAGGTAAATCTATTGATGCTATTCAAGTGTGTTTATCCCAGTGCCATCCCTTTTCTTTGAAAAAATGATGTTTACTTTTAATTGGAATGAATGTTAGTCAGTTATTTCACATTTAAAAAGAGATAAAGAGAGGCAGATGTAAAAGCAGGAAAATAGATAGTTGAAAATGAAAATTTTTGGCTTATGATTAATTCTTAAATATGCACATTTTTAGGTCGTTAATACCTGGAATTAGGCCAAGTAGAGCTGACTAGTTAAGGAGAAAGTTTGTGGCTGGGTGACCTTGAAGCTTGTAAGCACTTGGGCCACAGAGGCAGGGGTGTGTGTACCCTGCCAGGCACAAATGATCACCTCTTCCTTTCTCCATCTTCACATCCCAATGCTTGGTCTGAAGCAGATGCCCTCCTTGCTCACGCACCCTGAGCCGCAGCTGATGCAGCCTGAATCCTAGGTCTGCTGCGATATGGCTGCAGAGTGATTAAGGGCAGTGCTTTGGGAAGTCACTGATTACCTTCAGAGTCCAATTTTCCCTTCCTATCCCATCTGCTGTCACTTAAGAAGTGGGTACATCTTAAGAAGTGGGTACATCCCTCAATGCAGGACTGGCCTAGGCACACCTGGAGACAGCACATGTCCTGACACAGTCTTAGACTTGGGTTTGGAGGAGTTCTTAACCTTGGCTTGAACCTCATGATCCTAATGCCCTTTCTCCCTTTTCTCTGCCCTCATTATCTTGCTGAGGCTGCATGAAACGCAAAGGTAAAGTAGTCCACAGGTTCAGGGGCTGGAAACATGGGGAGTTATGAGCTCCTTCTGTTTCAGCCACTTTAGTGCATTTGGGTTTATATTCCCAGAATGGGCTAAACCTTAGCTCTCTTCAATTTCCTCTTTCCTGCTCTCTCAGCACTAGGGATCACATCCCAAATTTCACCTGGGATGGGAATTCATTCAACAGTTCTGCTGTGGAATTACACAACAAAGGAAATTCAGAGAAGGAAATTCTAGGAAAGAAGAAAAGTCTTTTCTTAGTTATAGCTGTTGGTTGGATAAAAATCAGAGTGAAGAAAACAGGACCTTTCACCTCTATTGCCACCTTCCCCCACCTCATTCAAAGCAGTGCTGCTAAATTCTGGTGCCCTCTTCATGCCTTTAATATCTTCATGTAAATAGTTTTATCATCCCTCTTAGGCAAGGTATCCGTCAGATGCTAAAGGCATCATTTTCTGTTTATCTTCTTATGAGCTGCTGCTCCAGCGGAGCTGCAAAATTAACATCGTGCTCAGCAAAACCCTCTATGTAAAACAAGGGCAATTTATACAGAAATATATCCATAATCCTTAACATTAGAATTTGGCTGTTAAAAGTCTGGCACCTCTCAGAGGTCATTCTAACCTAGTTAAGTCCTGTTAAGAAAAACTGTTATTATGGCTCACAGCTTTTTTTCCTACAGTATTGTCTCCTTCAGTTTATGCGCTTCCAGGACTCACCTCTATCTCCCCCACCCTGCTGCCTGCTTCTCTTGATTTAAATTGCATTATTTTCTGTCATACATTATTGCAGACTAAGCTTAACTACCTGGACACCATGAAAAGTACTCAATAGTGGGGTTAAAGTTCCTACAGTATTTCCATTTCTTGTTTCTTCTTTTCCCTCTTTGGGATTTTGACCATAAATGAAACCCGTTGAGGGAGGCTGCTAGTAGAAAAGATGCTGAACTGGAACAGAACAGATGTGAATTCAGTTCCCTGCTGTGACATGGGTTTCCTGAGTGTCCTTGGACATATCATTTAATATCACTCTTCTTTTCTCTCTCTCATTCTGCCTCATTCCCCCCCTTCACTGCTTTGCACACAATAATATTTACTTTCACCACCTAGCATATCACAATGTGTTTTTCCTCCCAGAGCAAAATGTGTACACAGTACTGTGAAGAGCAGGATTTCAGTCTTTGGACCTCAAATTTGATAATACCACACAAATAAATACATTAAATAAATACCTCTCCTTCCAGCTCATTCAGCATTACTATACTCCTGAAACAGAATGATGCTAAGGTTAAACTTGATCTCTTTGAGGCTTTTAATGAAGTAAAAAGGAGAAGATTTCTTTCTAATATTAGTGTGGCAAGTCTATAGCCTTAAATGGAGTCCTACTGAATATATCTGGGGGATAAGCACACAACTATGTAAATATTTAGATCCACTGGCTTCCTGGTACTTTCTTGTGCAATATTCCCTTTCAGGTACTGAATGGTGAAACCTGGATCACCATCTGTCCTGCTTCCACGACAGAGGTACCATGAGCACGTCAGGGTGTGTGGCAGGTTTCAGGGTGTGTGGCAGGTCCTGGTTTCTTACAGGACAAGTTCCTCTTCGCACTTCAAAACGAAGAATTCCCCTAGCAGGCATGATGAAACCATCTCCCTCACAAAGGAATATAATCAGATGTTTCTGGGAACTTGACATGACTGTAGATTGGCTCTCAGGCTCTAAGTACCATTGCAAAGTAGAAAAATTCTTATGCCAGTGTAAGTGGGCGAACAAAGGGTGACACACAGTAACTGGTCAAAGAAATCTTGGGGAGTACTTCATAGGGACCTCCTGTCTTCTGGCAAGCAGGTAAAGGAAACCTTGTTTCTCCTTCACAGGTGAAAGAGAAAGTGAAGTTGCAAGAAGATCGCTGTCGAGATGTGCTTGGCACAACTCATAGTAGAGTCCAAATTCCTCATAATATAGTTAAAAGTGACTAAATTAAGGCTGCAGTCAACAAGCACCCTTGAATGAAAGGAAATCTCTTCCCCCATGCAGAAAGGAAAGTAATTACATTCAGGGGACCCCAGAGAGCTCCTATCTCTACCACTGATATGAAGAAATAGACTAAGAAAGATCAGTCTGACAAACAAGAATATATTTATACTGCAGTAATCAAAGAGGCACAGGCACTGGACCTTGGGAATGTTGCCTTTCTCATTTAGGGCCGTATCTGATAACGGCAGGACTGTTCCCTCATGTGTTAGATTATGAAGATACTCCAGGATATAGAAACTTCTATCCTGCAAAGTTTTGCATTGGCAGAGAAGCCTATTTCAGTGGCCCAGAACCAGGTGCTGTCGTTAGATTCTGATTCAGTAGGGATGTGCCTAATCTTCACCATGCAGGTAGTTTTGGAGGTATCAGTGCAGCTAATTGTAGTACGGGTAGTTAGTCCATTGTTTAAACATCATGTAAATGTGGTTCACTGCCTTGGTATAAACACTTCAGATTATTCTAGGCAGCCGTCTAGCTTTTTGAGGAGTTCATAAGGACTCCGTAATTTCACTGCAGGAGGCTTTGTTATAGGTGTCTTTAGCCACATTCTGGGGATTTTGAGCGGGCTGGGGTCTCTTTAGTAGCTTTATAGGATCAGAGAAAAAACAGGGGAGAAAAGGCTTTAAGAGTTTTCTTTATCCATTTTCCTCCCCCTTCAGCAAGGATCAGCTATCTATATATATATGATTTGTGATTGATGTTTGTTCTTTAAAAACCTCCAACAGTGAGACTCTACCATGCCCCAGGCAATCTACTCCAGTCCCCTATTCCTCTCACCATTAGGAAGCTTTTCCTCATGTCTAACCCTTATATCTCTTGCTGCCACTTAAGCCCGTTATTTCTGCTAGTCATCCTGGTCATGGCAAACAGATTATTTCCTTTCTCTGTCCAACAGCCTTTATAGAATTGATGACTGTTATGCTCTCTCCATTCTCCCATCCTCTCCATCTGAACCACCAGCTCCCTTATAGATCATGGTCTTTGATCTTTGACAGTTCATGTTTCTCTCCTGTGAAATTTCTGAAATTTTTTCACTTGTTTTTTTGAGGTCCAGTGCCTAAACCTGGATGAAACTGAGATTTTACTGATACGGGCTGAGAGAGAGAAATCAGTTACCTTCAATTACAACTCATGACATATTCCCATCCTCACTATATACTTGTACAAAGATGATTTTAACTAAGGCAGAAATTAGTGGAAAAATATTTTCTTCTTGTGGCAATTTAAACTTAATGTGATGCCTGTCAGATGATGCTATTAAGTTTTATTACAGCTCAGGTTCTTTCTTCAAGTTATTAAATCTCTAGGACAGCTAGTACTGATAAGGTGACTGTACTTACATCAGTCTTTGCTTTGAGTGGGTGCTGGTAGCTGTTTCCAAGGAATCAGCGCTGCACTATGCTTACCTAGTCTCACAGATCCTGGCTTTGAAATTAGAGTGTTTGGAGGTGGGCTTGTGATATTTTTGTTCCCTAAGAGACAATGAGATGGCTGATATTGGACATGTGCTTCCAGTCAAGCAAATAGGGGCCAGCTGACCACTTTTCTCACCTTTTCCTATTGTAACTTCCTTTTGGAAATCCTTTCACGTGCTCTGATGGAAAGCCAAGCTAGCAGACTTATCTCTGCACTGATACAGCTCAGGGACAACTTCTTCCCATTACTGACAACAGACTATTGCCCAAACACAGAGAAAATGAAAGAGGAAAGGGCAGTTGTGTTGTCCTGGTGTGACTTCACTTGCCTCAAGGACACCTGAGGTGGATCCCACTCTGAGGCTGACATAAATGTGATAATGAACACTCACAGAAATTATGACAAAGAGCAATATAAGTCTGAGTCCTGATAGTGGCCCTGATGGTAGATGATCATGTTTCATACTATCTTCTTGGCTAAATGGTAAAACAACCATAGAGGTGAAACTTCTTTCCTCCTAGGAAGTCCCTGACTGTGACCTTTGACTTCAAAGGAAGGTTTGTAAGCAACAGCTGCTGTTGAGAGGAGATTGAAAGCTTTGAAAAGTTTTGGTGTATTTTGGGTTAAGCCTTCCTTGCTTCTTCCCCTTCCCATGTGGCCATGTGCAAACCCTCCTCCATGTTTGTCTCTCTATGTTCGCTTCCCTGGGTAGGAGCGTCAGAAGCTCAGATGCTATCAAAGAGCCTGTCATGAAAACAGGTCAGTTTTCCACAGCTTTTGAGTCTGGATTGAATTTTTCTGCTAAAACACAAAAATTCACAGAAGAGCTTTGCATTACTATCAAAGAGAGAAGACAGACTTTTGTCTCCTATTCTGGGGGCTTTCCAGCTGACTCCAACACCTGACATGTTCCTAGTTCTAAAGGTCTTCAATAAAATCCAAATTTAATCTGTTGAGATTGAGGTCTCTCCTCCCATATTGTCATTTTTAGATACAAGGGCTGCCTCTCATTGCACTGTGGGAATCCTATTAAAAAAGGACCCTCTGACAGTGATGCTCTTTAAACTAGGCCAGTATTCTTGTGATGATGCACTGAGGGACTAATAGTGAGTTAGTGAAGCTAACTTTACATTGCCTTACTCATGTTCTCCCCCTAAGGAATGTAAATTGGTCTAAGGAAACCAGAAAGGGGGCACTAAAAAATCCATAAATGGGGACACTGTGGAAGAGACAGCAAAGCATCTGAAGGGCTTTCGGCCCTGCATCTAATCAGAGTCTCTTGGTTTGTCACAGGTCTGCTGGTATGACCCTCAAAATAAAGTCCCATGGTCTGAGATTTGCTCAATGCAACCATAGCCATCACAAAGACAGGTTTGAATCTAAGGAGAGATTCAGGTGCCTAGGCTTTTAATGCTACTATGGATTCCCAAGAGTATCTGAGACACCCGTATTGGGCTTTCTGAAGACCCAGCACTTTCAGAAGTCAGTTGGGAGACCCTTGATTATCTGAAGTGGTACCAAACACCTGAGTTTAGTACCCTGAATTGATCTCATAAATGGAGAGATCTAGAGTCTCCAAGGACAATTCAGTCCATCCAAAGGTGTCTATAGAAAGTAGAAGTGTGAGGGATTTGAGATGAAACTCCAAACCTTGTTCTTATATTTGGCCATTATGGCAAATTTACAATTCACTCCTCACATGGGGTAGACCGGGTGACTTCTAACTTCAGGCTCTGAACCTACTGGTGAACTGGTGCAAACAGAAAGGATGATATGAAACAGGGACCATAACAGTCCCCTTAACAGTGTGGTATTAAGGAGAAAAACAGTGGCACTTTTGAAATCATCATGAAAGAAAATGGGAGGAAACAAGGACGCATCAAATTCACTTTCAATTACGTAGATGTAATTACATGGTAAAACAAAAGAAGAGGCAAGATTTTTAACCACCCCTAATGTGCTGAAACCTCAGGCTGCAATAGAAAAGAATTTGTTCTGTTTTTCTCTCAAATTTTCTTGCTCACAGCTATAAACACCTGGAAATCCCAGCAGCATCAGCAAAGCACTATGCTGTTCTCATGCTCAAGAGAATGTAAGAGAAGCTGACTGAAGGTGGTATTGACTGGACCACAACAGCACATTTAACTTCAAGACGTGGTCAAATTCTTTGTCAGCTCCCCTGCGTGGTATGATTTGTAATATTTACTAGCTGGCAGTCATGCTTCTTGAAAACACACTACATGGAAGTAACATCTCTGCCACTCGTGGTCCGGATGTTATGGTCATGCTAATTATCCATGACAAAATGCTCCTACCCTTCCCAGTTCCAGTTCTGCCATTCAGAGGTGTGATAAAAGGACTTAAAAGCAGTGCTTTTTTTGTCTTATCTCATTGAATTCCCTTGCTTTGTGGGTTGCATTTCAATTCCAAATTCTATCTGGATTTAGCCTTGGGGTTTTACATTAGATCTACAGAAAGAATAGAACACTGAAAAATAGAAAGAAAGGCAGAAAGAAGATTATCTTTACAGTAACATTTGACCCAAAGGACTGAGCTAATACGTTCTTGGTGGTTCAGTTTTTGGATATCATAGAATTCTCACATAGGAAAGGCTTGTTGGTCCTTTTTCTCAGTGTACACGATGAGGATATATATTTATTTTAGAAAAACACTTAGCTAGAAGGAAGACAACATGCAGTGAAAGATAAATTATGCAGATAATATTCTATTATGTGTACAGAGTAAAAAGTACAAGGGACATGAATTTCCCCAGGGAGACACCTCTGAGAGGGGCGTCTGGGACAACACACAAAATAAAATAAAGAAGAAGGAAAAAAATGAATTAGAAGTAGTCAGTTCTGGCAGATTTTGCTTGAAGGAGAAAGAAGACTGAATGAGTAAAAGATTGTTCTTGAGGCAATTCCTTCCAAATAAAGGACTTTGTATTGGCTGTGTCACTTATGAAGGTCACTACTCCAACTCCTGAGGACAGTGTTTTGACCCTGTAGGCATTTGTGGAACTTGGAGTGAGTGACTAGAAAGTGTGAAAAGAATCAATGTGAAAAACAACTGGCAGCATCTCTTCCCTCCAGGCTTTCCCTCTGGTCTGAGGTGGGGAATGTGCTGTCTTTTTATAGTTCTGACCTGTGCTATATGGCCCGTTGAGGTCTGATGGGATCAGTTCCCGTGGGTTGTGTGGCAACGCAAGATCAGATACAGCAGGTAAAGCAGCCCCTGCTCTTATCAGAGATGGGCACAAAAGCACTGCTGAGACTGGAGTAATGATTGTACTTGAACAGCAGAACATAGAGTCTCAGTGGGCAGAAACACTTCATTTCATCAGAAACAGTGAGAAGATGTTACTCTAAAGTCTCTCTTGTTTCACCCCTAGAGCTGTGCCTTGTAACAGCAGGTCTCTGAGCTGGTGTTTTGAATCAGTCCCTGTTACTGCTTGCACTGATGCTCAGCTCCACTGTAGCAGTCTTTCTGATATGTTTGTTTCTGCTGCACAGTGCAATGGGCTGAATTGTGCTCAAGTGAACAAATTGAGAGAGTAAAATAGGTTGGGGTTTTTCCAACCCTTGAGATAGGTCCATGAGGTAGCGATCTCCTCCTGTGACTCAGTACACACAGGTTTTCCTCGGTGCATTCAGCCTCAAACTCCCTGACCTGGCTTTTGGAGCCCTTGAGATGAGGTACGGAAGGGATACAGTATTTCAGAGGATGTTGGAACCATTGTCAGAAACGTAATTGGCTCTTCTCATCTGGCTGCCATCACAAGCCTCACTGCAAGTAAAAAATGAGAAAATAAATCCAAGAGCTGGAACCCCTGTGGTTCTACCTTCCTATATATGTTTGAGATGACCACTGTGCTATGTATTGACCTTCTGCAAGCAGCAGCTGTAAGAATCACTCCCATTCTCTGCACTCACTGCTACAGCCCCACATTAAGAGAACAAGCTTATCGGTCTTTTGGGTTTGTCTTGACACCTGCAGGTTCAGAGACTTTTTGTCTGTTTGCTTTCCCTATTCTCCTCAGTGCATAATTGGCCAGATTGCATTCATGTTTTCTCTCCCTTACAGCTTTCTACTAGGCATTAGTTACAACCAGAGACTGGACTAATTTGCTGATGTTGTACAAGGAATTGTCTCTCCTGGAGACCTAGCTGATGCAATCAGAACCCAGAAGCGGTGTCAGGCCAAAGGTTCACTCAGGCAAGTGGTTCTCAGTTTATTTTGGCTCAGGTTATTGCTGCTCCCTTTTCCTTGTTGTGTCTTCTGCCTCCCTTGCTACGTACATCTTTTTTCCTCTGTCTTTTGAGTTGCTGGTTCCTTGCCCTCGGGTCTAGGATGGTATGCCTTTCACAGCATCAGCACCACAGATTTGAGGGATATGGGAGAAGAGGGTCCTTTTACCTAATGTGATGTCATTCCTTGCTTTCGTTTTCTGTTGCCTCCTCTCCCCAATAGCTATGCGTTGGACACCAAGTAAAGAAACAAGTCCAAGTGGCTTGCTTTCTGCCCACCCTCCCTTTCTGGTGAAAGATGTTGAGAGTGGTTGCATGTGAACTCTTGTTTTTCATAACCACTGGTGTCTCCACAGTTCGTGAATTTCTCTAATCCCAGTAAAATTTACTGGACTTGACTTAAAATTATTCCCTATTTCCTTTGTAACAGCTGCCAGCAAAGATGCTAG
Organism: Tringa tobata; assembly: GCA_033628505.1. Taxonomy (NCBI): domain Eukaryota; kingdom Metazoa; phylum Chordata; class Aves; order Charadriiformes; family Scolopacidae; genus Tringa; species Tringa tobata. Next base: position 489,897 of record JAHREE010000457.1, read on the forward strand.
TTTCCTGGTGGATTTTGTTAGGTCTAAGTTCGATACCCTACTTATAACAAAGGCCATCACTCTATTTAAACAGTATCAACTCTAAATGTAATGCTTCTCTGCCCCCAGCTCTCATTTAATCTAAGTATTAAACATCATTGCCTATGTTGCAAAAAGCAGTTGCTGTTTGCAATATGAGAAGGGAAAACATTATAGGAAATAATGGGTAAAAAGGTAAGTACTGAACATCAGCATCTTTGGTTGCTGTATATTGATAAAGGGTAATATAACTGCTGTCTCATACCCTCACCCTGAAGCTTTTCCTTCTTGACAAAGTGGCATATATGATGTTGAATGTCTATCATCAGTATCCCGTCTGTGGACTCACAGATTTCTTGTATTTGTGCAGTTATTTACACATAAACTGTTTCCAGGATTTTATTCCTAGCCTTTCCTTGTACTGCATGTAAGTGTATCTTCTGTCATTCAGCAGTACTTTAGAAAACAGCTGGTGCCCCCAGGGTAAACCTTTAAACAATGTCCTACTCTGACAAAATTCTGCTTTATCAGCAAGCCATGTTGTGCATATTTCTCACATTGTTTTGCAAATTGCAATTACAAAGTGCTTTTGCGTTTAAACAGGATCTCTCTGAGCTTACCTAAGAGATAGTAAAAATTATGTTAGAGAAGAGAGGGTAACTTGATGCTCTGACCTACCCTAAATAGCTGGGCTTATTTCACTTGGGCAAATTATGTATTTATAACAACCCATTATGTCATCAGAATACTTCAGTAGAGATGCTGCAGCTCCAACTTACATGAATATTCTTTTGAAGGGCTAATCAGAAGAGATCTACTATCAAGATTATGTGCTTTAAAAATACAGTTCTAGACAGCACTGTCCAAACTGGGCAACAATAATTAATCAGTTCTGACTAATCAGATCATATAGATCCTTGCTGCTCACCAGTTCTCCATGATCTTAGTTCAGATCAAACATAGGCTGGAGAGAGTGTTTTTGTGCCAGTGTTTGAAAATCAAAAGCCTTTCCCCATATTATATAGAACTGATGTTCATGAGGTGCTTTTCTTACTGAAAGCTTTATATACTTGAGGATTTCAGCTTAAGTTCCTTCTTAAGGACTTAAGGCAGCATGGACTGCCTGTGTGGAACACTGACTCTCTGGTAAACTTCTATTGGCAAAATGGTCTTCAAAGCGCAGTTAAAAGCTAGTGCATTATGACAGGCTTCATGGAGAGGATGAAGGTGACTGCCCATCACCAGATGTTCTGAGTGGCAATCTAGCTCAGCAGAAATCTGGAGCCAGGAGGGACAGCACTTGCACAGTACCTGTTAGCCACTGGAAAACCTGATTTTTCAAAGCTATGTTTTCACACTTTTACAATCCAGGTAAAGTGGAGAAATAAATCACTGTGCACAGTTGTCATCTTTCCCCTTGTAGCACCAGCCAAAGAGTTTAAATATAGCTAAACTACAGTATTTCCTCAGAATAAACACTCAAATAGTCAAAATAAATTGCTAGGTCTTGGTATGACAGGGATGATTTATAAACCAATTATACTGGGAATTTTATTCTCTATCATTGGACTGATAGATTATGGGTCAATTAGGTATTTTGCGCCTGTAGGAACATGTCCCCATTCTGCCATTACATTTGGCATGCTGTGGTTCATTCTGACCATCTTGCAGAACACCTTCAGTTTGTGGAAAAGCTTTCAGAATCATTCTGCCAAGGGCCAAGTCTCTAATTTTTATACTGTGTTTTCTCTGTTTATTGCTGAAAGCATTAGTAGGAATACAGAGAGTTTCTTTCTGGTAAATAATCTTCACTATCATCTGTCTTCTCATCAGACTTGTGATGTGTAGATGATGTTCATGGCACAGCTGTGTCTGTAAATTATTAGCCATTGAGGAATGGTTATCTTTGAGCATTCAGAGTAGCTTGACAGCATCGGTAATGGGTCTTCAGCAGGGGCCATAAGTAGACACCTGGTGAAGAATTAGAATAGAAAGCATGCTTAATCTTCCTCCATAACATTTTCTACTCTCTGAGTATATTCAGCTCAGTTTTTCCCAAGACTGATGTGGTTCTCAGTAAGCCACATTAGGTTCCTCCTATAGCTGCTTGTCCAATCTGTCCTTGAACATCAACAATTCTAGCACTATTCCAGGCAAGGCACATTAGCTTTTAGAGTGAAACCTGTTGTCCTCTGTAATGGTGCAAACCCACGATTACACTAAAGCCTTTTGCTGAGTCATTTTTTATTTCTGAAATCTGAACAAGGAAGAGAATTTGACCAAGACAGCTAATGAGCATAAAAGAGGAAATTCAGGAGGAACCAGTTTTATAATTATGCCTCTAAAGTCTTGCATGACTTTTAGCAATGCAAATTGATTTCTGAGTTTAAATTCTCTTGTTAATATGGATTTTTCTACTCCTGCATGTTATTTATGTCAATATAAGACAGAAAGGGAATCCAGCCCAAGGGTTTTGTATCATTCTTAAATCTGCTCCTCCTCCTTTTTTTTGCAAATTAGAATAACAATGTCACAGTCTTGAATAGCATTATATTTTTCTACTCTTACAAGCTACAGTCATCTTTTCGAGCCATAGGGAAATTGAAGCTAAAAGAGAAACAAAATCCAATTGCAGTCACATTTCTACAGTGGTAATGTAAGACCCCAGGCAGATGGTTTTGGTATTCTGATGCCCAGCCTTTTTTATTTCCTGGATGTGGCTCTCAGCATCCTGGAGTTTGCATTAAGTGGTGTACGTTGAGAAAGCCTTTTCCTCTGAATGCCTGACTCTCCTTGTTGTTTCTCTCCCCACATGTCAAATATCCAATATATGAATGCAACAAGCACTGCAATAATTAGGACATCATATGGCTTTCACAAATTATTATAGAGCAATTCCAGCATTGGTAGAATGGATAAGTAGTCAGAAAGAATAAAAGAAGCAAACTGGTGTGAGCTGAAGATCACTAAAGTAAGTGTACCCACATAACAGATAAACACTGTTAAGTGTGTCTAAAAGCTGGACTAAGGGAACTTTTAGATTTATTCTGAATGAAATAGCACAGTAGGTTAGAAGGGTGCATTGAACTCATTTACAGAGATGGATGCCATTCATGGTGTATTTCTCTGAAGATGATCTTTGTTATATTTGGCTTCCTTCAGTCGGGTGAGAACTTCTCTAATACTTGTCTGCCTATTATTGTATTGCCATTTACCAGTCATAATGAGTATTTAGTGTTTTCAATTATTTGCTGCTTCATTGAAAACACAACAGTCATTGGAGCCATTAAGGGATTCTTAGTCAATCCACTAAACAATAAAAAGAATAAGAGACCATGTATAAACTATGAGCTCTTACTGGCCTGGCTGTCAGCTGGGAATGTGAGCAAAGCATACCCGTTAGCCATCATAGTCATGGTAACAAAAGCTTTGAGGCACATGCAAAAATGCAGATAGGCAAATGTTCTTAGGTTGTGTCTCTGTAGAAATATTACAGCAGAGGTTGGAGAAGAGTCTTCTGCTGATGTAAACTGCACTCCTTTATGGATGGTTTCTCACATATGTGGAGTGTCAAGAATTTCAGTGTAGACAACCCAATTTGGTATTTTTTTCCTGATAATACATTTCCTTCCAACAGGAATACTTCAGCTACTTGGATGAAAATTGTCTTTCAAATTAAATAGCTGGCTTCATATTTTCACTAAACATTCTTTAATGATGTGGAATAGGCACGATGTGGGAAGAACAAGTTTTGCAGGGAAGGTTGGTGGGTGACCTCCCAGGGTGTCAGCTTCTTCACAAGAAGCCCCAGGACACCCTTTTCTTTGTTTCTATATAGCAGATGCAAAGCAACGAGCCCCTTTTTTGTCCTGAGGACAAATCACTTCCAAGTACATCTGGTTGAGCATGAAGAATGGGAATATGAATACAGACAATTACGATGGAGTATAAGCCTTGTAAATTTATACCCAAACTTACCCCCTAGTAACTCATTCATCTGCGTGTCTTGACAGGATGCATGTGAAATAGTGGGACAATAAAAGCTGTTGTTATGCTGAAAGATGTTAATAGCTGGCCTCGGGGTGAGCTGGGTTTCCAAGACAATCGCAGATAACACAGATAACACAGAGGAAAAACGGAAAACGTTAGGTTCAGGAGAATGAACACTCAAGCCTTTATTTTGTAAAATAAAGGGACTTGGATTATCTCAGAGTGGGGGTTGTCTAAAGGTATAGGTTTTACAGAATCTTATTTTTATGGAAAAGTACTTCATGGGACAGTGGGATATCTAAACTGCTGGTTACATATATGGAAATAGCCAGCAAACATCATTATAGATGACTATTCCTCTGCAGGTGAAGGTCTAAAGACATGTCAGAGGCCACTGGGTATCGTCCCCTTCTGCATCTTTTGCAGTGTAGTGCTCAGCCTGTTTGCCAGGCTGCAGGACCACACTGGGAACAAAAGGAGATGCTTGAGAAAGAAATATGGCATGAAACTGTTTTGGCAGCATTTGGATGGTTAGAGATTGTCCTAAAATTCAGTTTTTCAGAAAGGGAAGCTATAATACTGATCTGTCCTCACCAAAGAGCTGGTACGCAGTGAAGCTCCTTTTCTATCTCCTTTCTGTCTCTTTTCTCTGCTGTCTCACAGGGAAGCCACTATCATAATCACAGGATTAGCTGAGTGTACTTTCTTAGGGCTGTGGACTTTTTCTCATAGTTTCTGAGTCTAAATCTGGTTCTGCTTGGTTCTGTCTGAAAATAGTGTCCTTTCCAAGGTGATGCTTTCATTAAAAGACTCAGGAACAAACTAGAATGGATCCACTACTATGTGTGTAGGTAAACATACAAAAATTATTTTGAGTTTTGAGTGTATTCCCCCCAGTCTAAATGTAACTATCTAAAAGTTGGTTTCTAGTCTAAACAAGCATGTAGATTTGCTCTGCAGTTAGTAGGAAGAGAAAGACACTTTCAGAAACTGATCCCATTTCTCTTGAACAACCATTTTAGGATGCAAAGAATAGTGGTCCATAGGAGGTGTTTCTCTCTCCAGTGGCTACAATAGAAACCAAGACACCTTGCAGGTCACCTGCCTACGCTCAGTTGAGAAGAATCCTATCTGGAGTTCAGAAACATTGACAGAAGGTTTGCTCCATGTGTTCCTGCATATTACAAGGTAAAAAAAAAATATTTCTAAAGCCTACACCACAGCTGTAAAGCACAAACCCCACAATGATTCTCTGCCAGAGGAAGAAAGCAAGGATATCCTGAGGGGAACTGTGCAGAGGATCCAGAGAAGCACTTACTTGCGTCTCAATTTGGACATGTCACTGGTGGTAAAATGGCAGGTGAGCAAGCAAGGAACTCAAACTTTCTAAGGCAGTGTTAGTTGTCATAGCTGAGACACACTGATGTGATGGGACAAGCTGGTAATGGTTTATCTGCAACTTTAAAGGGATAAACACACTCCAGAGATTCCAGTCCAAAAAGTTGCACAAGGAATTAACAAATGAGGAACAGCACACATTTTGGTCTTGGCATCCATAATATAAGTAAAGCCATTTATTTATGTCAGCTTTCACATTCTTCTTGCCCTTCTGTCCTCAAAGGAGATAGCTTAGATCAAGTCACATAAGTCCATGCTGAAACAAAATGTACTTTTGTGATTTATACCTATGAAAACTGAAAGTGACGTGGTAATAAAACTGTAAAGGCATGGGCTCCTTCAGGGAAATCCAGTTGCACTCACTTTGTTGTCAGAATAATGAGGTCATAGAGTCAACGCATTTGATGCAGGTAGAATGATTTTCAAATCATAGGGACCTCTTTAGAAGGAGACAAGAAGTAAAACTTTTAGAAAATGCCTGGTTCCTATATACCCACAAGACACACTGTTATGGATTAAGTGTTCGTAAAATGATGATGCTCTGTAATCCCATACTATGTTTGAGAGAGAGCAAACCATTCCATGGCACAGCCCTAAACCTCCTGCTCCTTTGTAATTACCCTGGGTAGTGCATTCAGTTTGCTATAACATAGGTTCAGACAACAGTTGAGTGCATATGTTCTTTGAATTGTTGATCCCATTGAGGTTAAAAGGTACAAAGCTGGTGACATACAACTTCAAGCATTTGAGTTTTATGTATCTGGTTATTTTAGCTTCAGTTTTCATTACATATGGTGAATATAGACAGATGTAAATGGTATTTGTAATGAAATACCAGAAATATTTTAGTTGATGTAGGGGGCAGAGAAAGCTTCCACTCTCCTTATCATTTCACTTTTTGGCCATACTGAGAATATTACATCACCACAAGAGATACATTGTATTGTCTGATTCCTGAAGGTGAGCTTTGGAAGAGAATGTATTCACCTTTTTGGACAAAGTGGTGATGAAGCTGGATAAACACAAATGTCTGAGGGCTGATGTTTCAGATCAGGTGAAGGATTTGCAGTTCAGGAAATTCACTGAATGTTCCTTGTTTTTCGGTTCACCCAGAGGGGAAAATTAAGCAAAAAGTAGTAGTCACACTGACAACAGATGCCAGCTTTCGGAGCAGGGCAAGCAAAGGACAACGAATACAAAATGATGTGAGACAGAGAGCATCTAATGGGTGATGGACAGTTGCTTTCAAGATGGTCGAGTATGCAGTGTTTCTAAAGCAGTGCTTAGTCGTGAGTGGTCTCTTGCCATTACTGAGCAAAGTGAGCATTAGCACTGCCATGTTCTGCCATCCAAGGAAGGAGACATTATAATATTCACCCATCTCAAACAACAAACATGAGATGCATTACGAAACCAATGAGTTCAAGTCAGATTGCTGAATATGCAGCAACTTACACTGTACAATGAAGTGCTGTTGTACCCCCATATACAGGCTAAGGAAAAGTAGGACCCTGTGGCAAAATTTGGGGGGCCTTTAGTTCATTCCCACCCTGTATTTCCTCCTTCCCTGAGCACTTACTGTCAGATCTGCAGCAGTAAGGACTTTCCACTGGGTTAGGAGAGGGATACATCTCATTACAGGTACTAGGAGAATCGTGGTAAGAACTGCAGAAGGAAGGGAGAGGGGGAGAGATGTGTGGAGCCCATTGAGGAGAGATTGATGCATACAAAGAGACTGCAGAATTTAAGCTTATACTGCAAAGAGCAGTGGGGAGATTCACTTCACCTCGCTTCAGGTATCTAATCATCTGGCCTACTTTAGGATTAGATGAATCATAGTCTTGAAATATCCCTTTCTCTCCCCTGACTGTAGTCAGTGTCTGGTGCAGATGAAGTTGTCTGAACTGTAGCTGTCTGTGGTGAGCTGGATCTGGCCCCATATGAGGGAGAGTAAATTTGCCTGTGCAAATCCCAGTTCGAGCATTTGGATATTGCTTCCTCTTTCAGTGCAGCCTGCCTGTATAGCCATTTCTACACTCCCAGCAGACTAATTATTACAAAAATTCTCTGTCATTGCTTTGCAATGGTCCATAGCTTAACTAATTTAAAAATGCAAATGAATGCTAAATTGCAGTTGAATCTGAACCATCTCCTTCTTCCTCTCCTTCTCTCTTTCTTTTTTCTTCTTTTTTTTTTTTTTCTCTGCTGGGAAAAGGAAGGAACAGCAGACATTAAATGCTGAGCGTGAAAATCAATCTTTCAGATTTGAGGTAATTTTGAATTAGATCCCGGTGCCAGCGATAGTGACATCATGAGAGCTGCTCAATTGATCCATGATTTGAGAAGAAACAGCTTGGACTTGATCCTCCCTTTGTCCTTACAGAGAGAAATAAATGCTGCAATCTTCAGCTCTTTTCACTGGGAAACTTTCATACTTAAATGATCTCAAATGTTATGAACTGCTTACCACTCTCTTGACCATAGATAGCCTTGAGGTGTAGCTGAGATAGGTACCCAGAGAAGAATATCTGAAACAAGACTCCTTTGTGTTTCAGGGTTAAGGATAATAAAATTTCTTAAGGATTCATACTCAGCTCATATATTGATGATAGTCTTCATGATAAATGAAATCTTGCTGAGAGAAACATAGCAAATTACAGAAATCACCCCAGAGGGCAACTGTCGGCAGCTGTATACACAGGACTACGTTAGTGTTCACAAAGCATTTTTGCAATTTTGCAAATTGATGCAGAGATGAAATTTCATGAGTGTTTGTTGACACTTGCACACAGCAGATGGATTTCTACATGGGTTCTGCACAGATGATCGAAATTCAAACTCCAGTCCCCACTGTGCTCATCAGTCTTGTACAACCCTATGATGTTTGCTGATGTGTGATGGGAGGTAATCATGGTTCTTTGGGCCTGTGAACCCCCTTTTTGCCCCAAAGCAGATACAGACACACAAATCTCCCTTCCCAGATCCCAGACCAGCACAGTCTGTGTGGGAGGGACTGGTTTTTCAATTAGGATTCAAACATCACAATGATAGAGTCCTCCTAATCCTTCTACAAAGGTGTGTGTGGTTAATCAAACTGTAAAACCTCAGGCTCTGGGTAGTTTTGTTTATCATCAGCTTAGTGCCAAATCTCTTGGGATGTGTTCACTGGTTCAGGATATGCTCCCAGCCCTCGCAGGAGTGAGATGGCTGCTCCTGGCTGCAAGGCAGACATAGCTGTTGTGTTGCCTAATGTGGCCTCTTAATAGCTGCTGGCAGGAAGATGAGCCCTTGGCCTTTCCTCTGTGCAGAAAAGGATTAAGCGTATTGGTATGGGTGCAAACATGTCTGTGAGAAGGCACAGATAATTTCCTGGGTGGACCAATTGCATTCAAAGAGGGGGAAAGGGGAACAAGAACGAGTTGTTCTTTCCTGCATTTGCCCTTAGGGGGTTTCTTCTCCTACCCTGGGTTACCCCGGGGTTTGTAGCTGGATATTAGCTGTGCCAGCCCAAGGTTTGCTGGCTCTCTGTCTCCTGGGAGCGTGTCAGCCCACGTTTACAAAAATGATTGCCTTGTTGGGTTTTGTTTTAATGGTGTTCCATTTTCCTGTGTTCTGGAGGGAGAGGAAAAGTAATTGTTGAAAAATCTGGGTCTCTCTAGCAACAGGTAGGCAGTTTTTGTAAACCAAGCAAGCACCTTTTTGAGGTTTTTCTCTATATACCTATTAAAGGCCACAGGAATATTGTGGCAACTAGGAATCACCAGCACATAGTGAAGGCATAGCCTTGAGAATTTTCTCAGACACTCCTCTGGCCTCCTGTCCAGACATAAGGTGACAGAAGAGCTGTTATCCAGGCTGCAGAAGTCCTGATGGCCAGTCATGCTTGTTGTTGTAGAGATTTGCACTATCAGCGATGCTTTCGTAGGAGCCTTCACAGCCACAGATGGCAGTCTTAGTTTTGGATGCATACACAAGGTTAAACCCTGATCTTGGTGACACCAGTGTAAAACTGAAATTTATTGTGATATTCATTTTAAAGTGAGCTGTAGGCTTCCATTGGGAACAGAATCTGATGAAAGACCCGCTTCTGGTTAAAGGGAGAAAATGTAACCTTCCAGTAGAAGGGTATGAGGAGGAAAACCTTGTATCCTATGGCAGTCCCTCAATGTATGGCACAGAGTGCTGCAGGTCTGTGTGTGTCTTCTCCACGTGTCCGTACGTTTGCACTTGTGAGAGACAGTCTGTGTCCATGTGTCACAACAGCTCCTCACTGCAGCTCTGGCTCTTCAGTCTGCACATGTAGCTGTGTGCACGTGTGGCTGTGGACCATAACAACCCATCAGCACACACTGAATCCATCCCTTGAACATAAAAGCTTACGTTCCTTAGGCCCCAGAGTCTGTTCGGGGGAGAAAGACTGAAATGGAATCTCCTCTGTGGGTATGTGTCATAATCCCATGTGTATGCGTGTGCATAAACACACACACACATATAAATATATGCATTCATTTTTTGGTTTCTGTATTATCTGAGGATGTTCTTTCTCTGATCCTGTGCTAGTAGGCACAAAAGAAGTACTGAAGATTAATTCCATTTAATTTTAGCAATAAGGAACATTGCAGTCACAAGAGGTTTGCCATCACTGTTGGAGGACATTAAGTATTGGGGGTTTTTTTAGTTGCAGGATAATAATGTTCTGGTGTAAATGTTTTATAATTATCTCATGAATTATTCACAGTTAACTTGGTAACCTGACATTTTACAGGATATGGTCTCCAGAGTGCAAGGAGGGAGGGAAAATTTAAAAATAAATAAATGTGAAGACAGGCCCCAGCTGCAACAATGAGAAAGCACTGAGGCCTCTGATTTATTTTCTGTCTGCACTGAAGGCTGGTTTCATTCTTTTATTTATATTTTTGTGGTGATGAGCCACAGAATGTGAGTAAGTGGATGAGGTTATTTTCTATATATATGTATAGAAGGAAAAGAAAATCTGGGAAAGAAATCAAATTCCCTTTACTGTTTTTTAATCTGAAAGTGGTTCTTGAATTATTTCACCTTTGTTCTGGAGCTCAGGGGTTCTATTATTGTTGATACTAATTCCATCTGGTGAAGCATTAGTGAAAACTAGCATGGAATCTTCTTTATGCATATTTCTGTACCTTTTTTCTCCCTTCCCCATTTCTTCTCCTTTCCTTTCTCCTCCCTTCTTTCAGCCTTATTTTAATTCCAATTATTTATTAATTTTTCTTTTTTTCTCTTTCCTTTTCAGTTCCTGTCTCTGTTCCTCTGGGCTTGTCTGTTGTTCTCCACTTCTCTCTGATTCTTTCACCACTCCTCATCTTTCGATATGTTCTTCTGTCTACAACCCCCTCTTTGTTTTCTTTATTGCTAACAGGATCTTAATGACATCTGTTGAAGTCCATGAATCTTAACCCAAATCAGCTGAAGAAATGATCAGACCCAAAGAAGTGTTACTGCAGTGTAAAGAAACATGGTGACAGCTACTGGAAGAAGAGTGTTAAGACTCATACCTGGCCATCCAGTCTGAAGACCTTGGTAACCAAAATGCACTGGAAAGAAATGCAGTAACTTTCTTGCCATAGCCAAGAGATTGATGGCATAAAATACCGAGCAGGTCACTGGAGAAGTCTCCCAGCTTGCCAGATATCCATGACTCCAAACGGAAAAGGAAACATGGCAAATTACACTTAACTCCAGTATGGGAAAAGGCTGCCCTCATACCCAGAGAAACAGCTGGTGGCCACTACAGGACTGAGACCTCCAGGGAGCTGCCCAGGACCAATGTCTCCTCAATGGAAGACAAAAGCTCGGTGCAAGCTCCAAGGTCCTCTCTGTACAGGTAGTGTGAAGAGAACAGTATAATGTTCAGGATGCCTGGCCAGAAAGTCACCTGAGCTAGGTGGCATCCAGGTGCTTAGCTGTCTTGAGGTTTATTGCACTGGAGCTTCCATAAAGAGTTTTCATCAATCAGGAATGCATGTACTATTTCAAAGAAACTCAGGGGGTCTGCAGAGCTTGATGGATATGCTTATAAATTTCAAAGTGCCAATTTGGAGGGCAATTTGGAGGGAAGATAGCAAGACATGAGCTATTGTGAGCTATTGTAGAAAGATGAATTCATAGGCAGAGCATTTTAGAGAATGAATTTGAGAATGAAAGAGTTGATTCCACCAACTTGCTTCGTTTGTTTATTTAAATTTATGCTATAAAATGAACAGCAGAGGAAAGTCAAAACTTGCACTGATGATTTTTCTCCTTTTTCCCAACCTTCTTTTATTTATTGAAATGCTCTGGATGCACCTTTCAAAGGTCTTTTTTTTTGGCTCACTGTTTATTATAGCTTCATCAGCCTTGAAATGGGAGCTGCAGACAGCCTGATAAATGGATTGAAAAGCTGCTTCTGCCAGAATCAAACTAACAAAACCCTTTCAATAACCTTAAAGCTTTTTGTTTTAGTGTTTCTAAAGCAAGCACTATTTCCCTTGGAGCATCATGGAAGAGTGACACAACAGTATCCCTCAGTGTTTCAGCAAAGGAATTTGTTTATCCAGCTATGCCAAGGGCAGAAGTTCGTCACTGGGTCATGAACAGGACTCAGCCTGCAGCATTGGAGAGCAAGGGCAGCTGGGGTATGGAGAGAAAGAGAGAGTCTTAGGAAGGCTGAGCAAATCTTGACTCTGAAATGTGCTGGGCAGATCAATGGAATAAATGAGCCAGGACCTATGAAGCTCGGTCCTGCTCACAGAGACTAGGCCTTGTCCTGCTTCCATACAGTTACTTTTCACTTGGATACTTTCTAAATTCTCTCTTTCCTTCCAATTCTTCTTTAAATATGAACTGCTAAATATATCCCTGGTCCAAACCTTTTGTCTTCAGCTAAGTTCCACAGCAGGTCCAGCCTGGCAGTAAACCAGGGCCTTAGCTACTGTGATTTATTGATAGAGGTAAGTGGTTCAGTCCCATCTGTGAAGGTACAAAATGTTCATAAGAAAATAAATACCCCATAAGAAAGTGGTAATGGATCAAAAGCTCCCAAAACAGCCAGATGAAGACATGTTACATTCCGTGCTGTAGTAAATATCACAGATGTTGCAGCAAGGGATATGGGGGAGAGGGAGAATCAAAAAAAAAAAAAAGAAATCCCTAAAACAAACAAAAAAAAGAATGAAAATGTCTGACTTCTGAGAGGAAGGAGCAGTGATGGATCCTGAAGGCAAAGTGACAGATGTTTGTGTTCCTTTCCTCTCTAACCTTGTTTCACCTCTACATGCAAAGCTGATTAATATGCAAAGCAATGGATATGAACGTCCTCTTGGCCTAAGCTCATTGGTATGTAATTTGCCAATATGAATCATCCTGAGAAGAGTGCATCCTATGCTCCTAACACAGTTTCCAATATGCAACGAGATGGCAGCACCCAAGGGCTGCTGCAAAGATATCTGACATAAAAATGGGCTCTGCCAAAGGCAACAGTCTTCTTTTCTCTGTTCCCACCCATTTCTTTCCTGGTTTCTGATTCTCTGTGGCATCACTGGACTGCCAAGGTCCTGGGCTGGTTAGGGTCATGTCTTCCAAGTAATGACGCCATTGCCATGGCCATACTGAGGGCTTGTTTCTAAATTATGGAGAGCCAGTAATCCTGAGTTATTGCAGTGGCCCCACCCTGTCTCTTTTTTTTTTCCCATCTGCTCCAGTCCCTATTAAGAACTGCCTGGCTTCAGAAAGAACTTTGCTGTTCCTTGAGGCAGGAGGTGAGTACGAGCAGAGAAGGACAGAGAGATGGAGACCGCCGTTCTCTTGCTGGAAAGATGTGGCGTGCACAAGACCCTGCAGACAGGAACACTAATGGGAGTAAGGTAAGAGACCAGAAGGTACCTTGACCCCTTGGGATTCTATGGTGGTTTAGAATGCATAATCACAGTTTTTTTAATGCCAAAGGATAACTGATCATTCACAGGACAGAAGCCAACAATGGGGATCAATATTTCTATTGCTGTGCTAGAAAAACAGCAGAAAAGGAATGGCTCTCTATCTATTACGGCAAAGCAGGAGAAATATATGCTTAAGGCTTCTTGCAGAAAGGGCCAAGAGAGGGTTTGTTCAATACTGGCTGTCATTTCAGCCTTGAGCTTCAGTGAATGTGTGGACGATGTGTATCCAGCGCTTCAGATGTGGCCTCACTGGAGAGAACAGCTCTGCCATCCTTGATCTAGACAGAAGAATTAAATCACCATGAAGGTGTAATAAGGAATATCTGGGCCACAGACTGACGTGTGGAATAGCAACCTGAGAAGATCACAATGGAGCACTTCAATCTCCATTTTCTATGTAGGCCATACTGATGCATATTTTTTGTATAAATGTATGAATTACCAAGACTGACTTCACCAGGTAGAGCCAGAGCTGAGTTTGCACTGGCACCTGTGGGATTCTGCATAAAAGCATAGATATTTTTTTGTGGGAGAAAAATCTGTTTTGTCAAAATGTTTAGCTGAAGGATTTTGTTTCCCATCAAATCTTTGTCAAGCCCTTCCTGGAGGGCCTCACAGAAGAAGTAGGAGGAGGTGACTCTTTGAAAGGAATTTAGTGTAGAAAATCTCAGTTATTGACGCTGGCAAGGATTATGGCTCTGGATTGGGTATATTTAGACTTGTGGTGGTCGTGCATCAATATCCTGATCTCTCATCCACAGGGTGCAATCTGTATATAATTATGATGCCACTCCCCTGTGTAACAAAATCAAAAGACTAAGAAGAGTATTTTTCAGGTCAGCTTGGGTGGGCAGACCAGGCCTGACTCACCAGCTATGTGGTGCCACTGCATACGTTTACTTGGACCTGAGGAGCATCCTGGTTTTCTGTGATCCTACACTACAGTAATTGAACAGCACAGGCATCTCCCTTGCTGAGCTTATCCAGCAACAGACCACTGGATGCTTTTGAGCAAGGGAAAAAAGAAATGAGAACATGAAAAATCTCTAAATCATGAATCAACACTGAGGGAGCTGGAACAGGTTGTCTCTTGGAGCATCTTGTGTGCTGCACACGCAAGCTTAGTGTCTAAGGCTGCTGGAAATCACAGGGCACCCCTGCCTCACTTCCCACACAGGTTTTCATGGCACAAGACTGACCTCCAGTGGGCACTGACGAGCGTCGTTGGCCTGTAAATCCGGGGAAGATATTTACAAATGATCTTTAGAGGCCACAAGTTCAGGTTTCAGGGCAGGTATTTGCTCCTTGCTTTCTTCAGGCAAAAAGAGACTTCAGGCAAAAACAGTCTCCTGCTGAGCTGATAAATGCAACGTGGTTACACTGAGATAGATAATTCTGAAAATGTCTTAGTGATGCAGGAAGGAACAACCTATGACCTCTCTCATACAGAGAGGGACAGCAAAGTGATAAGCAAGCAAGGGGCAGCAGAGAAAGGAAAGGGCCTGAAGATTTTGGGACAGACAGTTTCTCTCTGAATGAGGCTCTTGCTCAGAAAGTGCAGGACTAAGTACTTGACTGCAGTTCATGTTGTAATAGTCTTCTCACAGTAGTTTGTATCATTTACATTAACTGCATGGGTTGGTCACCAGAGCCTCAGGAAACGTGTCCTCTAGCTGCACTGTTACCAGTGTTCAGGTTAGTTAACTCCAAGTACATGTACATGAGTTGCAATTCTACTTTTGTAGGATGAGGGGGGACACATCCCAGTTTAACCTGTGGTTCCACTTTCCAGGGCAGCATAGAGCTGGGAAGAAGTGCTCATCTAAATGAGGAGCAACCATCTGCATAAAGAATCATCGGGGCTCTCCCTTCTCCCCAGAGATCACAGGCATCTTCTTCAAACAGTAGAAATACAGTTCTCTGATACCTCTCACAACTGCCACAGCCCGCTCTTTGACTTTTATGTCACTGGTGGGAGTTTAGTTCTCCCTCCTCTGTGTCTTTAGACGGCTTCATAGCATTTCGTATGACCTCAACATAAGTCTGTTCATTGCTGCTATTTCACAACTCTTTCCTCATTGTTTGAATATAGATATCTCCTCATTCTTCTCAAAGCAGCATCCTGCTTCGAGTGAGGAATCGCTGACCTCATGACAAAACTTGATGGACTTAGGAAGAGGTGTCCTGGCTGGCTAGCAGTTACTTGACCTCCAGCAGAAGGAAGAAGACAATTCCTCTGTCGGTGGAGAACTTTTGTGAATGGTAAGCCACAGCAATGCAACCTTACCTACTAGAAGGTAAGAAACCCATCAACTGCTGGAGATAGATCCTGTTCCTTATTTCCAAAGCAAACCAGTTATAACCACCTAAGGAGAGGATGAGATATGAGGGGCTGCCCTGGATCTAGTCCAGTTAGTGCATTTTTGTCTCAGTGGGGAGTTTCAAGGAGAAAGCTATCATCAATATATGACTTCTGGGCAACCCGAGCTGCACTAATTAAGAGAGATCTTTGGCCTACCAAATACGCCAGTAATTGGAGAGCATCCTGGACTGAGTACATCCAATGTTCAGACTCACTATGACTCAGGTTTAGCTCAGATTTGCACCCAGGTCAGATTCCTAGACACTTTCCATCTCTCTGAATATTGTGTAAAGATCTCGGTACCCTTGGCATCTACATAAGAGAAGCATTCACCTGGCAGTTCATACAAATCTCTATTGTGGAGCTCAGTGGTTGTGATGAACCTGGGTAGGCTGCAAAGTGGATAGATGAAATGCCTCACTTAAAAAGCAACTCAAAGGAACAGCAGAAGTTATGAGCAATTGGGAGAGGTCTCTGGAGGGAGCAGGACAGACACAGCCGAGCTGCCTTTTCTGGAGCCTACTTAGCATAGGCCAGGGCTCTCATTTACTATTGACTGGAAGGATGTTTTACAAGTGCCCCTTCTGGTTTAGAGAGATATGAAATCCGTCTGTAATTAAGTTAATTTGGAGTTGAACATGGACAAAGATAATGAGCTGGAAATAACAAAAGAAGATTAAGAAAGAGGGGAAGAAGTTGCTAAGGAACAGATCTATTGCACTAAATCTCCCCTACCTCCAATCAAATAAACCATTTTTATGATGGCTGAGTGATGGGGCAGACAGAGAACAGGCATGGAAATGATTGCTCTATTGAGAGCTCAAAAGAATGAAGGAAGGTGGTTGTTTGGGTTGGACTGGCCACTGAGATAGGAGGGTTACGACTCAGAGAATTGGGATAGGTGAAAAGGGAGAGGTAAAAGGTTTATTTTGCAGGTAACAGCTGTGGGCAGTGTAGTTTAGCAGCAGAGCAGTGGCTTTGTGATCAGCAAGGTGTTGTCTATGCCAGACTTGCCTTCTGGTCTGAGGGAACCTCTCCAATGCTCTGAGCCTTGGACGTGCTCTGAGACTGGCTACCACCATGCCTTTCTCATCAAAGATCAGCAAATAGCCCCTCTTGAAGCACAAGGCTTTTACCTTCCCCAGTATTTGAACCTGATGAGAGTTCTCACTGGAGTCAAGCACCAGGGTGGAGAGTTAAGATTGTTTCTCCATGACTTTTAGAAATTATACAAAAAATAGCCCATTCAAGACAAAAGGAGGGTTGAAAACACATCTGCAGAAAGGACTAGAATAATTACCAGTCAGCAAAGCATAAATAAATAGACAAGTTATGATCAATGAGTTTGTTTGAATTTGATAGAGCTTTCCTGCAAACATAGGGGAGGGAAGTGGGGGTGGAACATTCCCTGCCAGTGTGAGTTGTAATAAAGGACCTGCTGTTTTCTGATTCTCACTCTGTGAAAATTGAAAAGGTTAGCCAGGTAATTGAAATCGGGACTGGAATACAAATATGGTGTGAAAACCCTACAGCTGGCAAATAAAATTGCAGGGAAAAGACTCAATCCTCAGTGGAATTTCTTAGCAATGAAAAGACAAGGGTGGACAGGGAGGAGAGATGATTCTTCAATATATCTGTTCCTCATGGGAGGGGAGATAGGGGAAGAAATGAGACCTGAAGTGACCAAACTGAAGTTAACACTTATATGAGTGCTCCTTGTTTGTCAGTGCAAGAGACACTGTAAAAAAAGTGGAGTGTGCTAAGGCTGAATCATGTATGGCAGTCACTGCTGCCTCTTGGAGAAATGTAGCAGGTTTACTGGGAATTGGTAAATTGTCATGTCAGCCCCAACTTAGGGAATATTTCTTGTTATATGCAGGGAGAGAGCACTCCACGCAACTCAGCCCCTCGTCTTGGGGCTGAGATACATAAGCAAACTAGATGTGACTGGACCGATGTCAACTGCCTCTTCAACTTTGCTGTATGCAGGAACACAAACTGATTTGCATTACTTTAGGCTAAGAGCATGGAGATAGATGGTTACTGCGCAGCAGCTGAGGAATGGTTGCTTGTTACTTCACTGTGTGCCGTATGTGTCTAAGTCCCAGTGGAGGGTCCTGTCATTGATACTGTAATGTAAATTTATGTGTGTTGCTATATCTGTCGTCTGTTTTTCCTCAGGAGCGGGTAACTTGAGCTGGGAGGAAACAGTGGTGCAGGGACTGGGGGAAGCTGAAGTTTGTGGCATTAACCAAGTTCGTTCATATTCAAAAAACCCCTTTGCATGCAGTATTTCCCTAGCACCAAGCCAGCTAACAGAAACTCCAGCCTGTATGTGGCTAAATAAACAATAACTATACCTCCAAGTTCCTGCATTGGTGTTTTATTTCCTTCCTCATGGAAAGGCTGGGAAGTTCTTCTGTTTCCCAAAACTGTGACGCTTGTAGATTTTTGCCGCAGTTTACTCAGTGCTGCCCAACCCACCTGCACTGCAGTCAACAGCAGCATGAAAAAACTTCTCTTTGGAACCTTTCCATTGAGTATAGGTGGCTATTTAGCACATTTTGTGTCAGGATGGATATCTTTCCTGCCCTCACCAGCTCCTGTAGAAGTAAGGGAAGGACAACTGCAAGATGGCAAACAAATGTTGCAAACCCTACAAGCTACAATCTTTGTTTGAATTTCCCCACCTTGTGAGAACATGGTCCACGTCGTCCAGAGGCACCAACCTCAGATCAATGAACAAAATGGTAGGTGAGCCCCTGAGGATGCTGTTCTCTGAGTGTTTCGTAGCGAGTTAGTTGTTAGCCATTTGTTTTGCTTGTTTGGAGCACGATTTTCCTAGTGCGTCATTCCTAAGGGGGTCTCTTGGGTTCTAAAGAAATGAAACAAATTGAAAGGGACTGACAACCATACCTGCTCTGCAACAAAGAACATAAAGCATCTCAAGGTGACCTGTACCTACCTGCCTAGCTTTGTTTTTCAACTGTAGAAGATATGCATAAAAGGTACCTGTAAAACATCTAAGGTAGAGGACTGAAATAGGTCAGATAAATTGATTTCAGTACAGCTTTTTTTTCTCCTTTTACTATAAAAGGAATCCAGATTTCTTCTGGTGGAGCTCTTCGTGTTGTAAACCTCTGAGTCTAAGGGTCTTTTTGGAAAATCCACTTCTAACCAACACGGCAAACAAAAGCCTGTTCCTCTAGAAGGAACTTCACTGCATTTCACAACATGGTATAAGCTGAGGATGCATGAAAAAAAAGTTATTTGGGCTTTTACAATAATGACTTCAGTATTTCATTAATGAATTAGCTATCCCAGTGGGAAGAAAATTATTCCAGCAGCTCCCATACTCCTAAAATTAATCCTTCTTTAAAAATTAAGTGGATTTAAGATAATTTGCCTTGAAAACAACAGCTGCTCTTTTCAGGGTTTCACAAAGTCTAGACACTAACAGAAAGTCTTCTACTTCTGGTGAGGTGAGGCTCTTACGTTATGGTCCATGCTAATTTTATGCAGGACAAAGTCCTTTTTTCAAGTCAGAGAAACCTGAATCACACACAAGATGGTCACTGTTTTCTGGTGCGTGAGCCCTTATGGCATGTGATCTACCACAACAACCTCAAAAGTGTTTATTTTCCTGGGCAGCGGAATCTTCAAGGCTCATATTGGGCAATTCTCTACAGTTTCTTTTCAAAATCTTTTTTCCTCCAACTCACTTGAAGGACATTTGCCACCATTGTATCAGCTTGGACCAAATTCTAAACCCAACTTTTAATCCTTGCAAGAGTTCCCGGTTGTTTGATTTCTTGTCCTTTCCCCTTATTCCTCCTCAGCTTAATATAGAAAGAAAAAGTCCACATTATTATTCTGTTTTCATCACTATATTTATCCTTACTTTAATATCCATTCGATATGGAAATGCTACAGCTCAGCAATTTGCTATAGATTTGCTAGTTTGTGGAACAGAAAACCTCAGTGGGGAAAAAACATAGCAAGTGTCACAATTAATAGCAGAGAAAATGAGGTAAATGACTGTAGAAAAAGAGAGAGAGAGAGCAGACCTGGCTGTTACACAGCCTGAGAAACAGCTCTTTTTGCTTTGGGACCTTCTCCTGGCTATGACAACCATTCTGCCCAGATTTTAACCTCCTCCCTTGAAGAAGCAGTTGTGCAGAGCACTTGGATGCAACAAACCACACTGGGATTTGTGCTGTGTTTTCATGCATATAAACCAGGTGAAATATTCTGCATTTTTTTAAAAAGTACCACAATTTGTAGTATTTCCTGCACTTAGTTCTCGCTGAACATTCAAGGAATCGCCATTTCTGCTGCTCATGTGAAATCAGAGGGAGAAACAAGAAGCACAAGGATTGCTGGAGGATGGAGCAGACACAGGAAGAGAGACTCTAGTATATTTAGTTTCATGTTACACACAGATATGTATCACCAGCTCCACAGCTGAAGTGTGCATTTAATTTTACTGATAAGCCATGGTTTAAATACTTCAAAATACAGCAGTGTCAAAAAACTCTTCATATAAACTTAACAGAATTGTCCACTTGCTGTCATGATGTTTTTTCCAGTACTGAACCTGGCATTAGATCTGAGTATCACTCATTGGCAATGTAAGCGATTCTGCTCTCCTTTAACTGCTTCCTTGCAACACATTTCATGCTGCCCATGTTTTGTTCATAGTACTGGAACGTTGCCCCTGAATTCCACACTTTCTGCTCACACAGTTGCATGTTTCCCAGAGGGAAACAGAAGCAGAGAAATAAATCAATAGACAGTTCTGTCTAGAAAGTCACGCTTGATTTCAAGTAAATACATTTTTATCACACTAGACCACTTTGGGAGAAAGTGAGTTGTTCTCTGTTTTCTTGCAACAGGAGTTTTTCTGAGCCAGTTGCCAACATTTTTCAGCATTTGTCTATGAAAGCTGCTAAACGTATAAATAAAGGAATTATCATGGGCTTTCATGACATCTCTATCCACCTTCCCAGTATTTTCATGTTTGGATCCAGCTTCCAAAATTCATCCAGGTAAATATCAGAGCAGAGTGATAAATAACTCAAGCACTGACCTTTTGGGAAGAAAAACTTCTAGTGGGCATTGACTACTTTTTAGGGACAAAGTGCATCTGCTTCCTTCTAGACGTTTCCCACCAGGAACAAGGGGGTACCAAGCTGTGCTGTCACACAGCTGTGACTTGGAGAACTCAACATCAAGCCAGCCCATATCTTTACTTTTTTTCACTGTATTTATTTTCTTTTTAGCAGAATTTTTATGAATTTTGGCATGTCTGTGCCAATAACACTTTCACAGAAGGTTTGACTTGGTGCAAGACTAAGTTTTTTCAGTTTTGCTCTGGATATTTGGCAAAAAAAGCTCAGTAATTTTTGGTTGTGAGTGTCACTTCTTTTGACTGATACCAAATTAATTTTGATAAAACCTGCTTTTAGGATAAAAAAACCGAACACCTTAGTTCAGAACTGGAGGTCAGTTCCCAGTCATTTACTTCTCACTATTTCTCTTCTAAAATTTCCCCATCTGTGCACGCTTTTTCCCCCCACCACTTCCCCTTCCTCACAAAACCCTAGGAGCAAAAATTTGGCCATTTTGTTTAAGATCACACAAAACCTTCACCCTACAGCTTCATATCCCAACTTTGACTGCGGGTCTGTGTGCTCTTCTGCAAGTCAAGAGATGCATTTAACAATGCTGAGCTTTGCAGCCAAGGTTGCAATTCTTCCATGAAGAGAGGAGAAGCAAGCAGTACCGCTCATGAATCTCCCTCTGTGCACCAACATGAGACACTGTCTGGTCCTAAATGCTTAAGATACATTCACAGAGCCACAAAAATCTCGCAGAGGAATGTCTCCATCATATGGTAGATGTGTGAGTATGTCAAACTATACCGTCTTCTCACTGCTTTGGCTGGGTGTCCAGGATAGTGGAGAAGACACGCTTTCAGTAACTCATAGCTGGGATAAGGAGGATAAGCCCTGGGCTTGGTTTGGGAGTTGCAAAAATGAGGCACAGGGTGAGGGATGAAATCCCATGCAGCCTCTGCCCAGGTGGTCCCCAGCCCCTTAGTGGGAGCACAGAGCTTGGTCCCCAGCACAGGGTGGGAGAACAGGGACCTGGGCAGCTCGCAGGCAGCAAGGCACCACTGGCACAGCGTGAGCAGAGGGAAATAGCACTTTAATGTCTGGTGGAGGGAAAAATGATAATACAAAACTGGTTAGAAATGTAAACATCACTGATAAAACTCTAAGTGTCCACTTGGGGGTGGCAAAGTATTTCAGCTGTGTCTTCAGGGAGCAGCAATTGCCTTTTCTCTCCAGGGCCTTGTGTACATCTGTTACGCTCTCCGTGCTCTTTTCTCAAGATTGCAGCTCGAAAAATGGATTTGACAGAAAACATGGGCTAAAATTCCCCTTATGCTGCAGGAAAATGTGGCTCACTAACTGCCATGACCCACCCCTCCCCCAGGTCTCGCATCACCTAGGAGTCCCACAGCAAGAGGCAAAACAGAAGACTTTGGGGCAAAGAAGGTAAGAGCCAATTTTAACAGGGGTATAACCCATTCCTCCTATGCTGGGAAATGTCATTTGGCTCCCCAGTGACCAGGCTGGAATAAGCATAAGCCTTTATGCATACAGTGTATCATCTTTCAGGAACTAATGTTCTTATTCGTTATGATAACTCTGTGTACTCTATGTAAGTCCCAGCCCCTTGATGACACACATTGGATGATTTTCTGAGGCAGTGCGTGCCAAGCCTGAGCCCCAGTGCGGTGGCTAAACCTAGCCCTGTGTCATGATGCACGAGGGAGGCATTTCTCTGAAACACAAGCAGGCTTTGAAACTCGGGTTGCAGAGCTTTATAAATTTCTCTGTACGCAATGGATTCAGCCTGTTCTCCCTTTACAAAACTCTGTAGGGTCCTGACCTTGCAGTCAGTGGAGCTCAGGAACTCATCACCTCAGATGTAAGCGTGCTGCCTTCAGGGTCTGTTTGCACAACTGGGATGCAGGAGAGTTTCCCAGACCTTGTATCGTGCTTTGTGGTAAAAACTGAATTCAGTAGATGCAAAATCACTACAAAATCACTCCTTTTTATTACCTTTGTATCAACTTCTCTGATGCTTCAGGTTTGTCCCAATTCCATTGTAAATGGTTTCCAGCCTGGTTCCTGGTGGTTGCCAGCCCCACGTAGTTCTCTGACTACTGCAATCTACCTGGTATGGGCAGGTGTGAAGTATGACCACAGGGCTTCAGTGGCACAGACAACACATAAGTATCTGAAATTCAAGCAATAATAAGAAGCTGTTGCAAACCACAGGACGTGGGACGTAGCAGTAACCTACCACAGTTCAGGCTCAGTTCAGGCAGATGGGCAAAAATGAAGCTGTCCGATGCACAGGACAACCCTGCAAAGACTGCAGACATTTCATGTTCCCTGGGTAGATATCCTCCACCAGCTGCATTTTGGGCAAAGGAGTCACACCAGGAACAACTTCAAGTCCCAGCACTGGCTATTTCCCAGGTAATGTAGATGAATTTGTGGCATGCACGTGCCATTTCAGCACTGTGTAGATATTGTCAGACATAGTATGAGGAAATATGATAGTAATGTTGGGACTTGTTAAAAAAATCCACTAGAGGGTAGGTTTTTTGATTAATTCAAGGCATTAATCACCATCCTGCACCCAAACCTTCACCTAGCTCAGAAAGCAAAAGTTTCCTTTTCATAATTACTGGTTCCCTGGTTCCTCTGGCCCAGAAATAGCTATTGCTGGTGCCTGATGTTTTTCAGCCCATCTGAAAGCCACTCTTGTTCATGCCTACTTGCTCAGGTTGCCAAGAGAGGCTTGCAAAAGCTGGACCTTGAGAAGATCATAGGGGAGAGAAGTGAGACTGGCTTGCTGGAAGATAGAAGTGGGTAGACAAGGCTTGTGCAGCAAGTTGCCCCATTTGAAACTAAGTAAACTGACATTTAGGCTGGTGCACAAAAAAGCCATTCAGTAAGAATGTGCTGGTGGCATTGGGAGTGTGTGTCATTTTTGCAAAGCAGCTCCTTGCTAGCATCGTTGACAGCCAGTAAACAGAGATTTCCAGCCCTCCCATTAACTTGAGACTAGTACAATGCTTCTCAACTATCTGCTAATTACAGTCTCCTCCTTCATTCATTCGATAAGACACATCTGTGAGCTCTTCTTGCTGAAATCAGTCTTTTAGGAAAGTCTCTTCTCTTTTCTTAAAATAATTTTCTTTCACTTCTCTCTCACCTGGACCACAACAGGGAAAGTCACAGACCAGTGGAGAGCTGAGAACTGCTGATAGATGTCCTGTGGGTGCCAGGGAGACTTGTATCTTCAGCAGAGTCCACGAGATTGTGGTCCTCAACCACAAAGATGCTCTGCTGTGCAGGAATCTTGCTAGTGGGATGTTTAGGGGCCCAGTGCTTGCAGCAAGGAGAAATCACGCTGAGGAAAGCCATCCTGAAGCGCTGGGACAACAGATTGTAAATGATGGGGTTCACAGCAGAGCTCAGATAGAAGAAAACACCTAGGAGAACAAAGGTGAGGGCAAGGAGAGAGAGACCTCATTTGTGTGTGAAACGATGTCAGAAGAGGAAAAACTCTTTGTTTCCTACACTGCTCCACCTAACTTGGGTGCAAGGGTGGAGGTAGCAAGAGCAGAGCTCTCTCTGCCTGCTGCCTTCCTGCCCCCCATAGACGGAGGGATGTCTCACCAAGGTGAGCTCAGGAACTGCAGCACAGGGGGAAAGGAAAGTAGGAGAGAGTATTAACTGGAGCTCA
Organism: Tringa tobata; assembly: GCA_033628505.1. Taxonomy (NCBI): domain Eukaryota; kingdom Metazoa; phylum Chordata; class Aves; order Charadriiformes; family Scolopacidae; genus Tringa; species Tringa tobata. The sequence continues at coordinate 514,452 of JAHREE010000457.1, forward strand.
CTATCTCCAGCTGTTCAGGAACCAGCTTTCTCTTAAGATCTACTGACCTGCCTCCAGCACCGCCCTCATCCCCACAGCAGGATTTGCACAGCTGGTGCCCCCATCAAAGCTCTCAGAGGATAACTTCCAGCTGAGGGGAGCTAATTTCTTACAACACACCAGGACAATTGCATGAGATCGCATCTGTCTGAGCTGCCTAGCAGCCACATTCACTGTTTTCCCATGGTAGACTGAAAATAAGATTCCTCCTTGATAAAGCCTTCATTTTATGGTTGGCAGGGTTATAAACATTTGGTTATATCACCCAATTCTGAGCAGTGTGTCTTTTGCCTTGCCGTTTGGTAAGGTTTCTGGTTTGCCTGAGAGACCCTCTGGAGAATGATGTCTGCTGCTGTGTATTCATTAAAAGTAGATGAATTACAGTAGCCTTTATTTCTGAGCATTTCCAAGAAGGAAAAGTAGCTGGTAATGATGAATGATATCCTTTTGTTTTGTTTTGTTTTGTTTTTTCTATTCTTTATGAATATTCAGAAAACTGTATTGGACAATATGCCTAGATCTTGAAAGCTGCAGAAACTTGCATGCAGTTTTTATTTAAGGCACAGTTCATCAAACCCCAAGAAGGTTTTCTATGCATGTCTCATGTCACCTACATAATAAATGACTACATATTTCAAGCAAACCACTTGCAAATACTTTTTTTGCCAGTCCCCTGTACAAGTGGAAGAAGAAAGCTTTACCTGACACCACATGAATTAAGTTGAATATATTAGCCAGAGGCTCAGTCCATTCCACAACAAAGCTGAAGAAGAGTCGATCTATGTGGAATGGAGCCCAGCAGATAGCAAAAACCATCACAAGGACAACTAGCATGGAGAAAAGGGAGAAGAAAAACAGGTCTGTTATGGACGGATATGGTTCACTTGCCTGCACAGAGTAGATATAGTTCAAAAAGCTGGAGAAAAAAACAAATATACAAATATTCACTGCCACATATGTTTGAGCCTCCTCTTGTATTGGAGAGTTAAATTTGCCTTCTGATTCTTTTGATAGTTAGTCATGATGTTTCACTCCCATGCTATGTAAGTCCAGATAAAACACCAATAAGGCTTTTTTTTTTAATCACAGATAGTTGTCTCATAACTTTTGTCTCTGGCGAATTTTCTTGATACCCTTCAGGATCTGGTCACCCTCTTGTTCATGGTCAATAAAAGACAGAAGAATTCACTACTTACACAACATCTTGGTGACTGATTTCCTGGATGGTCTCTGAACATTCACAGCCATTTCCTCCACTTCCAAAGATTTATCTCCTTTCAACTGGCAAAAGGAGGGAAACCGAAGAAGAGCTTAGACAGGAGATAACATCCCCACCAGACATAGCCTGTTTGATATTTTGATAGCTGTAGTTTAAGAAGGCAAAATTTGAGGTAACTCAGGACTCACTGAAAAAAAATCTACATTTACATTTCAGTTTTAGTCTAGGGAAACATTGAAAACTTTAGGTTCAAAACAATCTGCAGATTTCATCCGTCTGGGACTGCATATTTACAGCAAATTTGTATTTCAGTTCCCCACTTGTCCTTTCTGAAGTCAATATTTGGTTCACAGTTTGTGTTCAATTTCAACAGTATTTTGCTAGGCATTATTTTATTTTCTAGCAAAATATTGTTTGTTTGTTTGTTTGTTTGTTTTCCTAAAAAAGTTCCTCACAATTAAGCACAAACCAATGATCCAAAAAATACCCAGAGAGGCCTCAGTGAAACACAGCTGTAATCACTGAAAAAATTCCTGATAGAATTCAAAGCATCTCGTTTCATGCCCTGAGTGTTTGGACTAATTGATATTCAATCCATCTAATGAACAAAACCCATATATGTTCTCTTGCAGACAGCCGGTGTGCCTGATACGCACAGATTGAACCACATACTGTTCAAGGCTTTTTTTTTTTCCTTTCATAAGTAGTTTTTCCTGGACTTCTAAATAATGGACATAAAGAATAATAATCTGATCCTCCCTGAAATGCTTCCCCAATATGCTTATGACAAGAGCACTGGTGCTTTGCTGATGAAAAAAAAAAAAAAAAACAGGGTTAAATAATCAGGACAATTGCTTTGATTATAAAAGTAATTGTCTATGGAGAGTGCATAATTGGACCCAGCTTCCTGAAGTGGGAACTTCTGATTAGCCAACAGATTTGGAGTGATACTTTTTACAATTGAAACTGGAAAAAACCCTTTTAATTGCATGGGAAAGAATATCAGGAATGAGGGAAAAGATAGGAATCAATTTGGATTTGTAAAAATCTTATGAAAACATGCTAGTTGTGCCATTTTCTTTTGTCTTTTACACTGTGACTTTGCTTCCTCATTTCTGATTAACAATACTTTTCTGTAAGGATGATCGAATGAGACCTTCTTTCAATGTTCTATTTATGCATAAAACCCATAAAAGGGAAACACATGTAAATCGAATTATATTCAGTTATAGTGCAATTCAGCCTCCCACGTTTTACGTAATTCCCTTTGTAACTTTTAGTCATAGCCACAGCTGCTTAAGGAAGATGTAACACCTCCAGCAATAGATGTCTGCTCAGATTGATTAAAATCCCTAGTTTCCCTTCAGTGGCTTTCAGTTTCAACAGTAATCTATTCCAGGCATATTCCAAAGCCTCAGAGAATACAGTGCTCTGGTGCTATAATAAACTAGAGACACAGGTATATTTTTCACCTTCCTCCTGTCATTTTGATGACGCTATAAGGTTCCTCTTTAGCCTCAAGTGATAACAAATGGGGGTGTAACTAGTAAGAATAACTCAGCAGTTGCAATTTAATAAAATAATGAGTTATGACAACAAGGAAGAGGAAAAAAAAAAAAGAAATGAGTTCATGGCGAAGGTTGTAACTTGAGTTCATGCCAATGGTTTGACAGAGGGAGAACTCCAGCCAAGGTAGTGGTTACTTTTACATCACTGTGAATGTATGAGGTTATGTAGGGGTGCCTGGAGATGAATGTTACCGGTTCACTGCAAGAGAATTAAAAGTGTCTGGAGCAAGAAGCTGAAAATTGGATTTATTCCCCACATCTTTATTAGCTACAGCATTTCATACCAGAAATCAAAAGGCAGAGTGAAATTAGGGCTTCACCTATCCCCAGGCAAACCTAGTGAAGCCACTCAGCAAAAGCCAGTGAACCTTTTTCTGTGGTGATCAAAATTTGTCTCCAGCTGATGGAAAAAATGGATTTTTAAAAACCACATGACATGCTAAAGCATGCAATTCTGCCTACTTGAGTGATTTGGCTGAAGCAGTTGACACCCATCTGCTGAACTGCAGCCTGGGTGTCCTCATTGCTCACTCCCATTACAAAAGACAATTTGTTAGTGGGTGCAAAGTTTGCAGAACAACCTTCATGGAGAGAGGACAGACCCTTTCAGAGTGTGCTGGTCTCTGCAGAAATTAGCCAGACAGCCAATGATCCACAGACAATTCTGGTTTTAACAACTGGTCACTTAGGAGGCAAAATAGATTCTGATGAGAAAACCCGGACCAGCTCTAAATTGGCAAGAATAAGTTGTCTTGATTCAAAGATAGTTGAAATCAAAATCATCAGTGTGTCCAATGTGTTACTGACGAGAAAAGACACTAAGAGAAATGTTGGACTCTTAACAGAGAAATCATCCCAGGTGAGGTTAATGTCATCCCATCTGATCATCCAGATCCCCTCATAGATGTCTGAAGTAGGTGGGATAAAGAGGTCTCTGGACTCTCCATTCTCTTCATTCATTACCAAAAATCCTAGTTAAACAGAATCTGACTTTTAAATAGCCAGTGATAGCCACCTATCCCAGTGTCTTTTAGAGATCAGTTTGAAGAAAATGGACAGGGACCCTGCACTGAATCCTGCTGCAATGCAGACTTCTTCCCAAGCAACGCCACCCCATCTCTATCAGCGCTGCAGGGACAACCTTCCACGAGAAGCCATTTTCTCCCTCTCTTCCTCCTCAGCTTTTTGGCTATAGGTTGCAATCAGTAGCCCAACAGCTGAACTGGGTTTAAAGAAGAGCCTGGCTGATTTAGGGATTGGCCCTAAAGCCACCTGTGATGAAGACCTCATGAAAGAGGCAGCAGGGAGATTCCACAATCATATAAAATGAGACTGCAGTGTAATCATCAGTGTTCTCTTCTTTACATTGATGATGGAACTCTCTATTGACCATATTATTGTAGTATTCAACCATCAAAACTTAAAAGCTATATCCCAGTAGATCATGAGATAATTGGCCATGAGGCAATCAACCTGAAGGCTCTACTGGCCATGAATTTCCTAGTGAGAAAGACAATTTTTTTTCCTTTTTGCAAGGAATAAAATTAAAAATTAACTCAGCTACCATATGACCAATGTTTGCTGCCCTCTCACAGCTGCTTAACATGTCACATGTGCTTCCTTCTGTACTGCATCCTCAGGCTCTCCTGAACACTGGCAAAGCCTGAGGGAGAAACTTTGGCGAGGAAATGCCTTTCCACAAAACCTGGACTTGGAAATTCTATGCTTCTGTTTGTCGAATTTGAGCTGTTGTACAGCCTTTGGATCAACTCTGAGCTTTTCCACTACAGTCTATGAGCAATACATGGCACTCAGGAGACTCTGCAGTGTTGCTGAAGCTTCATAAATTTCATCCTCTGTGAGTATATTAAAAACTGTCTTCTCGTGAAAAATTATATATATGCACATCATTCTTCTATCATTTCTGTTGAAAAAATGAATCTATCTTGCATAGTGCTAATTTGAGTGCAATGCAGATATACCCAGGATGTGTGGTGGTCAAATTTTGGAAGTCTGAGTTGGATATACAGAAAAGCAGATACAGAAACAATGAACATTGCAGCCCTTAGGAAAGACAGCTTGAACATATCTGTGAATATAGAGAAGTCCCAGGCATGCAGCCCTCTTCTGGTACCTGCCTTCTCTTCTGGGATGGGGATTAGGAATATCTGCTGCCACAAACAGATGCTACTGCAATCTTCAAGACTTCTTTTCATTAGTTTTGGGGTTTCTCTTTCTTCTTTAAACAGCTGCATTTTCAGCATTTTTTCCTCCCTCCAGGTCTTATTTTGCAAAATTTTTGGTGAAACTGTTTAAAGACCCCACAACAGCTGCTGGGCTGTGGGAATAATTTAACCCATTCATTACTTCAAAGATCTACTGTGTGCTATGGATTTCTGGCAGTTAATCCTTGTGGCTTTTCCTGGATAAGGAAAAATTACTTCTTCAAAGTTTCAGATAACAGCAAACATCAGACAGCAAAACAAAATGACATTTACACCAGCACAGATTTGATTGAATTTTTTGCACATTATTCAGTAAGTTCACTCATTTCTACTAGCGTTTTGCATCCCTTTCTTGCTATATGATCAGACACAGCCTTTTAAACTTCCAAGTTATATTCAGTGCAATGAGATAGGATTTATATTTTCAAAATATATGTAATGTATGATAAGAACAGTTATTGATTCTCTATGATTAGCAGTGCATTTCAGTGCTGTGCTACATAGCTTTATAATACTGCAATACTGATTGTTTTATCTACGTATTTAAGTGATGAATACTTGGTAAAACTAGTCTCACTTTCTGTAGAGAGAATGAATACGAACTCTAAGGTAACCTTAATCAATGGTGAAACTATGCCCTAGTTATATAAAGAAATGATTGCCGAATTTGCTAGCTGCAGCAAATTAATTTCGGTTTATGACACCTTTCTGCATTTTAACAACTGAATATTATCACCACTTGCAGGGAAGAAGAAAAATAAAGTGATGACACGGAAATTCCACAGTCACAAGAAGAGGGAAAACAAATAATACACAAGATTCAATCACTAACCTGCTCTTTTTAGTCTTTTCACTTTTCTTTTGCTTTTGGTCTATTTCCTTCTAGTCCCTACTGCAAAGGTGCAAATCTCTGAGAGGCTGGAATCAATCTACAGAGTTGGATGTTTAAGTAACATTCAAATGTGAGCAGCAGTGATGGTAAGTTTTTTAAAAAAGATGGGGGTAAATTATTTCCCAACATAACTATATTCAGTTGAGAATGGGATTACACCAAAGAAGGAGTTGAATCCACTGTTTTCAGAGGTTTGAAATACTTTTACTTTTTGGGGGGGGAAACAGATGGGGAAGAAAAAGGTGAAATCACTTAAAAGACACATGCAGACACAAACACACAAGAATGAGCTAAGGAAACACAGAGCACAGTTAAGTAAGACTTACTCTTAGCCCCATCAGATAGTACAGCACACTGATTACCCCCATGGGCAGCACATAGAAGAGAAAGGAAGTAATCTGGACAATGCAGTTGTAGATCCACATGGGCATGACCACAGTGCAGGTAGCAGAGCCAGGGACCAGGGTGCCATTGGGGAAATACTGCAGCATGATGCCATGGGTGCCTGTGTTGGGGAGGGCGAAGAGGACAGAGAGGACCCAGAGCACCACGATTGTCCTCAGGGCACGCTTGCGAGTGCTCTCCAGCTTGGCACGGAAAGGATGGAGGATGGCAATGTATCTCTCCACGCTGACTGTGGTCACACTGAGGATGGAGGCAAAACAGACCGTCTCAAAGAGTGCTGTCTTGAAATAGCAGCCAACGGGCCCAAACAAGAAGGGATAATTGCTCCACATCTCATAGACTTCCAGTGGCATCCCAAAAAGCAGCACAAGCAGGTCTGAGACGGCGAGGCTGAAGAGATAGTAGTTGGTCGGGGTCTTCATGTTCCGGTGCTTGAGGATTACCAGGCAAACTAAGAAATTGCCTACCACCCCAACGACAAAGATCAGGGTATACACCAAAGCCATGGGCAAGAACAGATGGCTCCGTCTGGGCCCACATAGGAAAGCTAAGTAATCCTCAGTGCTGTTTAAGTACCTCCTGAAACGTTCTTCATGTAGAGCAAAGTGATTAAACCAGGAGATATTGCTGATCCAGGCCATTACCGGATCTTCTGAAATGTTTCACAACTGCAATCCTGTTCTTCTTGAAGTTTTTCTGTGCTAGTTTGCTCACTTTTTGCAGAGAGAGGAAGAGGAGGGGGGAGTTGTCTTGCCAGACCTAGATGCAGAAAGCCACTGAGAGATGCGAGTGAGTGTGTTTGCCTGGCTTCAGTTAAGGTTTTGCTGTTGTAACAGCTGTTCCCCTGCAAGGAGTCCCTTAGCCAGAAAGCCCCTCCTTTCACACATATTCATTGGCTCGCTAAGTGCATTAGATTATAGAGTAAGAAAAGAGGTTCCAGCTACTTGTATCAGCTCCCGTAGCAGACACATTTACTAAATCAGAAATGTGGGATTTAGAGAGCTGGGAATCTGAAAGATAGGATGTGAGACTAACTGCAAAATGTTTGCATTTGTCAGAGGATGGCAAACCAGAAAAGACCACCCCCCCGACTCAATCCAAAAAGATTTTACAAAATTATATCGATGCTACATCCAGTTATGAGCCACAAGCAAGGAAAAAAAAAAGTCTGGCACGATTTTATTTTTCCTATCTCTGTTGATTTTTATTTTCTGTTGTCTAGGGCAGCAAGTACTTGGAAACAGAGTTTGATTGGTAGAAAGCCAACCCATTTTTGTAGTCATTCATGTGGAATTAGTCTACTATAATGTTTCAGCTTTTTTTTAACACTGTATTTTTCCAACATAGCATTTTAATTGCTATTCTTGTTGATATAAAAATATTTTACCACTTTCTTGATATACTGGAATCTGATCCCACATTCTTAGATAGCCTTGTTTCAGAAATCTTTCTGAGGACTCTATTATTCCAAAGACTTATTTATTGCCTGCAGGACTAAATTTACATGACTTTTTTTATAAACTGTTATTTCTTTCTGAATGGCAACCATTCTGCAAACACACTTTCTGAGCCAAAAAAGTGTATCCTGCAAGGATGACAGCTGTGTCAAAATGGATCATTTAGATTCTTAGGAATGCTTAAATTTCTCTAAAATAAAAAAGCTTCAAAGTGCATGGATGTAATCTTCTGAGATTCAGAAAAAGTTTAGCTGTTTGGAATCCAAGAGGTGTAAAAGCTGAGGGCTAGTTTAGGGAATTTTGACAGTTTGTGCAATTCGTCTGCACAGTACCTCTCACTAGCTCTCAATTTTGAGTACCTGCCCTGTCCCTCCCTTGAAGCCGTGTAAACTTTTTACATCCTCAAGGCAAGGAGCTCCTTGGGTCCTTCACACTATCCATGTGTGAAGAATCACCTTCCTTTCTCTGTTTGACCCTTTAGCTGGCTCTCCCTGGCTACTAACCTAAGACTGCATATTTTTTTACCATCCAGGAGCAAAAGAACAGGCTTTTTGGCTTGTGTCTCCTCTAAAATCCTGACGAAAACAAGTTTCCCAAGGAAGATGCACACTACTCCACTGTAAGTGGCTAGACAGTGACTTGATCCCACACAAAACCTGTTCTCTGACTCTTAAGAATTGAGGCTGTCTTAGATCCTGTATTCTTTGCTCCTTCCTTCTTTAACTTCTTCTGGTTTGGCAGTGGTTCAATAACCTTGCAAGAAAAAAATATTGTAATAAGCACAGACTGCCTCCAAAAATAGCAGCAGGAGGTAAAGAACCAAGGTTTGGTCCCACAGAGGCATAGTCAGTGTGTGGAACCCGAGAATTACTGTGCATTCATTTGAAATGTTAGAGGCATCACAGGAACCACAACAACCATACTAAAAGAGAGAAGCACGTCTCTTGTGACAACTCTTGGATGTCCTGAAATTATCTCGCACATAAACTCTCTCCGCCAGAAAGATCCTACTCAATTATTTTAGCATTGCACAGAGGTATTTCGTTCAGCAGATTGAAAGGTTTTATTGGATTGGTGAGCAACAAGTGTGCTCTTTTGACCTATTTCTCCCTTCATTAAAGATTCATTTGAAAGTGATTCCTTGCATTTTAACAATGTTGAAAGAATGTGAATTTGATTTTGAACTGCTGTTGGTGAAACAGTAGGAACAGAGGAATTGGTAGTAGGGAACAGGATCGACTGTTTCAGAGCACAGTAAGAAATAAATATTTGAGAACTTGCGCAAGACTAAACATTTTCTGTACCTCTGCTTAACTTTGGGGTTTTTTTGTTTTGTTTTTTTCCCTTAATCTCTCAACAAAATTTCATTTCTTTTCATCTCTTCTTCCCTCCCCAGTAAGTTCCACTGCTCTTTATACTTCATCATAACTGAGGTGAGTAAACACTTCTGAAGTAGCTACCAAATTGCTCTTCATTTTTCTTCTTACACATTAACTTCTGTGAAGAAACTGAAAAGGAAACTTGAGGTCTGTTCAGCTTGAATTCAATCTTACAGAAAAGGAAGCCAAGATAGATTGAGTTATTTACTAAAAAAACCCAACAGGGCAGCCATACCTGTCATGATCTCTGTGAGAGGAGAGCAATGGGCTGTAGAAACACATCGGTCCCTTGGATGTGCCAGGACCAGCTGTGTCTACTTCCACTTGTTCTCCCTTCTCCATCCTTTCTGATTCTGCTGGGCTTGGGCACTGAAAAGCTGTATGATTAGAAGCACAGAAGAAAATCAGGTCTATTTGTCTAGCAGGTCACCCCCGGAACCATATCGCTACAACCACGATTAAGTGGCAGATGAAGAGGACAAGGAGAGTGGAAAACATATTTCAGGTCATTTCTTGAAGCTTTATTCACTGTTCTTTATCATATCTGTCTCAGTAAGGATAGGAGAGTGTATCTAACAAAAGACGATCTCTGACTCTGTGTGACTGGAAATATGTTATTTTTACAACTGAGACAGAAAATAAAAACAGATTTTCCTTTAAGAAGTAATATTAAAGCTTTTAGTATTTTTCATTATAAAGCTCATTTTATTGGTGCTTGCTGCAATACACTCAAAGGAAGATGGAGTTCTGCATACTGGCCTTAGAATTGTGCAGTTTTATGTTATAGTAATGTAACTAATGTAATGTAATGTACACTATGTAATGCATATTAATGTAGTGAAGTATTTGGCAACTTTAACCGAGACAAAGTTTTTTGGCTCAGTAAATGTCACTACTAGTCAGAGTGTGGCATTATCTCCCTAGGCACTGACTACTCCCTCTTGCTGGTGGTATCTCTTGTACAACATGTACATTTTGGAATCTTTCCTTTAGCCAACGTAATGCACATTTTGTGGTCCACTGAGAGCAGCAAAGCGCGCATTTAAGAAGAGGTAAATTCAAGTGCCTTCACGTTTCCCAAAGCACTTGAAAGGGCAACAATTATCAACTATATATCAGGTCAGCAAGTAGAGAATAATTTTATATTTTAGGGAAAATTGGACACATTCATCAAAAGACAGAGAACGGTGGAGGTAATCCAGAGTATAACAAATGGATAAATCCTCCACTGGACACACTCAGAGCCAGATGTACTTTGAGGAACTGTGGGCCATTATGATGGTCTGCTCTGAATACTTGCTCATCTCAGAATGTAGGATTTTATTAACGTAAAACAGGCTTTTTTTGATATTTATATCTATGTAGTGAGACAAAGAGACGTCTCATGCAACTTTATATGCTCTGGTTGTGGAACTGGAAGTACTATGGCTGTGCTAATGCCATGGTGTGCCACACTAATTAATTCTGTTCATTAGCTGAGAAATAATACTGCCCTGACATGTCCACTTAGCATCCAGGACTTGAGCTGACATCCCTGAGAAACCCTGCATGGGATGTTGCTCAGGGTTCGTAAGAAAATGCAGTAATGCTTAAAGTACACTCAACTTTCAAAAGACATCCTGCTTCATTGGAAGGGATGGAAGAGGTATTGGGTTTGCCATAGTCCTTGGCAAACAGGTGCACTAATTATTATCTTCAGCAATTATAACCCAGCCTTTCATTTCTAATTTGCATTTGCAGCCGTCAGATTCTGATTTTTCAGTGGTTTCATTCTTTCTCCAATTTGTAGATACTGAAGGTAGGTGCAAAATCCTTTAGAAATCCTGAGGGGACTGCTATCCAGCATATCTGAGCTTGCTTTCCCTAATTCTTTCATGGAGCCTTTCAGAGCTGGCCATCGAGCCACACCGCTTTCTGAATTGCAAGTTCAAACTCACTGTTTTAATCCTTTGAGAACTTGGCGGTACCAAGTATCTCTTGGGATGCAAAGAAGAGGATGCAAATAAGAGGGCGCAGAGCTGGTAAGCAGAAATGTTAATCCATGCTACGCTAAATATATTGACACAATTGCTAGTAAAAAATACAGTCCCAGTTCCCTTATAAATTACTGATATATAAATCCCCTGAGCTATAATTATAGATCATGAATTAGAGATTTTTTTCTCCTTTGAAGGGCTTGTTAGGTTCACTACAGTAGCTGGAATGTGAGTCCTTGTTTTTCTAAGTATATTCAGTATAACATTCAACCTGCCATCAAGTGCATAGGTACGTTTTGTATATTTTCTCTCCCTCCAGGCTGGAGGAGTGAGCTGCACTATAATAATAGCTGGATCTGCGGTAGCCTTTCCATGCCTTATTGTAAGTCATTTTGCAATTATCTAGGCTCTTCGCAGACAGCTTTTCCATGGCTGTGCATGATATCTGAAGTCCCTAGGATATCAATCAACACATATAAGAAGTGGATTTCATGACTACTGTACAAAATACCAAGGAGGGCGCTTCTCTGCCTGGAGCAGCTGGCAATCTACAGACAGGGCAGACACAGGCCACTTCAAGAGTGGAATGCATTTTGCCTAACTTTGGTCATTAAAACCAACAAATGAGTCTACACAGATTTTTCAGTTCCTACTTTAGTCAATAATGGAAAGAGGAACCTCCAGAGAGGGATTTGTCCTAAACCATAGGACAAGGTAAGACATATGAAATGCAGGAGCTTATTTTTTCTTGTTGTCTGCAGAGGGAAAGTGGGTAATAAGGTTTAACAGCAAGCTTGTTAAACAGCTGAGGTGAATTTAGACCCCAGTTTTGTGTAGTCTTATCTATCCTCCCGTCAGGACTGGTCTTTAGAGGAAGCCATGTCCAGGGGTTATCTTTGAGAAGCTGTTGGAGCAGCTGAAAACAGGGCCAGAGAGCCAGCCCGCAGGTGAAGAATGAGGAGAGTCCAGTGCTACAAATCACTCTCTAGTTCTTTCTTATCTAGCAGGTGGTGGATTCCTTTGTTAGTGTTGATTCTGGAAATTAGTAGGAATGATGTCCTTCCTTTTTAGTAAGCATTTTGTCTGTTGTTTGTGTATTTGTGCTCGTGCTTTGAAGAGGCAGGCAGGGACGTGGCTCAGGCTTGAGACTCAGGGGAGCAGCGAATAGAGCTGAAAAAGAACTCTAATGCAGAAAATCTTGTCATACTGAATATGTCCATCATAGACAAAGTGACTCAAGATTTACATGGGGGAAGGCGAAAGGATTGTCATGGCAGAAAATATATTGAAGTTGCAAGCACGGTACAGAATGAGTCAGATTGTCTGAGTCAGGAGGGATCTGGTACTACAGGACTCAGATTTACGCAGGAAGAATCAGATTATTCAGCATCTCTCTATGGTTCTTGGCACCTTATTACAGTAGTGATACTCCACTGAAGTTTCTTCCTCTTCCTGTGGTGTATATGTTTCTTGTGAGAGTTCGACTCAACTTGATTGTCTGACCCAAAGGAGACTTAACTACTTTCCCTGACATGACATGACTCATCAGTATTATTTTTCAACTCACATTCATTTGGCTTCTGTTCTGCACCCTGGGATTTGGGCAAGGATTTTTCTCCACAGGAAATAAACCATCCATATCATAGAGTCTGCATAGTGCCTGCATATGTATTAGACATATTAACTGATGAGAGAGAAGGAATCACATTGACAAGTCTTAACATATTCACAGAAAGGTAGTGATGCATTGTATTATTGGAGATGGTAGAAAGTTAGCAATTTTTTATAGAACTGAATCTGTCAGTGAAAATGATAAATGGGACACATGAAATTTATATAGCAAATATCATACATAAAGCTAACAGCAAGAGAAATGTTAAGGGAACCCCTTTCCTGAACGTTTATTTCTTTAAGCGTTGGTGTGGAGATAAGTTTGCGGTAAGAATAATAAAGTTTATTTGAAAAGTTTTGCTTCTATACTCTCTCTTTCCCCCAGAAATGCAGCGATGTGTTAGTTTGTGGAACAGTTCAGAGTTGCTTACATACACAATTTAAGAAACTGGAAATTAGACAGAAGTTTTCCCTTTTCTTCTAATTTCAGAAAACGCTTATTTAAATTATTTATGCAGATTTAAATTTTCTTGGTTCCAGTAAAAGTATTATGCTACTGCTCATAAGGGTGACTGTTTGGTAAAAACATTTGTCAAGAGTTTCCATTCCCTCCTGTCTCAGCTACTGTTTAAATTGCTTTGTAAGTTGGATTACAGTGATCACTTGTCTTTGTGTCACATTGAGAATCGATACTATTTGACTTGGAATTAATGAAACCAGCCTTATGAAGAAGGATGTGCATAATTTGGAACATTAATATGCTGGCAGATGATGTTCTCTTCCTGCTCTTTTCCCCATTAGACTATCCCCAGGAGTCATATCTTGGTTTAGTTAAATGCAGCGAGGGATGGTACTGATCTTTTGAATGTCTCCTGCTACAAGGTTAGTGAGAATAAGAAAACTCTAGACAAAACAGTGATGAAAAAGATACATGCCAGAGGGATAATTTACCATAGTTTTCAAATAACCTAATAGGTCTCAGACATGCAAAGCAAACTGGATCAAATTATTCAGAAGCTTGTTTCAAACTGTGGTGCACACCTCAAAACCATTTTTGTGATTTGCAGCCCACTCAGTAGTGAGGTGATCCCAGGCAGAGCTGTAAAATAACCCATCCATGTCCTCAAGAGTGGAGGAGCAGGACAAGGAGGAGTCCACGCACAATGAGAACAGCTCTCCTGTGCAGGACTGTGGTGTGGGGGTTAGGTGGCCTGAGCACCCCTGTGACCTGGCAGTTCTCAAATTCAGTGGCTTTACTATCTCAGTTCTTCTCCAACAGGATTTAGATCAGTCTGCCAGTTTGGGAGCCTTATTCCCTCACTGAAACTGAAGATGAGTATGAGGCTGAGGAGCTTCCCGCACAGATCCCTGCAAACAGTCAAGGTAATGAAGGCTGTGGCCTCTTCATTTCAGATCCAAACAGATGTTATTTGGACATTTCCTTATACCATGGGCACCAAGGCCATAGCTGCTGCAGTGTATCTCTCTTTATTCTTCCCCAATGCTAATTTGTACAGTGGCTGTACAAATTTGGCTTAGTCCACCTCTCTTTACTGGGAGACCAGTTTAGCATCCAGACTGATAGATATTTTGCCCAGACAAGACACCTTCATTATCTACTCATTTGCAAACTCTGATCCACAATTAGACCTGAGCTGACCCAGAAATCTATTGATTTGCTCTGATTGTACTAAATGCTAAACATATCCTTATTGACGAACATCTGAACATATTCTACAATACCTTTAATAAAACAAATTTCTGCATCGGAGAGAAATGACTCAAATCTGAGTCAAGTTGTTGTTTCCTCAATATAGCAAGTTGTACTAAAATGGGTAGTAATATTAACTCTGAAATTACATCAGAAATAAATTAGATAAGGAAAACAGAACTAGAAAACTTGATGCTTTGTCTTTCAATTCTATTTAACGATCAATGGCTAAAGATTAATGTTGCTTGAAACAAGAAAAGCTTAATGATGGCTGGCAGGACAGAGGAGGGAAACAAAATGGAGGAGAAGTCCTGACAACCTTGAAACAATAACTTGTTAGGAAGATAAACAAAGAAACATTGGGGAATGGAAGTGAAAAAGGACTAAATGAACTTTAGATGTGGAAATGCACAGAATACACCAAATGGTACACAGATGTGTATTCCTCTGTGTGGAACCTGTTACCTCTAAAATTTGAGGAATGGCCATTTAGCATTGCTATTTCCAAGAAAACACTCTGTATAAACCTGATTAGTCCCACATTGTTATTCATTATTCTCTCTTCTGCTGTTTGAAATGATTCAGTCATCCCAGAAAAGAAAGGAAACAGTATCCATGGTCCAGATTTATGAAGTGTCGGGAGCCTAAGTCTGGTACTCATGAGACTTCGAATCTTAAAGGCTGTAAGGAGCTTTGGTTCCTAGCCTTATATTGCTAGTAACAGAAGAGAAAAACTGTAACACAAATTTTTCCAGCTCTGAGAATGTCCTGCTTAAATATCTACCTGGCCATTTACCTGGAGGATGCAATAGATGGTGACTGGATAGCCTGCTCACACTAATAAATGGCTTATAGAAAACATTCAGGATTTTTCTCAAGATACAAAATAATTCCAAAGTTAGAACTGGGTTAGAACTGAAGTTTTCCAGGCTTCTCACTCCAGGCCTCCCTGATTGCCCTTGCATTGCCATAGTGTTGATCAGTACGTCTCCTAAAACTTTGGGATGTGCTGGAGCTGACACACCCTCCAACATCACCGTAGTGGCCCTGGACCTTCATTTCATCTGAAGATGTTATGACTGCTTTCTTTTGGTTGGCAACCACCACCTTTTGAAATGCATGGTCTTACACAATGCCCACTTGACTTGAAGTCTCAGAGCTGACGTGCAAATTATTAAACACAAAACAGAAGTGAAAGGGAGATATGCAGGTAGTACTTTGTGGATCTCATATTTGCTAATAGTTTTATTGCATCCCTAGAACAGTGAAGATGATCAGTCAGGCTGACAGCACTGTATGTGCCTTCAAGCTAATGGAAAACCAGAGAATTTGCTCATATTTGTGATGGTACAAGGTTTAAATGATACTTAATAGTCAGACAGAAAAGAAGGAGAAGACCCACTCTTTACCAGCTCGCTGGAAAAAGGTCTAAACCAGAACACAGCCCCTCACACTCTGGCTCTGTGCTAAATAGGTACTTTTCAGATGAAGTGTACAGGCCATGATTTTGTCTTCAAGATGTGAGAATCAAGGCCTATGCATTTTGCCAGTGATTTTTTTTTTCGAAAGCATTCTATAATGCAATGTAGATGGTGCTTCGCAGTCTGAAAAATGCTGTGCTCGGTGGGGAAAAAGCTCGTCTTCCTGAGCACATCTACCCTTGCATCACTATAAAAAATGAGATTTTCAAGTGCTTTATAGATATGAATAGCCCAGTCCTTCGAAGCAAGATTGTCCCTCTCTCACAGAGAGATACAGAGGAAGTATAAAGTCCTACACAAATTGTAGTGATTTAAATTTTTTGGCATTTGGCCCTGTGCTGTACCAGCAACCCATTGGAGGAAGATCATGAGGCATGTTTATCTCTTTCCAGAAGAAATGTTGTCTTCCTTTCCACCCTTTCAGGAGCATTATGCAGATTCTGGTTTGAGAGATATCATGTTTTTCTCTGACAACAATTGCAATAATGTCAAGAGCCCTGGAGTACTTTAAAGCACATTTGAATCTGCTGCATGATATTTTGAAAATTTTTAGCTCTATACCAGGTTTTGTCCACATTAACTTAAAGGATTTTTCTTCAGACCTTACACGTATTTATACTGAAGTGAGTGATCTTTCTAACTGCTCTTGGCATTTTTAAATACAGGTCATTGAAGGTGTTCTCTTACTGTATCTTCACATTAAAGAGTGAAAAAAGGAAAATATGTAGTTTCCATGTTGTAGAAAAGAAGCTGATGCATTGATCTGTTGCAGCTAGACTTCTGACATCTGAAGTGAACTGTAAGATGAAGTGGACCCAAAATACCAGGCTGAAAATTAAATATGCTGTTTAATCAAAAAAGCTCATTTGAATAGCGCTGTATTTCACTGGAAAGAGGTATTACCTTGAGCATGTAAAAGAACATGCACTGCATTGTTCAAATAGAAAGTGCCCAAATTTGAAAAAACTAAGTATCATGGAGATATGTGAAAGCACCTAATGTAGAGCAGAATGAGACAAAACCCACACCCAAATCCAAAGAACTGGAGACTTGAACGAGTTTTCGAAACCACATTATTTTCTGACAGTAAATACATTAGTTCTGGTGAATAGCTGTTTACCCAGATAGCTGGGCAAAAAAAATTGCTTCTGCTTTTCCACTTTAATTTCAAAGATTTGCTACTGAGTTCAGAAGCGTTTTAATCTATGCTGGAACACTCAGAATAAAGAAAGCAACAAAGCCACCTCAAGCAGCTCAGACAAATGAACCAGCATATCTCAAAAGTGCAATAAAGACTGATTTCCTTTCCCCCTCTTGATAGGGAGGGGTCCACAGGTATGGGGCATATGATGCAGCCCATCAGAGCTGTTTTCATTTCTAGCTTCAGCAGAACTAGAATAAGAGCCAACTGGGCACTGCCCCTTTTTTGTGGATAACGTCAACCTCAGTGAATACAAGTCCCAGTTGCTGGTGAATATGTTGCCATGGGTTGCTGTATGCCTGTGTGAATCCTGACAGTGAGATCAAACATGAGTAATAGTTCATCTTTTTTCAATGTGATGAAGACATCTGCTATTACCTGTTTTGCATTCCTCTGCTCTTCCCTTGCCAAACCTTCCTGGCAGCATGGAAACTCTGCTCCTGATCCTCTCCTTGGACAATTCGTGTTGAACTACTTGGTCCTGCCCATTGTGACTCCATCTTAAGCTCACAAATGGATGTATAGAAGTTCAATAATGAAATTTGTGGTAAGAATCAACTCTAGTTAAAAGCTTATGGTTAAACCAGCTTTCTTTTGGGAAATAATGTTTTGATGAAAACCTCATGCCTCATGAGATACTACTGGTTTTGTTGAGATTGCTCCCCTCCAGAAAACTTCTGAAAGTAAAACCTTATCTGCTTTGGAAATGTCAAAACAAAGGGTTTAATATGAAAATAGTGTTATGTCTTTTCATTTATATTAGTTTAAACATTTCTATATTATTTTGAGGTCTGTCATAAATATTACTTGATAGGCCTTGTTAAGAATGCATCAAATTACAGTGTGAAATACAGCCAGACATAATATGGCAGTTATGTATTTTCTAACCTTTTAAAATAAGTTCAATTACTACTGATTAGAGATTGAACTGGAAAAGTAACACTAAGTCTTTCAGAGTGTTTCTCATTTAATCAAGAAGACAAGAGCAGCACTGAAACTATTACCCAGGGAATAACTATTTTCAATAACCTGGTGTTAACTTGGAATAATTATTTTAGTATACATAAAACTATGTTCTTTTATAGAAAATACTGGAATTTTAGACATTTTTCACCCAGCAAAATTTTTCAGGATTTCAGCTATTCCTCCTAATAGAGAAAGAAAACAAGCCTTCCAGCATTAGTGTTTCCAATGAGCCCCAAATTCTGACAAACTTTAATCACCATCAATTTTCTTTTTCTCAGATTGGTGATGTGTGTATGTGACGTCTGAAAAGTTCCCCAGTCACCTTTGCAAATAAGAACCGGAGACTTTAGGTAGGCAAGATCACATTTACATACAGAGCAGACAAGCTTTTAAGGGGCGCATCATCAGACACTTCATTTTCATGCAAAACAGACAAGCTGTGAGGCAAGGCCTCAATTATGCACAGAAGAAAGGGCAGGAAAGGCAGGGGCTCGATTCAGAGACAACCTGTTAAACTGTTAACAAGATAAAGTAAGGCCATTCTGAACTCCTATATACACACACACTTTTAAGTGTGTATATTGTCTCTATATAAAGAGTAGCTCTGAAACTGTATATATGGCGATTTTTTCCTTTCACGTGGTTAATCCTAGTTCTAAACTAGGACAAAATGTCTTTAAATCTATGAAAAAAAAATATAGAGAACTTTACCACTACTGCAAGTCATATTAGTCTAATATCAGAAAGAAAAAAAAAAAACCCTCATGCTTCTGACACTTGTTTTTAAAGCTTTTGTATTACTCTAAAAAGGTTGAAGTATTGGTGGTGTTTGAAAGCAAATAAATATCTCTTATTTACTGTCTGCTTTATGTTGCATTTTTAAGTGAGAGAGAAACATGTGAAGTTTTCTGGGGATTTATCTGCCCAGCTTTCGTTGAATACAAATAATCAATTTTAAGGATTTTGGGAATAGCATTTTAAGCACAGCTGTTGCAGTGCTCACAATATCTACTGCTTAAAACTGTGGTCTTAAACTTACTCAGCATGGGTAAAGAAAGCAATACACCCTTATGCTGTTTGAAGACAAGTAAATACAAATACTCTCCCTCTTAATGGAATTTTCCAGCTCAGTGGGATCCTGGATGAAGATTTTTGAATAATTTTGCAGTTTTGTATAAGTAATAACTGGGGACATCACACTATCCCAAAGTAGTGAGGGAAAGGGAAGGGATGCAGAAGGCATCAAACTTCACTACATAATTTATTCAATGGGTATTTTTTTTCAATGGAAAGAGAACTGTTATCTGAAAATGTCAAGTTGTTGAAGTCAAAACCTTTCCTGTGAATGCATGCATTTTAAATACTTATTAGGAATATACTTCTCTGCTTCAGAGTGTGTTTCTAAGAAGCACACTGAAGGACTTTGTTCTTTTCCAAGAAATGTCAATAGCCCACTGCTCTGGGTATTACCCCAGTGTGTGTGACATCAGGTTCAACTCCCCGTTCCTGCACATTTTTGAAGTTAGTTCCAAAGTAACTAAAAGCCTGGTACTTAAACTCTTTCTGTGGTGAACAGATTCAGACATCTGATCTGGAGCTGTCAGAGCAGAAGTTTGAGCCTTACCTGGATTCACCACCGTGCTGAGTGAGCCCCTACCCACAGCCCAGTGCTCACTCACGTGTGCTCTGGGTTTCCCTAAGGTAACATTTATATAGTCTTTAAGTAAAAACTGACCCTGAAGTGTTCATGTGGTAGAGGAGGCACTTCTTCTCGAGATCTGAAATTTATTTCAGGAGGTAGCTAAGATTCAGTGAAATTCTGGTGATGTTGCACATCCACCGAGCACAAGCAAATATACAAAACAGAGATAGCTTTGAAATTTTTTCCAAAGAACAAGTGAAAATCTTTTTTCCTCCTTTCTTCTCCCTTATATGACAAACAAAGGCCATTAATAATGACAAATGAAATGTAAAAATTTCTGTGACTTGCCTAGGGCTGGAAAACGGGTCCGTAATTCAACTTCTATAAGAACGCAATGTTTATGGTTCCCAGCTGCCTCTGCCTCTCTAGATCATGTTATTTGTTTCCCTTGTATGCTGAAAATGCCCTAAAGTATAAAGAGGAACTTTTAAGAACCACATGTGATTACATAATGATAAAAATGGGATTGTTTGGAATAATTTTGAAATGACTAACTGAGCCACAGATAAAAATTATCGCCTAATTTTGTTGATAGAGTGTAGTAGTTCAGAAATATACCTTCAGCAATGAAACCACTGCAGCCTGAAAAGCGAAAATGTAAACATTTCTGCAAAGCTAAAGTTAGGCAGTTTAAAGAAAATACAAATTCAACAGCGTCTAATTTAAACCTGATTTACACACAAACTAAAATGTTATATGCATTAATTATTTTTTTTCATATTTAGAAAAATATTGCAGTAATTTTACTTGGAAATTTAGTTCATGCAATGAAATATTGTACTAATACCTGGTATCTATATACAATTCGGCACAGCTTCTCCCATTTTTATAAACAATCATCATCACAGCTTGAATGTAACAGGAAAATAAAAGCCCAATTCATGAAAATATATTTGCACATGCTTCAAGATGCTTACATCAAAGTGAGGCTCATATTTAAGACCCTTTTGGGGACCAGGTCTTTTCTATGTATAGTTCAGGATGCAGATTTCTAGGGGGAGAAAGAGAAGTTTAACAAGAGAACCCCAGCAGAATGAAAGTGATAAAAAACCAAACTTCTGCAGACTGATTTGTTTTTGCCTCTAACTATATTCAGGAGCTGATTACTTCTGCTTTTCCTCTGACAGGAGTGACAAGTACCTTGTTTTAATGAATTGATTTACCTCCTTATTATAGCAAAAATAACCAAAAAAACCCATCCCAAAATGAAAACCAAACAGGGTTGCATTTATGAAAAATCACCAATTACTTAGCTGCATTCTTGAAATGTTAGCCGCAGGACTGCACTTACAAAAGAGAGAGGAAGAGTCACCAGAATGAAGGATGCTGCACAGAATATTAGTAAATGTCCTATTACAGAGATGCACTTAGGACCAATAAACATCTAAGGATGGAAAAATTAATGATGGAAGAAGACTACAGAGGTAATAATTTGAAAAAGTACCTAAACCGAAACATTAGAAGTCAGAAACTTCTGATAGAAGAGGAGGAGGTGATCAGTTCGGAGCAAAGATTAAAATCTCAGCTTTATGGCATTTGAAGCAAGCAATATTAATCTGCTATGAAAGCTAGTTGTAATATAGACATTAAGGCAAAAGCACTCCAGTGTCTGTGTGTGCATATGTTGAAGAGGATGGTAATTGGTTTTTTTCACTAGCCACAGCTAACCAGAAATATTACAGGAAACTGCCCTCCTAATGGAGTCACAGAGCTGCAAAAAGAATGTCATTACCTCTTTCTTCCACCCTTCTGTGCATCGCTAGCATCATTTGGCTCCCTAAGTGAACTTACTTGATGTCTTGATTTCCCTTTGCTGCTATTCTTTCATTCTCTGGACAAAAATAGAAAGCTTACTAAGCTCCTACCATCATAACATGCCTCCATACTTCCATGCCTCAATGCAGGATATCCAGCATCATGGCAGGACAGGGAGGAAATGTCTGGAAGGTTCTTCCTGCACTGCAGGCACACGAGGATGGCTGGGTTTTGCCCGTACTGCTGTACCGCTGCAGTCCTTTGCCAGACTCCCAGTTACTGAAATCTGCAGCGGTGAAGTGTCTCATGACTCTGAAGTTGTCCATTCCTAGGTAACTTTTTTCTGGATGTTTGCTTGACATTTGCACAGTGTCTTTGTCTCAGGTGTTGCTAAGAGTCAAATAACACATGCCATACAAAGTGTATTAAATCCATTTGCTATACTAACGTTGATATCCATCTCCCATTAGCCTTTCCTGACATATAGTTGTGTGTGTGTGTGTAAACATGCTATAAACCCAAGGGGATTGGAACTAACAATTCACGTATTATGATATATTACGACACCATGAAAGTGGAGCTTAAGGACTAAAGATGTTGATCCATCATTGCTAAAAAATAATATTCCAACCCTTCTTCCCTCAGAGCTGACCTTCTCCTCACCTTCTGAGCACTCATCTCTCACTTGCTTATTTTTGTGCAGCTTTCTTCCATGGTTTAATATCTTTGACAGAAGAATACATGTAGTTTTTATTATTGATGTGTCTTGGAAATGCAGATCAGCATGCCCAGAGCAGAAGTAGTTTGTTTACTGCTTAATGGCAAAGTGGTTGAATTCTAAAAAGGGCACTGATGTTATTATTTAAAGATAAGCAGAAAGTAGGCAGGGAAGAGAAAAAACCTATTAGAAATTCAGCACTGTCTACAAGATAGCAATAACTTAATGTTATAGTAGAGAAATAAAGGTAATTAATGCCTTTAAACTAACTCCAGTTAGAAACAGCATCCATGGCTTTTAATTCCTGCCACTGCTTAGTATCACAAGGCAACACCCTAGTAGGGAGAATGGCAAGCCCTGGGACAGTTTCCCAGGAAAGGTAGTGGAATTGTGGTGAGGAAGATTTGAAGAGGCAAAACAAATGCTGGTAAATGTTGGTAAAATGCCAACCCATCCTGAGTTGCCATTGTCTAATTTAGTGGTTCTTCAGCTTTGCATAAAGAAAGGCTCTCCTGACTTTACTGAGGAAAATAGAAAAAAAATTAATCGCGCAGCACATAAAGAAATGAGGAAATGTGAGAGCTTTTTGGAAATTAAATCTTTCACTTTACCTCCTAGATCTATTAGTTTCTTATTGCAGAAAATACTCTTAGGAACAGTGTCTTGATCTCATATAATCCTATAAATAAGGACCATTACTGTTCAGTGAATTTCTCCCTCTGGTGGAGACAATGTGATAAACAAAAGATAATATTTCTATCAGAAGATAATCTTTCTATAACCATAAAACTAAGGCCTGGAAAATCCCATTGCTCAGACATGAGTTTCTCTGAATGAGCTACCCAGTGTGAGGCCGTACACTTCACAACTTGGGGGCAGAGAGCTCTACAGTCTCTGTGAGAGCAAACATTGCAAATACTTGTTTTCCTAACGATTTCCAAGAATACAGGTCTCGTTTTCCTGCTCCAATTGATGCCAAAAAAAGAGAATGTTTTTCTTCTCAGGGAAAAAAAAAAAAAGGAACGATGCCACAGTTTCTCTTTCTTCAAGTTTTCTTTAATTTTATCTGAACAAAGTGGTATTTTACTTAGGTTTTGGGGCACAACTTCAGTTGTGCCCCAAAGTTGACCACCTTGTGACCATTTAAAATGCAAGAAGGAGCAATGCATGGACTGGTGATAATCTGAATGGGGTAGCACAAAGGCAACCATGCCCAGGAGTCCAGTTAGTGCTAGGAACCACCTGCTTCCTCAGGATCATGTTCTTTTACATGGAGCAAGGGTGTGGGCTCTGCCGCCGTTTGTGGGGTGTGTTTCAAAGTTGTCAATTGCTTGGTAGGATACATGGCTGCTATTTGGGCCACTTAGCAGACAGCTCATCATCCAGTATTTCAAAAATGGGGCCATTTTGCAGGAGGCATTTGTGAAATAGCCCATTTGTGCAATCAGAAGGAAATGGGGCTCATTTCAAACATCCCCACAATTCTCAGTTCAGTACTCATCAGCATAGTATCAGAGCAAGTTGCAGCCTCTGAGGCAGGCAGATTTTTCCAGTGAGGTGTGCCAGAGGACATGCTACAACATCTCAGATGCCTTTGGCTACCTACATTTGTCAGCACATGCCCACATGTTGATGTTTTGCAGGAATTAAGGCTTTATTGCACATGCACAGATTGAGCAACCTTCAGCACATGCTGCTCGTGGAGCATTTGCTTTTCTGGTTATAACTCTTTCCCACCAAACAAGGAGCAGACAAGGGACTGATATTCTGGATATTGGTGCATTTTTTTCAACACGTCCTTAAGTGACATATCCAGTGTACATCCCTATAAATAGCAGGACTCTGGAAGTAATTTCTTGACCAATATAAGACAACTTTTCATATAGAACCTCCAAAAAACAATTAATGACTACCAGGTGTCATTACAAACATTATTTAACTCCCACCCCCCAAATTAGATCTAATTATAGTGACAAGGAAAAGGGAAAAGAAGAAAAAAAATAAAGACAAAGGAGTCTGGTAAGAAAAGTATTCCAGCAGGTTTTAGCAATGGCATCAGAAAAGGCAGGAAATAAGGATGTTAATTACACACTTTGTCCCTCTGTTTTTTCTGTCTAGGTGAGTCTAAGTAATCAACTCACAACATTCATAAAATCTCTGGGAATGAAGTTAAGCTTTGTGAATTCATACTGTGAGAAAAGCACCATAAACAAGCTCCCAGAATAATGATTTGTTTCCACAGAGGGCCACACCATGGGGAAATGTCATAAAATGAGATGAAGACAGGGCCCGAACTCTAACAGGCAGATAATTCTCCCAAATTGGCTCTCTGTGCCATCAAACAATAACTTCAGCTGCTGTTTAAATATGACAGTATTGATCTGGCCAGTGCTAACCCCTCAAATCCCTTCTTCAATTGCATATTGCTTGACAGCTTAGTGGCTCCAAGTCATTTCTCGGCAAAGGAGACTCAGCAAATGACTGTTTCATTGCAGCAAGGTAAAAGATATTGAATTATTCATAGAATAATTTATGTGAAGCCAGCATGGCAGTGGCAATTGCGGAGTGCCTGTGAAGCTCTCTTGTCATCCATGTCTCTTTTCATCCATGTGCCTCATCCCCAGTGGCAGGCTAACATCCCAGTCCCTACTGTGGCAGGCTTGTAGGACATTTCCATGGTTTACCAGTAAACTTGTGAGTGGAGTGTACCATAATGCATAAGGGAAGGTACAGAAATTTGGCTCCAAGGTTCATCCACCTCTCCCCAGCTGGGAGGGCAAAGGGGAGGCACCCCATAAAAAGGACCAAGGGTCTCCACACAGTGCTGCGTGAAGAGCAAAGACAGCATTGAGAGAGGGAGTATGACAAGAAGCCCAGGTTATTGCTTTGTAACCTTTCATGTGCAGCAAAAGGAGCAGTGCAGGCTCAAACCGAGACAAACCTCCATCCTCTCTCTATGACTGACTGGCTTCCTGATGCACAGATTTTTGTCCGTATTTACTCCTGGGGGTTGGTACCTTTTTACTTGCAAAGTTTTCCTTTGTCTGATCAGTGAATGTCTACAAAACCTTCTTGTATTCTGACTTCCTAGAAAACAAAGATTATTTCTGATACTTATTTAGCAACACACTGTCTTAGGGCATATAGAATTTCACTGGGACAGTTGCAGACATCGCCTCCTTTTCCTTCTTCAGCACTTGACAAAGTTTTGCAAGACAAAGGAGCACATGGGTGCAGTTGAGGGAGGGGGCACTGACTGCCTGCTCCCCTGCATCCCATCCAGGCAGTGAAGGTGTGTGTGCCCAGACTGAGGTGACAGATAAGCCCACCGGGATCATTCCAGCTGACCATCCGGAGAGCGGTCCCATTTTTTCCCACCATTAGAGGACCAGAGATGGAAACTGAGTCAAGCATTGGTATTCTAATGTTTAAATACTGTGGAAATTAATTTGTAACTGACTGTCTATTCCCACCCCAGTAAATTTGAATTCATTGACTTCAACCACACTTCAGCATCTGAAAAGGTAATTGAGATCTCACATGTTTGAGAGAATTATCAGCTGAACAGAAGAGAGTCAAGTTATTGGTCCCCCTGGAAAAAAAAGCACGTGGCTTTTGTTGCCCATTTTGCTGTCCATGAGCACACTGCCCGCTCACCAATGGGCTCAGACAAAGCTCCAGTACACAACTGGCCCACAGAAGTTATTCCTGTCAGGATTTGTGGGAGGAGCTGAGCTTATCATCATGTGAATGGGGAATTGGGGAGGAAAGGACACAGACCTATTGGAGTGCAGTTTTGTCAGGTATGCTTTTCTTGGAGCTACCCTTTTTGGATGGAATACCACAGTTTTTTGGGTTGTTGATTATTACTTTTATGAGGGGAAATAATTTTTTGCATGATTCTGAAAAGCTATTAATGAGGTGTTCAAACGACATTAGGCAAATTCATAGTGTTGCAATTCTATAGTTAAAGATGAATCATCTTAGTTTATCATCCAGGTAGCTGTAAGCAATAAAAACCTGTTTTGGTGATTTATTTACTTCAAGGTGGGTCATTTGCACTTCTGCTGTATTTCATAAGAACTTATGATAAAGCATCATGTTTGCATGCATGACAAATGGGAATGATCTGCATTCAAGGACCTTTTCACCTTCATGTAGCATCCAGTAATTAATGGGGGGAGATTTCAAAATAGGGGTTTAGAAGTTGTTCTTTCATTTCCAATTCAACAAACACATGATTTCGTATTCATTTCATGGGATATCTGTAGATTTATTTATTGAGACTGGTTGCTCTGAAGTGGTTGCACAGTCAGATTATTTTAACATGATAGCCGGGGGCTCCTCCAATGAATTTGTATCCCACAGCCACAGAAAATTAAAGCTTTCCTAGGATTATTTACTCCACTTCATTTGAATTGTTTAAGTGCATTTCAATGGCCTTTCATTCCACTTAGCCTCACTCTATTATCAGTGTGTTAAACTCTCTTCAAATACAGCACTTAACCTCTTTGGGGTCGGTTTCAGTTTATCTGTTTCAAGAAAATCAACATTGACCTTCTCCTTCTGTAGTAACCACTGCAGGGGGAGTTGGTATGACTCAGTTTGTTCTATTGTGAAAACGAGAATGGATAAATTAGAGTTCAGATTACACGTGGAATATATTGTAAAATAATCCAAGTACAGAAAGCCACTTAAACAGTATGCTTTGTAAAATGCCAGTTAGTTCTGATGCTTTTATCCCATACACAAACTAACTGTAATCTCTTAACTAGAGGTGGGTGGGAATGAGGTAGTCCATCTTAAAAATAAACAATATTTGCCTAATATTTAGCTCCCAAATATTTCTCATGTCTCAGACCTGTTCCTGTTCTACAGGGACAGAAATGCAAAGTCTCAAAAAGAAGGTCAAAATGAATTGACAAAAGTGCATACCTTGTTTTTTGGGAAATGCAGGCTTGGTTCCTTCTTGATTATTTCCCCAAGTCCCATGAAGGTGAACATACTCACCATCATCTGATGTGAGACGTGACACAGCTGATACTGTCAAGACCTGGGCATCTTCAGAGGACTCGAGAGCACAAATCTTCACAAGTTTTTGGCTCTGATCATGGTCAGACAACAGGCCATATGAGTAGGAGGGCTTTATTGCCAAGCATTGGTTGACTACTATGGATAAAGTAGAATGTGACCAAAAATTTCAGCTGACAATATAATTCACTTGTCCTACAGGGTACATTCTCTATAGCTCCTCATTGTGATAGCAAAAGAAAAATGTTTAAATGAAAAAAAAAAAAAAAAAAGCCAGTGCAAATGAAGCCACATCACTAGCTCTACTTCTGTGGGAAGGTATAAAGGAGCTGGCAGTTCATGTGAGGGATCCTGCACAGCTACAGTGACTGCTGTCTCCATTCTGTGAATAAATAGAGAAGATCAGAAATGAAGGTCATCAGTTTGATATCTTCCAGCAAAGCTAATATCCTAGGAAAATGTCAATATTGTTGCCTTGGTAAATTGTCCAGTGTATTAAATTTCATAAGTCCTTTATCATTTCAAATCTTTGCAATTTGCTACTTGCTCAGCCACCTACCAGAGAGATTTCGTTTCTCTGAACATTTTTCAAAAGCTCTGCTACAGCTGCTGGGTCTATTTTGCACTGAAACACAATTACACATTGTCACAAGCCTTTTGCAGAAGTCTGGGATTCATCTGCACTTCCCATGTCCTTGCTACAGGGCAGAAGTTTTTCTTCTCAGAACCCTGTGTTACTAAATCTCAAGACAGGAATTTGGGTGAGCACTCAATAACGGTATAGACACATTAAGCCAAAAGCAATAAAGATATTTCTTTTGCCAAATCCAGGTAGGAAATACTGTATAAAAAGATCTATAGAGATATAGCTGTCCAGAAAGAAAAATGAAGCAAAAAGCTTACCTAACTCTTAGACTGACATTTAGTTGAGTTGATAGGTTGGCAGTTCCTTCGCAGGTTTCTTTCAACAGGTGTCTAGTCTTCATGCATCCCTTACTAAAGGCTTGTTTTCACAGCAGGCAGCCTTCCCTTGCAAACTCCTTTATCTGCCGATGTGATGTGGTACTCCTCTAGACACCTATTCCAGGACATCACTCCTCCAAGGGCTTGACTTACCTCAGTTCAGCCTAAATTTATTTGTATCCTGCAACAGGCATATTAGCCTCTAAATATGGTTTAGTCTCGCTCACCGACCTAAAGCATAAGCAGGAATAGCTATCAGGAGTAACTGGAACATTTAATTATTCTTCAAAACCTCCAATGCTGAAGACATTGTCCCTTGACATTTTCTAAAGCATTCCTTAGTTTGGGTTGGGGTTTGGTTGGTTTTTGAATTTTTTTTTTTTTTTTTAAATTTATCTTAATATCTCAGTTAAATCTCATTGGTTTCATATTTAGCCTCACATCTGTGCACGTGGTGAAGCACAGATCATTGCCCATGTGAAAAAAACTTTTCATGAAGGTGGAGGCTTATCATCAGACTTTCCCTATCACTTTCCTTTTGTGAAAGAAACAAATTAATTTCTTTCAACTTTGCATCGTAGCTTGCCTTTCCCAAAACTCTATCATTTTCATAGACTTTAGCTGTTAATAGCTCTTTTGTAATTACTGCAATTTAGAAACTGCTCCCTGGTAATCACCCCCTGATGTATTCATAGAGGGCAGTTATATGCTCTCTCAATTAAAATGTTAATAATATTTGAGATGGCCTTCTGTGGACAGCAATATTAGAGTAGAAAACATCATAATTTCAGTCATGGAATTTTTAAAAAATGGTTTATGAATCTACTACCATGTCTAAACACTAACTACGGTATGGCATGAAGTTGACATGTTACATAGCTATCAGGTTTCAGATTCTGAGCTTAACAGCAAAACTTTCTGAAGCAGAAAAGGCCTGGGGAAAGTACAGATTTGATCTCCTTGTGCTGAAATAACAATTTTACCAAGCAACTGATTTATCTTGGAATTTCTAGATTGCTGGAAAGTCTGAAAAGTGTTGTCTTAAAAAAGAAAAAGAAAGAAAAATCTAACAGTTCTTTTTATTGATCTAGTTACAACCACTCATAACCTTGGGGTGTAAATGTTCTTTCTCAATTGACAGTGACTTCATTTGGTAGGACAGCCCAGAAAGCAACTCAAATCCAAGTGATCTGAACCCACCTCTCCCCCACTGACAAAACTGGTCAGAAGTCCCTGGATTAATCTTGGGTTTTTTGTCCGATTTTCACTCAACCGGCTCTATTCAGCTCATTCATCAAACACCATTGAAAGGCCTGAGGAGTAAAGACTGGATCTACAGTCATAACAGAATGAGAAGGACCCTTGTCCTTGGAGAGGTAATGAGCTACAGGGTTTTCTGAACAGCTGTTTATTACAGTGGAAAACCCAGGAAGAAAGATCCTTCTGTGATGGCAATAACTAAGGTTTAGGATTCAGTAGGAAACTGTTGCTTGCTCAGTGAGTGCATAGATAACATTGTCCACTTTCACAGTCTACTCAGAGATCATGGGGTGGAGTGGGCACAGAGGATGTCTACCCTCCTGTTCATCCTTTCCTTGGGCAGAAAGTGGACATGCCAGTGAGGATATGGCTATGTCCCCATTTTCATCTGTGATGCAAATGAACAAAGAGTTTCTTTCAATCTCCGTATCTAAGCAGTACACTCCAGAGAAGCAAGAACTATCTCAAGATACATGGGGGCCTATTGCATTGGCAAATTTTTCTATTCTTTTTAAATCTTGGTTCCCAAGAGCCCATCCAACTTCAGAATAAATAAAAACCAAACCAAAACACAAGACAATAAAACAAATGAACAAGAACAACAAAAACAAAACGAAAAAATATCCACAGAAAATTTGGGGAACACCACCAGCTACCTTTAGAGCTGAAAACATTGGCAAATTCCTGCACGGGTCTGCTATCAAAATCTTTAGGCAAGACATCTTTCACGGAGCCATGCTGCCTCAGTCTTTGGTTGTACTCTACTGGCATTCCCATGTATTAAGTTCCTCCGAGAACTAAAGTTCTCCAGGATGAATAGCAGGAAAAAAAAAAAAAGTGACTTCTCCCTGATTGTCTTCAGATGGAAATAAAATGTGCCTTAAGTTAGAGCTAAATTAATTATTTTATCAAATAGTCAAATTATTTTATCAAACAGCTTGATGCTGGTAAAAACTACAGAAAGAAAGTTGAGGGAATGACTCAGCCCTGATGAGCGGGGCTGGGAGCGACAGTGCTGGGGGCCATGGTTCGGCACACTGCCGTGCTGGGGACTGACTGCATCACTGCTGCTGGAATTACACTGGAGCAAGCCTTGGGCAAGCACAGGAGAAATTAAGTGCTAATGAGCAGACTGCCCTGAATCACTCTGGTTGAAACAGACTGGTTGAAATCTGGCCAGCTGAGGCCTCCCAGGTGCACACAGCGATTGCTCGCAACATGGGGGAGGAAAAGCAAGACAGAGATGCTTTGTGGTGCAGAGAGGAACTCGGCTGTAACAGGTTTTAGGGTACCCTTTCCACCCTGGAAGGCACCGTGTAATTTAAAACACATTGGACCAAGTTTAATCAAGGAAATTGTATTTGAAAAAAAAGAAAAAAAGTTAAATATTCCAGACAGAGAGTTATTTGGGAATATATCTGTTAATTGTATAGCTACTGTGAAATGGGTGTTTCCAGATGAGACAGTGCCCTACAGCCAATGCAATGAGTCCGTTTATAGTGCAATAGCGTTTTCAGGAAATATTAGCTGGGCTGCTGCTGTGAATTTCAGACTTTTTTATCAGCAAATCATTTTCTCCCAGTAGTTTGCTGTTGCGCCAAATTGCTGTGCTGAATCCAAAGAAAATTCTTCTGGCACTACATGTACGAATTGGAAACTCAAGGCTTCCAGTCTCAGTAACTTCCTGATCAATCTGTGGTACTTCTGACAGAACGAAAACAGGATAGCATAAAGCTGGGGGGATTCAGAGTTGGTACAAAGTGAGCACAATTTCTTTATCCAGTACAACACCCCCAAGACTTACCCATGCAACATAGTGCAGGTTATTGCCTGTATTCCTAATAAACATTGTGCTATCACAAAGATGAATACCTACCATTAGAGCTAAACCATACAGTGTGCCCCGCTGCAAGTGTAATTGCATTAATCTGGCTACTCTTCTCACTGCTACTGGACATGCAAACTGACAGACTGACAATTACCCAGGGATCATTGCTTTACAAGGCGGTACAATATTTTTTTTATTCAAATTGAAGTATTCTTTTTCACCAGAAACAACAACAAAAAGAGGCTTTTCATACCTTCTAATTTTAGAGATTTAGGAATGAAGAGTGGGAACAAAAAGCCAGGTATCAGCTCCATCTCAAACCCAGTGGGACAGGTCATCTTTTCTTCACATCAGTAGCTCAACACAGAGGACATTTTCTTAGCCCAGTTCAATTCCTACATCTTCCTGAGACAGTCTGACCTGATAGCTCCTGCTTACACAGCCTGGGAAATATCCCTTA
This sequence comes from Tringa tobata, assembly GCA_033628505.1. Classification (NCBI taxonomy): domain Eukaryota; kingdom Metazoa; phylum Chordata; class Aves; order Charadriiformes; family Scolopacidae; genus Tringa; species Tringa tobata. Next base: position 546,299 of record JAHREE010000457.1, read on the forward strand.
ATGAGGCTTTTCCAGTCTAACCTGCTAAAAATTTTCCATTTTCCGTAGACTATTGCAACATTATTTATAGCAGGAGCAGGTGCTCTCAACATCTCCCTGTTGAACAGACAAGATAGGCAAAAGCACTTTTACAAAGAAAAAAAGCATTAATCTTTCTTTAAAATAATAATTTAGGAAACAACCCGTGTTTATAGAATGACCCATGTTTATGAAAAAATCCATGGGTTTTAGATCATCAAAGTGGATATAAGAATCTCAGTTTGCCTCATAACAAACAAAAAAAATTCACATCTTCTTTTCCTTTCTAAATAGAAGAAAAACAACCTTTGGGGGAATAGAGGTGGACTCCTTAGCAGATCCAGTTGATTGTTAGGATCTGATAATAGACCCATTCCTGAGTGTCTAAGGCCACACACCTCCTTCCTTTTTCCCCACATCCATACAGAAGGTTAATTTGCTACTTTTTCAGGGACTTCTGTCAAGCTGTTGTTTTGCTCTTCTAAAATTTGGGCTATAGATGTGCTGCTTCATGGCCACTTCTGGCTTGGACACAGACTCTTCCCCGTAAAGGAACCTTACGTGTTTTTTTCCCCCCTTATTTATTTGATAACAAATAGACATTTGGCCTTAAAGCTAATTTTTCCCACCTCAGGTCTTTCTTAGCTAGGCAATATTATCACATAGTGACAACTATTTTAGCAGCAAAGTAAATTCTGTATTTCTTAGAAGAAATATCTTCTTTTCAAAGTATTCCCCAAAGGCTCAAAGGTTTCTAGTGGAGAAATATTTGAAGTATTTTATCCTAGGAAAATGGAAATGAAAATTATTCAATGTCTTCTTAAGTCATAAACCCAGGACTGCAATGAAGCCGTTCACAACTTCTAAGCAAACCTCCCACCCGCACCTTTAATTTTAATTAATTTCAGGTTGCTGCTGAACATGAGAATACAGGTAGGAAGAGTGATGAAGAATGGCATAGAGGCTGGCGCCCAGGTTTTGTGCAGGCAAGTATTGAGTTTAAGTATTGCATTCACAAAGCATCTGAAATAAATCTCTATTTTCCACAAAACCTGATTTAGCTCATTGCAGCGAGTGAATGACCACAGCAGGTAGCTTAGCTGCTCTAGATTGGCTCAACACAAGCAGGGAAAACTGTAAATAATTTTAACCCAAAGGGGAAAAAAGGATTGCCTGGACTGGTAGGAGTTACTTCTGGCTTTTCTTTCTCATGCAGTAGTCGGGTGTTGTCTGTGTTTTCTGACTGTTTCTCACCATTCCTGCTGAAACCTTTGATTCCTACTCACTTCTTTTTGGGCATCATTTGAAAAGTAGTAGAATGGATTTTTAAAGATGTATTTCAAGCAATACGACTTTCTGGAAGGCTGAGAACAGCAAGGCTATTCTGCAATGGCACCACCAGGGAGCAGATGGTGACATTGATCCTAGTTACTGAACGGGATGAAGCTCTCAGTAACTGATGTCTGTGGAGACGAGTGATTTTACATATAAAAAAATCTCCATATACAATCTGTTACCCTCCTGAACAGTTATTTAATTCTATCCAGTATCCAACCTCTTCTCCTGTAGCTTCCTGAATTGTTTTCCTGTTATAAAATATTCATTTATATTGTCTCGTGTCTGTCACTCATATCTACATGCATCTGGCTGGTGGAGGAAAAGAAGCTAGAAGTACGGTGCAAAGTATTTCAGTGACACTGGCATAAATGGTGTGCAAGCGCCAGGGGTTCTGATTTAGGAAGGGCGTTGAAGACACATCTGTCAGAAACTGCTGCCCTGGTACAAGGTGATGCAGAAGTGAACATATGCGAGTCCCTGAGCTGTCACAAACCCTCTCCCGAGGGAGGATGGAGCTGGTCCTGCAGCTTGCTGAGCCAAATGTGCAGAGGTGACACGCATCTGGCTCTGCCACCTCTCTTAGAAAGATGTAATCCCTGGCAGAGGGAGAGGTGGGCTGTTGGAGGTGGGGAAGCTGCTACGAGGTGCCAGGGCTGAGATGTCAGAGCCTGAATCCTGCCCTCAGTCTCACTGCACCTCAGGGAGTGAAATGCCACACACAAGACTGGGGCTAGATGATCCAATCAATTTGATGTCAAGTCATACATTTCCTTCAAGGGGAGAGGAGGACAGGCAAGTTCAATAAAGGCAACTCCCTTTCAAGAAAAATGAAAACACACTCTGATAAAATTTTAGATCAATTAAAAACTTTTCACTGGACTGGAAAGAAAATATTTCAAGTTGCTTAACCTTTTAGTGAAGGACACTGCTTTGGAACAAAATTTTTCAAAAAAAGCACAAGAAAACTCAATTGACAGCTATTGATGTTGAAGCAAAACTCTGTGGCATTTGCCAGTGAAACATCCTAGTGCTCCACTCTCCAACCAGCGGACAGTGGGTAGAGCTGGATTATGGCATCTGATGCACGATGGTGAAAGATGTTCACACATTTAGGATGTTAAGCCATGAAAGAAATGTGTTCAGATCCTGACACCTCAAGTGGCAAGAAACAACTGCAATTAAACAATACCAAAAGTTAAGTATATAAAGATTATAAAGATTTTGTGATATTAAGCAGTAAACCTACAGTGCATCCTGAGTAGCCAGGGTTTTCAGCAGAGACCACAGATGTACTTTCAGTGCCAGTAATGAGAAGAAACAGTAGGTCAAGGAGTACAAAGATATTAAGAAATTATTTTTGATGTGCGAGTCAACAAGGCGTAGAGTATTAACCATGTATGATACTCATGAGCTGACTCTGGGCTTCATCTCTGGGGGCAAGACTAAGAAAGCACATAATTGCTGGTCCTGGCAGGGAAGCAAAGGAGAAAGAGCAATAGTAGCAGCAGCAGAGCTATAGGGGTCCCAAATGTATGAGCTTCTGTGCATATACCTTCTCTGGGGGGAGCCTGCACAATCCTAGAGTATAAACAGCAACAGCTGTTTGTATCCTCATCCTACTTTGAGTAAGGAGGAGGTCTTTCTTATTCCTAGGAGAAATACTGAAAACTATATATATCTCTCTATCTCTATATCTCCCATTTTCCCCGAGTTTTTAATAGGCCACAGGGAAAAAAACAACAACAAACCCACAACAACCAAAACAAATCAATTCTGTTCAGTCCTTTATAAAAACTATGTACTTTACAAAATCCTCCAAATCTTTCATAAAATTTTGAAGTAAGAAAAAATAATTTTGTAGCAAACATAAGCCAGTACTAGTGATCATTAGTACTTTCCAGCATTAACTGGTGAACTTCCAAAGCAAACCCCTTTGATGATCTAGTGAGAAGATATCACAGCAAAGCATTTAGTTTGAAGTCAAACTAAAACAGTATTCAATTTTAATCGTTAATAATGCTGGGCTTGAATATGCTGAATATTATACAGAAAGCTAGCCCAGGATAGCTGGGGCCTGACTTTATGACCAAGACCCTTACAGACCAAACTCAACAGTTCTCTGCTATTTTCCCCGAGAAGCAATGCAATTATTTGACACTGATAGCTGCCAGGGTTTAACTGTTACCTTTCCCACATTACTTTAATATGTACCAAAGTCCATCAAATTAATTGGTGTTACTCCTTCCTCACTGCAGGCACCGTGTACTCACAGTTTCCTCTTCAAATATCCATTCTGAGAAATCAATTTTAAAACTCCATGTCTTGCTGCCGTCTGCGAATGCTTTCCCTTGGGCAATTCCCCCTTGTATTTGGCGCCTTCACCTGGCGCCTCCTTCAACAAGACAGTAACTATCCCACGAAGCCTGCCCAGTACAAACAACCCCAAAAGAGTAAAAAACACCAAAGAGGAACGCCCACTTGCCTGCAAGTTTTTAAAGGAGCCGCTGGCAGTGAGACTTTGAGAGGAAAGGCATGCCTGGGGGTCCATCTGGTGGCCAGGATATCACCTGTGCTAGCCACAGGCTCTGAAACATCCGCTGCAAGGACTCGCACAAGCATCCAAGGACCACAGGTCACACTCTGGCCAGGAGGATCTGAGCAACCCTGAGGCAGTGAGGAGAAGCACCAAGGTCTCCCCTGCAGACTGTCTCAGATTAGGTGAGTGTTGAGAATTGCCAACACCTGGGCAGGCATCTTGCTTCAGCTGGTAGCAGTCTGGGTGGCAGTTTTCTCCAATCAGTGTATGATGCCCAGCTCCAGGAAGAGATAACTGAAGCTCCTTTGTACCTTCTCTGCCTTTGGAGGTTCCCCCCCACCAGCTGCCATTGCATGGCTTACGAGCTCGGGCATCCCTCTCTGCAGAGCACTCAGCACCCCAACACAGAGATGTTCAGTGGCCACAACAGAGACGTGTGCCCACTCCTGAGTGTGCTCCCAACTTCTGCTGCCCAAAATCAGTATGAGGATGCTCTGATTTCTGACAAATCACAGCATATTCTTGGGCCAAACAGTGGCTGCTCTCAGAATAAACCAGTACGTCTTACAGATGCAGCAGGGGCTTCTCTGCTGGACACTCAACCATCAAATCATTCGCAATAAGACAATTAGCCACAGTGGCTGGCTCCAAGAAGAGACTGTGTGCTGTTTATTAACTGAAAAAGTGCTCAGACTTGCTAATGCATTTGCAGTCCCCCCCAAAAAAAGTAGAACCCCAGTGAATTATTGTCATGGGAAGATTTACCCTCAGTCAACTCTTGGCAGGATAGTTCTGCAAGAACTTCCTGTCAAAGAAAAACAACCACCAGATGTCATCGTAGGATAAATTGTTTCAAACATTGCTATTCAATGAGCACAAAGCAAGCTCAGATTAGTTCACTGGTTCTCCAGCAACCACATGCTGGGGCCATATGTCCTGTTTGTCTTAACTCATAAGGAGAAGAACTGGGGAACTTGGATCAAAGTTATAGGCTGGAGTTTGCAGTAGGTTAAACTCAGGGCAACTAACCACACACTGTACTTAGTTTGAACTGTAGTGCTTAGTCGTGAGTATCATTGTTTTAAGTTTACTTTTCTCCACTTATATCAGTTGCTTTATTAAGCATTATCCTTGTGTATAGACATTTTGATTCACATCTTGATACTGCCACATTTTTAGCACTACTGTTATTCTCAGAAAAATGTACGTTGATGAAAATTAACAAATGGCATGTAACATCAGTTACTTACTCAATAACAAAATCTTGGCCAAAACTGCATTTCTGCAAGTGAATGCTGATTTTATTCTCCCCGCTTGTTTCAAGATATAGGTGATACAACCCTTTTTGCCACTGTCAGAGCCATTGCTCGGTGCTGGAAATAACCATAAGTTTACCTACTGTCACTCATCTCTTCAATGTCATCTAAACAGGCACACTAAAGACAGTCATTGCATAGGGTTTCATAAGGATGAATGAATCTTTATTCATAAGGTGTGTTAAGACAGAGCAAAGCCTTTTCTACAATGGGACTATTGCCCTAAGGTCTGAAACAAGCTGCTGAAATTGCCAAAGTTGTTCCTTTTAACACATTACATGCTGGCCACATGGCAATGATCTCTCCTTAGCCACAAAACACACGGTTCCTCATATCTAATCCTTTCACTGTGAATGAAAGATGAAAGGCTTCTCTATGGGCACCACTGATCTTGATGAAAGGAACACAGTTTTCACCCATCTCCAGGGCTGCTCCAGTGGGCAGAGAAGGCCAGGCAGCAAAACTTCCTTCCTCCCTCCAGCCTGGAATTTGGGAGGGGAACTCCAAAAGGGGACCCCACGTTCACGCTATGCAGTGCGTATTTCAAGAAAATTCCTCATTCATCCCAGCAGAGCTTCCAGGGAACCTGTGAGTCTATTTAATTGGCATGATGGGAGCACACAAAAGGGGTCCAGTTATACCTTCTGCTCCATCTCTGATAAGGTGTCCTTCCCAAACAGCTCATGGTCCTTCCCAGATAGCTCCAGCTATTTGTTGTGACCTTCCAAACACATCCCACAGAATCAGACACGAGGGACACATACTGGATCTCCATCCCTCATGTCCATGTTGTGGAACACTGACATAAAGGAGCCCCAAGTGGCTGATAGGCTCCAGTCACAGCTGTGCACCTGAGCTTCTTCTCCTCTCTACCGAACCCAATCAGATGGGCAGTTGGGCTGAGATAAACCCCAGCTTTGTGCACATGGTGCACCGCTGTTCACATCTCAGAGCTCCTCTGCCAAGACCTGTACCACTGCAATCTGTTTCTAGGCTATGGTTTCCCCAGTAACACAGAAACCTGTTTTATTATACGAAGTGAATGAACACAGAAAATTATAAAATGCAAGTGGGGAGCATCTCTGCTTTGTATGAGCTTTCTTTATTGGCTTTGCTGGCGATATTCCTACTCCAAATGGGAGATTGAATCACTGACCACCAGAGGTCCTTTTCAGCTAACATTTCTAGCTCTACTATCTTTCTAGTCGTTCCTCTCTTTGTTCAAGGGAAGGAACTGGAAAACTAGAAATATTATTTTTGGCAGAGAATGAGAATTTTAGTATATAGGAATTTATGCACGGTCTTTTGAATTCTTTTGCAGGTTGAAACCTGTTAACAAGCAGAGTGTCAGAGATAGCAATTATCAATATTCATACCCAGTTATGTAAGTGAACGATAAGTGCTACTGAAGATGTGTCTGGCTAGCACGACCAGCAATTTTCTCTGTGTGTCACTGAGGGGAGAAGAGGGAAGAAGATTTTTTATAAATGGTACTGCAGCCACATGAAGTGAACAAAGGAACAGTAAATAATTTGATTCCCTGTTGAAAAAAAAAAAAAGACATTGATCTTTGAGCTATTCTTAAGACTGAGTTTGGAGCTTAGGCCAGGTACTACATGTCCAGGAGGAGTTCTGCTGCGTGTCCTTTAGGCTGCATGTGACAGTCTTTCCACTTTGATTTTCACCTGCAAGGCATAAACACAGCACAGGGCTATTCACAAACCAACACGGTCTTTCCCAATAAATAAAATTGCCTTTGTTTTGAACTTTACAGGACACATCTTCTTCTCTCCCAGAAGATCTCCCACAAGCCTTGGGACAAGCCTGTGAATCTCTATGAATCACATTCTCACGTAGTGTATATAGAATTCAACAGAGCATTGCAAATATGAGCAGAGCATCTGTCTCTTGAACTCTCAATCTAGACCTAATAGCGACATGTTGTACATGTGTTGATGTGTGTTGGTTCCTTTTATCAGGAGGCAATATGTTATATACAAATCCTTCTTGCTGACAGTTCTCTTGCAGCTCATCACATCTACTAGGGATTTAGGATGAGGGAATGGCACCTTTACTGAAATTTCACAGATGGTAACATACAATGACGTTCGAGGAATAAAAATACGTCGTCTCCATTTGAGCTGCCTTGGATCTGGCCTGATCTTATGACATTCATATTTGCACGCCTAAGGTGGAACCAGAATAGAAATAAACACTGTGATAAATGAATAATACAGCTAAGATATAATTATACACACAAAGAAAATTACGGTTGCAAAATTAAACACTGTGAAGCTAGCAAAGGTGGCCCTAAATTGGCTCTTTTGGATCATGCTGATATGCATCATCATTAATTGCATGATCATACACTGTTTCTTCCACTGTCTCATCAGCTCACAGGATGGATGACATTCACTTAGTAAGCAGATGTTCCATATTTTGTTTTCTCTCCATTTTTCAGTATGTTGCCCTGTGTATTATTTATTGCAATGCATTACTGACTTGTTCTGAGTATTACTCTTTTGTCTGAGATCACACAGTGAAACTATACTGAGAAATTAAACAACACTCTCCTCCTTCTTTACCTTCCCTCTAAAAGTGAATAACCTGCTGTGAGACTGCACTCTCTCATGTCTCCCAAAATTGTTTCACTATTTCCTTATCTGCATATATCTCTACCTATATCTTGTCTCCTCGTTCAGACTGTAAATGTCTTGGGATAAAATACCCTTGTGCTTTGAGCTTGCCAAAACCAAGCAACTCTTAGGCAACTTTTGATGTTTATATTTTTCTCTGCTAACAAGTATTTTGTCTTCCTTCTTTCAGGACATTCTTGCAGCTTTTCAGTGAGCTCAGAGAAGCACAGAGTTGTCAGCAGGATATTACAGTGACGGATGATTTAGAAAACTCCAAGGCTGATCAGTTTTACTGGAGTCATGCTACAGTGCAGCAGGCATGGGGAGCCCATATCATTCCAGCAACAAACAGAAGTTGTCAAAGGACACCGTCATAGAGCTCAGAATCCACAACCTTATAGACTGGTACCATTTCCATCTTTTGCTGTCTCTGATTCCTGCAATCATTATGTTTATCCAAATGGATTGCCCAAATTGGAAACAAAAATTGAAAAACAAAACCCCCAAGTCCATCCCCACGCCCAGAACGACGACAATAACAACAACAACAACAACAAAAACTATCCTCCTGTGAATAAAGAAGGTTGAGGAACAGAGATAATAAGCAGCTAGACTATCCTGCAGCTCCCGTCTGTAGGGACACATTCACATAAAGTTGCTGTCACAAACTAATTGCCTGTGCTGACTCATTCACAGAATCATGCAGTCCACAGACTGTAATTATCATGTCGTAATTATCACTTCAATAGCACAAAGAGTGCACTCTTATCTGATATGATAAAATAGTTCAATTAATTTTAAACAGAGGGAAACACTAGTACATCCTTACAGCCTGGCCACAGAGACAAAGAAAGCTGTCAGAATTAGATTATTGATTTCATGTTCTCTTCTGGCTTTATTAATTTTTGTTCATGCATTACAGTCACCATTTTTCATGCACTTAGGAGGTTTTCATTTGGCATAATACAGAAGAAAAAGAGTAAGATTGGATATAAATTCAGGAAAGAGACAGAGATAATGAGAAGAGAGGTAAACTATGGCTAATATTTAGAGTGGAGGTAGCGGTGATTTCAGCAAGCAGGAATCCGTTCCCACTGGGAGCAAAAGGTGGCAAGGTGAAAAGAGGAGAGCAATTGCTTACTGTTGTCAATGGTAGGGCTTCTATTTCTCTTTACAAACCAAAACAGATTGCTGCAAAATTAAAGCTTCTATCTGAAGCAAGGGAACTCTACAATGGAATAGAACAAAAGTACCCTTTAACGACGATACTTCCAATTTTTCCAGCTCGATAGCTTTAATAAGCAGTTTCCTTTGGGCTTGTTCCTGCTGTGTGCTCCAGAGGCAAACGCTGTGTTGCATGTCAGAGTGCTTCTCTGAAATGCTACCTGATCAGTCAATGAGTTCTGGGCTTTTAAATAACATCGTGAACCTAGGAATCTCATAGGAAACCTAATGTACAAGGTTGTGGTAAACTAATTCTTTTAGTATCAGAAAACTTTCCAATGAGTGCATTGCGTTACCATGGTTGCAAGACATTTCACTATTCCAGAACTATCGCCTGTCATCACCGCTCAAAAAATAATAGAAAAGTCAGAAATAAATAGTTCAGAAAGAAATTGGGGTTAAAGAGTTAAGATTAGGGTTACATTTAGGGTCAGTGATTTTCCTGTTTTCTAATGAGAAAGCCAAAAAAAAAGCCCTGTAAGAGGGAAGCTGCATTTAAGAACAGCAGCAACCAGAAGATCCCAGGATATATCCGCAGTGCAGAGCCTGCCAGCTCCAGGAGGGAAAATCCAGGCAGCTGCTTATGCCTGTGCTGCGCTGACACCGGGGCTGCAGCCGCCTTGTCAGGCTCCAGGACTTCTGGCAGCACAGAACAGGAGAACTTGTGGGAGGGTGGCAGAGGACTGCTGTCTCCCCAGCCTCAAATGCTATGACTGAGGTGTAATAAGAGCACGCATCCACCCTGTGGGGCAGCCTGTCTTACTGCAAAAGCCAGGCTATGGTTGCACTCCTCTGCTGGGCTGCAAGGTCAGACTTCAAGGGTGGACAAAAAACTTGTTAGTGGGGTAGTTACGAGTTTTTAGGTGTATAATCCAAGGAAATTTCTGTGGTGACTGCACCTAATGGAGAACTTTCAATCGAGCAAAGCCAAATTATATGAGGAACAAGGGTAAATCAGTTTTGGTTAACAAAATCAGAAGTTACGTTGCACTCTGAGTCTGCAGTTTCTTTTCTTTGGTATCCCAGAAGGTGAGCCAAATGCATTCAAATGCCCGTGGCAACCTCTGCTAATCAGGGTCTCAGCAGGTCTTGGTACAATGAACTCCAGGAACTCCAGCATTTCTTTCAGAACATAATGAAATTTGCAGTGGCTTGTCTTCCCTCAGCACCCTCACTCTCCACGCCAGTAGCTCACAATCTGTATTGCAATTATCCTCGTAGCATACCTTAGGTGGGCTAAACTTTGTTTTCACAGGCTTCTTCCTATCTACAGGTTGTAGAGAGAGCATACGTCAATTAGGGTCTCTCAATATCCTAGTTAAAGATCTAAACTTTTCTGGGACAGGAGCTGGATCTGAATGACCTAACAGAGCACACCTGAGCTTCTGACACACAGGGACTTTAACTGAACGCCCAGAGTTCTAGTAGTTTACTATCATCATAGTGGTTTACCATCATCATAGTGGTTTACCTAGAGATCTGGTGCTGTTCAAAAATACATGGATAAGGTACGCACCTCCCTTTGAAATCCACACTAAACTTTGGACTGATACGGTCAACAAAGTAAAGAAGATTTATCTGAGATACCAGTTCCAGCTCTTTCTGCTGATGGAGACTCATGTCCTACACATGCTGGCAGGAATTCCTCTTTACTCTTCCCTTGAGGGGGAAGCTGACAAACAGCAAGGCCAAGAGCTGCCTTTGGCTAGAACACAAGCATGTGGTTTGAGGCTGCCACGGATGCCTGCCAGGCGTATAGCCAATGGCATGGAAATTCATTGTGGCTGATTCTCAGCTCATAAGAATTCTGGGTTGCCAGAAGGGTAAAAATACCCCAGGGCTTTTCAGTTTGTACTGGGACTTCTCCAAATTTAGACTATAAGGCAATATCTAGTAAGATTCAGGAAAAAAAATGACTCCAAAAGCAGATTCGGGGTTCTGCCCATTGGCCACCTCAACAGCCAGGCTTTGGCATGCAGGAGCTGGCATTATGTGCAAACCCTTTCCTTGTAATACAAGCTCTGAAAAACTGAGCTCTGCCCTCTATCAGTTGACATTTTTTGCACAGCATATTCTGTATTAGAGGCAAAGAACACAGGTTATATGTTGTAACATGGCAAAACAGGACTGAATGCAGCTCTTGAAGGCAAAAAGAGTCAGTTAGGTTCACCATCATCCAGACTGAAGTCAAATAGTTATCCCCAAAGGAACCCTATAAAGACTTTGTAAACAGCATGAAGAGGCAGATATTGACTGTATCCTTCTTTGACCAGCCAGAGAATCAGATAAGTGCTACAGAAAACTGGGGATACATATCCAGATAAGAGGACAGTAGAGCTGTCAGTCAATCAGACCATAGAGCAATTAGCCCTAGCAAAGTTTCTGGGCTGTCAGAGAGGACCCAGCCAGATCCCAGTCCCCCCTAGTGCTCTCCACTGTATGGCATGCTGCTTCCAGGTCTATCTCACAGGGTGCAACACCTCTGGGGCCAGTGAGTGTCCTCATTTGGAAATGGCTGGGCAATTACCAGTGAATAATGCTATGGGAACCCAAGATGTAGGAAATTCAACACCAGAAACTACTTCATCCCATTTCTCTTCTTGTGGTAACTAATTGCTCCAAGGGTAAGGGAAAAGGCAGCCTCCGTGGAGATGCTCCATTTTTAAAGTAGGTACAAGGGAGCACTGATTGCTGACCAGGTGGTTATGGCATTCAGTTCACCTGTAGTATCTTGCTCTGTGGATGTAACTCAGCAATATTAACTAGGTGTCCCTATTTGGGAAGAAAGCAATACTGACTTCTGCTACTCTTTCCCCCTTTTTGGTCCACACAATAGAGAATGCGTTGTTTTCTCCACATAGATCTTGTGCACCATGTGGTACCTGATTATGTCATACTCTGCAAAGTGGGTGATTCTTACTGCAAGTTTTGATTAATGAGATTGCCAGCTTCTCAAAGATGACATCAAAACTTAGCAGAAAAATCTAAATCATACTGCCAATTTGATCTAATTCTTAGGCAAAACCTAGTAGCTAAAAGCAGCCAGCAGAGATAATAAACATTGTTTCTGCCTAGATATAAGAGTCCACCCAATCAATTACTCCTTGGTACATCACCGCTTAAGAGTGAACATCACTTAATTAATATAGTAAGTGCAGTTACAAGGGTACTTATATATTCATAGAAAAATGACATTTTTCTGAAAGTAGGGATGTAAAATACATTAATGTATTTATGCATGCCTCACTTACATAAAAAGGGCTTAGCGTACCAGTTGATGTTAATAACAAGCTTCCTGTGACTACATTGATGCATAAATTTTTGACACATATGCACAAGTCAGGTAATGTATTTGCATACCAAGCAGGAGTTTGAGTTCTAGCTTTCTGGGGCAGAAACTGCTTTTAATTGTGTGTGATGCATAGCACAGGGAGGTTGACAGTGCTAATCGAAAGTTAACAAGCAGGAAGGATTTGTTCTTTGAAAGCTGAAGTTTCCAAGTAATCCTTTACATCTAATCCAGTTTGAGCCTAAGGAGTGGGAGAAGTATTGCAACTGGACTTTTGTGACCTCTTCAAAAGATTGTCAGTCGAGTTTCTGCTCTTCCAGGGAGATGGACATCATTCTGGACTGGTGAGACGAAGAAGCAAGGAAAAAAATATTGCATAAAAGCAAGCTGGGAAAAAAGTTTCATCGCATTTCTCTAAGTTGACATTTCTTGTTGGATGACTGCCAGATGCATGCCAATGCTTCTCTGGATATTGTTTGGGATTTGCTGGTTTCAGCACTAAAATGAACAGCAGTGGAAGCTTTCAGTGTGTTTGAAGATTAATTTCACATAATCGCAACAAAGCTGAAGTCAACAAGCTGAATTTAATTACTACCCTGACAGCTGGGAGACAATTAATGCCCTTAAACTTTCAAGCGCTCTCTTGCTTGTATTTTTCCCCATGCCCTATTCCTACTAATTAGAAACATGCTTCAGGGTACAGCTGACCATGGTGTTAAATTACCACCTTGTCATCAGAACCATAGAAACTTCCCAATTAGACATCAACTCTTTCACCAGAACAAGAATCAAGGCCATCTCTGAATGGTGTGAGCTACAGAGAACTGCTAATATGTCTCTGTCTTATGGTACCAAGTCCCTCTATATTCATCCTCTGGGGTGTATAACTAAAGGAATATCCCACACTGACTGTGGCAGGAATTTTTTATCACCTTATAATTATAGCCATTCAAATTTCTATATTGGGTAATAAAATGTAAGACAACCTTTGCAAAAGTACGTTAGTGTGCCAGCAATTTAGTTAGGAATTTAAATAATCATCTCCTGTGAAGCTTAATATACCACATCCTGCATCTGAAAGGAGTGGGGTTATACCCCCTGGGAAAGTAAGCATTAAAAAATTCCCTATTGTAATGGCATCATTAAGAGAGATCTCTACACCACCTGCAGCATCAGGACCACTACACTTTACTCCAAAACTGGCAAAAGTCTGCTAAATCAGCAGTATACAATTCAGAATTTCATCTCCAGATAAAATTCCAGTGTTTAGGTTCATTGTGCATCGCAAAAGATTAACTTCTCACAGGATCAGAAATTTTTGTGGGTGTTTTGGCATTTTCACTCTTGCAAAATTCAAATGTTCTATTTTTCTTTGCTGGACTGATGTAAACATCTTTTATTTCTCTCAACATTAAACTGCATTTTCCTACTCCAGCAGCTTCCCCAATGCACTTAAACTTGTCTATCTGCTGATGAGCAAGGCATTGTGTTACCAACTGCAGAGTTCATAGCATACAGCTATATATGCTTGTGGTACTGTCCATGAGAGAGCCCAAAGAGGACTCAGAAACAACTCTACGTACAAAACGATGCAATATGGCAATGCAGTTTATCACTTCATTGAAGAGGTTACTTCAGTCAACTCAAGTATTTTGATTTGATTTTCCTCTATGGAAAAATGATACTTCCCAAAACAGTTACATTTGTAAAATTCTCAGATAGTGCAAAACATGCATTTTTAAGGGTTCAGATTAGAATACATTTGGTCTTTTTAGGAAACTATCTTCATTGTACAAAGAAGTCAGTGGAGTACTGCAGGGATTGAAAACCTCTCTGGTTTCCTTCTCCATTGGGTTTGGTGGAGAGCTAAGCTTTTCTACTGGCAAATCACATCTATTTCTCTGTGTGCTCAGTCTTACTGCTGTCAGCAGAACAGAATCTGGAAAAGAAACTCTGCCCAATAGTTCTGCTTTATGTCTACATTTCAGCAAGTACCGGCAATTAATGATCTGTTGGCAAATTAACATTGCACATGGCAATTGACTGTGGTAATGAAGTTATAGAGTCTTCTTTATGGTTTATTAGTACAATAATAAACCACACTCAGCATGTAATAATGGCACACAGTTAAATTAAAGACTTGCTGATGCCTTATAAACCATTTTGAGAAACATTCTTGTAGCAATCGGTAATAGTCTTCCCCGTGAGCGCAGGCAGGTTTTGCTCTGTATTCTGCAGATACAATTCTGTCAATATATTTTTTCTATTGCTCTTGCCATTACTAACAAAGCAGGTCGGACAGTGGAAAAACAAATTGACTGGAACATTTACTTCAAGCTGAACTAATTTTTAAGCACTTTGGGTGAGAAATAAGTCTTGGCTTCTTCAGACTGCATCTATTTCTTCTGTTATTAGGGAATATAACACTAGAGCATCACTTTACTCTCCTCTCAGACAGAGCCACCAGCTCTCGATGCTGTGTTTCTCAATACTTGGCAACTTGAGGTGATTATATGGCTTTTTAAAAATGAACAGAGGCTAAATCTATTCTCCTGAGTCAGCCAGGTGAAACATACTGTTGTGACCCAACTTTTACAATGAGCTTCCCTCGAACTTTCTAACTCGTGTGTGACCAAGATCCTCCCTGTTTAGCGATGAAGCCTTATTTCAGACTCCCTGCCCGTTCACTATTTGATCCTTAAAGTGGAGAGGAGTTCACACACTGTGCCAGAGCTCCGTGCCTGGGCACCTACTAAGCTCAAACCACACGGAGAAGCCTGGCACCAAAGTACTTTCAGATCTGCTTTACAGCTCCTACTGTAATGTAGGAGCATTATTTCTCTCCTTCTTCTCGCAGGCATGGCAAGTACTTTGCTTTATTCAGTGTTGCAATATAGGATTCACGCTGTGAATGATCAGGCTCTTGGTGGGGCCCGTAATGGCAACTGTATGCTGAATTTAACAACAGACAAAAATATCTGGAACTCTCCAGACTTCTCTCTGTAGGAAGCCAAAGCAATGCTTAGGGAAGCTATTATCTGCTTCTTTCCAGAAAAGCTGCATTTCTTTCCTCCAGCTGCCACTGGCCACTAGAGGCCATCCCAGACCTCTCCAACTGCTGTCCCCACTCACAAAAGCCACACTGACACCAACATCCTAGTCTCCCTCAGTCCGATATTAGAGCTGATGGGTTTTTAGGTCAGTCAAGGTTTTCTTTTTTCTGTCTGACAGAATGAATATAGGCGTATAGGAGGAAAAGCAGACTTTTCCCTCGCCTTTATCTGTCTTGTCTGTTTAAGCTGAAAACTCATTAGACAATGGCTAAGTCTGGTGTGAGGTTTCACTGCAGGACGAGCTATTATCTATGTGTCTCATTTAAAATGTTCTCTTAGACAAAATACTGAGATGACACTGTACTCGGTGTATGCAATGCACTGCCCCAACTGGAACAAAGAGTCTGTAATGGAGGAGAACCCTTAAATCAGCATTTGAGCAGTTCAAGAAGATACCAGGTCATACTCCTGAGCTGAACAAGAGTAGTCTTCATTGTGCTGACATCGACATGCTCACAGGGACCCCCCCGGGAAACCTGCATCTCCCAACTGTGCTCATGAAAGCTGTGATTCCAAGATGAGAGGCAAAGTAAGTGAGTCTGACAGACACCTCTGAAGCTTTTAAATTTTCTTTTTAAAAAAGCTAGAGTACAGACAAGAACAAGGTGACAACTACCTTCTCCCAGCAGTCATCTGAGGAGGTCACCAAGCCCTAAGAATATTAGATGACTTTGGGGGATGTACATAAAACTTTAGCCAGTGCTAGGAGGCTCAACAGGGTCTCCGAAGAGCTCTCAGAACTTTTCTCCATCGACTGCAGTGGGACACTTGTCTTCCTAAACCAAGGCTGAGGATATGTCACTCTACTCCCAGGCCAGAACGGTGTTTAGTGCATCTTTTTGTGCCTGCCTATACTGCCAGGATCTACAACTTCCTTTGTGATAGGCATCTATAAATCCTACATCACCTCCTGCTCACCAGCCTCTGCAGATTCTCCACCAGGTCATAATGGATTTCGGTAGGCCCATTTTGTTGCCAACTCACCCTTTGTTTTATCCCTTAGAAAAGCTTACTTGGCATTATATAAGTTCCGTGCAGCAGAAGGCTTTTCTTCTTGTGAGCACTTTTATAATATTACCCTCTTTAAGACTGCTCCCATTAAGGAGCTTAAAATCTTCCTGAGGTCTCCAGGCTAACCCAGTCTTAAGACCGAGTGTTTTCTAGCCACCTCTGACACTGTCATTGCCTTGAATTGCCAAATTCCCCTCTCTCCCCTGTTCTTACAGGCACTACAAGGAGTTTCTGAAGCAATTTAAAGAATACTTGACAGATTCTGCTGAATATCCTCACAGCAGAATGGAGAATTCAGTGGGGAAATACAGAGCATGCATCTGTGTCCTGCTGTCGTGAGGCAGCCTGGTTTAATTTTCATTCAGCTGCTCCTAGCTGGTCACTTCCTTGCCCAGCTTCAAATTCTAATCCAAAGCTTCTCATTAATTAATGAGCTTTTCCCAGTGGGAATCTGCTTACTGGGGGATATCTGTGCCTGAGATGAGCAGCTTCTCTAGAAGTCTAATATCCTCAGCAGGAGATGCTCAGTAAACTCAAATGCACGCATGTGCACTAATTAATATGTAATAAATACACCCAGTAATGCCAGTGTTTAAAGGCTGGCTAATAAATGCTGACTGGACTCAAGGATCTGTAACAATTCTTAATGAGCAATTATGAGCGATGACTTTCTTCTTCTTTAGCGCTTTGGAAAATGTCTATCTAGTGACAATGTGAAATAAAGACTTACAGGAACAAATGGAGCAGCTCAAACTATGGTCCTCTCCATCTATCATCCTATAAAGGGAATTATTTCTGTTGTAGCCAATTCCACTAGTGCTTTTTGTGGTTTGTCCTTGCCCTGTCCCACTGACACTAATGGGACGATATTTCATAGACCGGTTAGTCACCACTAGGTAGCAACATCCTTCCTTATTTTGCAATAGGGCAAGAAATTCAGCTGCTTTATGTTGTGGTTCAAATTATATTCTCACTGCCCTAGGAGATAGTCCAAGCTCTTTCACTCTATTGCTGTAGAAACCACTGTTACACTCTCTCTGACCTTTATAAGGACAAGAGGCTACTGATAATACTCTCTGTTCATTCCAGAAGGACCCAAACACTCATACTAACATAACCTACAAAGCATCTATACTCCCTTATTCTTAGAGCAGAGCTCTTGAGGTGTTCAGTGACATCAAACTGGTGAGCTTTGCAACATCTGCTCAGAAGAGGGACTGCAGTTTGTGTCCAAGGGCAGGCAGATGGATTAGAAGATCTCTTGAGATTGTTTTAAGTATGAATCTATGGGGCACGGGGAGAGCAGATGTGAGTGTTCGGAGGGTGTGAAGTTAGAGGGTGTTTGGGAATGCAGATTGCATATATTTGTAACACGCTGCTTTGGAGATTATCTGTAAGGATTAAGACTGCGACATTCAGATTTCAAAGCACATCTCTTTTGTTGAAGAAAACGGTCATCTGTGACTTCCATTCTTCTTCAAAGGCACAAGGCAACCAGTCTCCCTTTCTTAACACGAGTTGTCCAGTGGAAAGGAGACAGCTCAATTCTGATTTCAGAACTACCCTTACGTTTTAGGCTAAGTTCTCTGAGGAGCCACTAAGGTGCTGTGATTATTGATTGTCATTCTTAAAATACAGTGATAGAAGCTCAGTGCTGAGATCTATCCCTACTAATGAGACAGAATGAAAAAAAAATTTTGGATGTTAGGAGGATGACCAGCAGCATCAGACCCTCTGGGAGATCTCAAATCTCAGACTGCAACTGCCTAGCATTTTGCAAAACTTTGATCTGAAGCATCTTGGATAATAAATGAAAACACCAGCTTATTTTCAGTGATCACACGCCAATAAAAAAACCCTCTATTATCTCTGGACAGTTGCATCTCCACTGTTCTCTTCCCTTTCAAACTGCTCAGACATCTTCATTGCAGAAAAACAGAGAATACATGACATGGAGTGTTTGTAGGTTACCTGTGAGTTCAGACTAATTTGTAGTCTGGTCAGGCGATTTCTGAAAGACTAACACATAACTGTACGTTGCCGGTGTTTTTGCAGACTGCAATAATTTGTCTGAAAAGATAATTTAACTAGACAGGAGCCTTCCTGAAACTTTAGTATAGAGTTGGTTGTGGGTTTACAACTCCTTTTACCAATCACAATGTTTGAATGTTCTGGCTGCCAAATGAAACCTCATCAGCACTTAATATGTTATTTTATTTTATTTCCTGTTATTTTTTTAGCTCCATTGGAATGTGTTTTTCCACTCTTCTGGTAGCAGCATGATAAAATGACAATAAGCAATTGACAACCTAGCACTTGACAGTGTTAGGTTTTGTTGTTTTGCTTAACTAAGAATAGCTATTCGCTGACTCACCCCAGAAGCCAGACTAGATAAGGGCTGTTAGCTCTAGTGCAGAGCAGACCCAGACTGAAGTACCACAGAGATCTTTCTGGGAGCAGTGGAGGAATCAGCAATGTTCAGGAGAAAGGTGCATGAGGAATATTAATCTTGGATTCTGCTCCATTTACATTGAGCTGATCAAAATGACCAGCTGATACACTGGTCAAAGACTAGCTTCAGGAGGGATTTTGTTATGCCTTGTCTCTCTTGGCCAAGAGAACTGCTCCGTTCTGCAGCTGGCCAGGAGCTGTGGTGTAGATGAGAAGTGACTGAGGTGACAGCCACATGGATGAATTTGTTGTTCCCTAATACTGCTAACACCAGCTCTCCAGAAAAGCATCCCTGTTAGAGGAACAGCAGCTGCAGGCATTACGCCTAGAGAACTCCAGAAAATAGAACCATGGTCCTCTATACTTTCATTACAATCAAACTCTTCTGAGTCCTTTTGCAGAAGGGAATGAAATCACATTTTCTTCTGTCCAGCTTAATTCACTGTAGTGGTTCATGTTTAATTGCATACAAATGAATGAAATGCATGCTGTGTTCAAGAATCCAAATATCCATTTCTGCTTGAAGTATTTGGAAGGACACTTCACCTTTCTTATTTCCCTGAAGTCCATTTCCCTTGTCTGACCATAATAGAAACAAAGACTCTGAAAATACAGTATGAAAGGTTGGGCTCCAAATTTCAGCTGCATCTTTGTCAAGAAGGAATGGCCAAGCAACCCGAGCTCTCTGAGGGGCCCAGCATTCAGTCCAGCCACAGAGATATTTAGACTTTGGGTAATGGTGTAAAGAGGTTTTTTTTCTTCCAGGAAGATGTTTTCTCAGCTCTTGATGCCAGTCAGAAGTCACTGACCGGGTCAACTCCTTGCAGTCTGACAGCAACTCCTCATAGACTTGGACTTCCATAAGGTTTCCTCACAGAAGCATCACATAGCTTTATTTCCAGTAAGAAAAATTCAGGCATGTACTACTGAGGTGATACTGGTCTGTTCCTAGCCAGCTTTTAAAGGAGAAAGAACAAATGAACAGCTTGGAAATCACTTCTCATCTCCAACCAACTGAGACTCCACTAATGGCAGCTAGGCTTAGCTCAGACTGCAAATCGATTCTTGATTACCATATCCAGTGAGAGCATTACTATTTGGGTTACTGATGGTGATAAAGTAGGTCGTTAACAATAAGCCAGGACAAAGCAAGTGATTTTAATAGTTGAAATGTTATCCTCTCTAAAGAAGTCATAATAATAATGCAATATTATTGAGCCTTTCTAGTCTGAGGGCATCTGTCATCTGTCTGCCTATAACTGATAGGGTAGAGTGCATTTGAATTTCTTCTGCAGGAAAGAAATGATAAAGCTTTATCACTGCTCTCTTTTTTAGACCTTCTTTGCTGCCTGAACATGCCAATGACTGCATTCTGTCCCTTTTCTTCTTTTGTAGCTACTTTTTAAATCTTGCTACACATGGGGACTCATTGCCACAGAGGAAAATACTGACCTGTTACAATGGATTTACTGGCTAAATTGACACAAATGGAGGTTGACCGTGATTACACACAGATATTCTCATGTTGGAAGTAATGACAGAAGTAGTCTTAGCAAAGGCAAATCTTTTTATTCCTGCTTTGTGCTTCCTATTCATTTTTCTGTGAGAAGTCCACACCAGAAAGTCCTATTACCAATGCGTATGAAGGTGTTAAGTTTTCCTACTGACAACCACTCACAGATGAGTGGTCCATGACGAAAGTGCCAGAAGCACCTCCTTTTCTTTTCAAGGGTGTAGAAGACATGCAGCTTCGATAGATTTCAGTAGGAACCCTGAATGTTCAGCATGTCAAAAACAGTACAGAAAACACTGGTAAACACTACTTACGCATATGGGTTAGCTAATAGCACCTGAGTTGGCACAACGAGTTTTTATAACACTGGAGCCTGAAATGACGCTGCAAGATTTGATAACCCATGCTATGAAGTGCAGAAGAACTGATATTGATACATTACTCAGTTACACACAGGTGAGAGATACTCACAGAGTGAGAGCATAAGCAGCATCAGCCCAGCTCAGGAACCAATCATCAAATCGTGTTCTTTACAGATGACTCATACTTAATGCAATCTTCCAAAACAGTCTTGGTTTTGGAAGGTCAAATCCAGCGAGGTGTGAAATCCTACAAACTGCCCCTTATGTCACTGAAGTTGCAAGTTGATCAGCAGGTGTTCAGCACATCTCAGCCTTACGTCTAATCTTACTCTGAATTCAAATACTAATAAATTTTTTTGCCAAAGAAATGCCCATACCATCTCCTACTCGTGTCCTCTAAATGTACATTGGAGTTGGTCTTGTGTCAGCTAATGACTGAGGTACTTCTTGCAAGAACTCGTGCTCTCTGAGCTGAACCACACCTTTCAAAACCTTCTGTGGCTTCTAATCTGAAAAAAAAAATATTGCCCAGTGATCTTATAAGAATTTAGTCTTATTGTTGAGATTCTCATATGCCCTGTTCTCTCACTTATGCTACATAATGCCACGAATTCAATGCCTGCCAAAAGCAGGTATCTAGCAGAGATGAGATCTAGTGGCACGAAGAACTGAGACTTGTGCTCTATTAAAGGGGAAGCATGAAAACTAGAGTTGCTGTTTCTCCTCCACTCATCCAGATTTAAGACCTTCCATGTCCACTAATGGTGATCCTGAAACTCTGTAACCCAGAATCTCTGGCACCTATATTGAATTGAATGTTTTTGTCAAGGATATCCTTGATTATTTTTTGGTTTTGTTTGTACCAGTAGTGCCACATCCTTCATTGCTGTTCTTAAACCAAGTGTGGTTCTTATGATCTTTGTATGTCTCCTGTGATCCCAGGATGTCCTCGGACAGCTTTGACTAGAATTGCTGGGCTTGTTTAAAACAAATAATTTTAAACAAAGGGTCCTTAAAACCCCCGTTTCCCATCAGGTAATATCTAAATAACATGCTGTTTCCAAAGTCTGAAGGCAGCTGCTTGCATCTGAAGAAATGCTCTCAAAATGAGTTTGACAGCTGCAATTCTTCTGGAAGAAATCACTCGTGGAAAGTTATTCCTGCTCATAGAATCTTGCTTATCTTCTAAGACCTGGGCAGAATCAACTTTGGACTGAGATCACCTTTACTGCCAGACTTGTGTCAATGCCTCTCCCACATGCCAACCTTTTTGGAACTGCTCTTAGACTTTTTTAACCGAAGAGCTTATTTTAAAGCTGTGTTATTGTTACTCCTCATTTCCCTCTCCTACACAGCATGAAATCCTAACACGCAATCAAGCAGCTAACCCCAGGACCACTATGTTTAATGTTCTCCAAATGCCTATCATTAGGAAGTATAAATGTCAGAGAGTTGCCTGCGTGCCTTATAAAATAAGTATATCTATCTTTGGGGACAAAAGTAGAGGAGGCTGCACAGCAGGGACACGCAAAGAGAAACTTTGGCCAAAACCAGCACGATGTTTTGCACTACCTGAAATGCCCATGCAAAACAGTGCTTTTATGCTATAGCAGTATTGAAAAACCTCCCATGCAGTGAATGGCTCAATACTTCATTTATCTGTTGCGTCTTGCAAGTGTAAAGGACTGAGTTAACTCTGCCAAGATTTTCAATACAGGAGGTTAATATAAACCCAACACATTTCTTCCAAGGCCCATTGTACTCAACAACTAGAAATAACAGCTTGTCTGCTTCCTGTACAGTAGAAGCAAAGAAATAGTAGGGCCTTTAGAAGGAGAACCTGAATGCAAGCCAATCATCTTCCTTCTGGCTCCTGCTGGCTCTCGTCTCCAATTACAAAGGAATAATTCGCTATCCAAGCTATTTCTACAGCATTTCAAACTGGGCACTGAACTATCAAAAGTTATTGTTAGCCTGTCATGCTCCTGAGAAGGAAAATAAGGAGGAGATAATAGAAAGACAGAAATGACCCAGATCAGTGAGATATTCTTTATAGTTTATCACAAAGGAGTTTCCCAAGAGACCTTCAAGTCATGCCCCATGCGCACACACGCACAACCCAGAAAGATAATGAGGGAAAACTGCAGTTTGCCTCAGTACGGACACTGGTTTCATTCAGGACATTTATTGCCATAAAAATATATTCCCTTTATATCTCAATGTGCATGGCCACACTTCCTCCTCTAGATGACACTGTGTCTGCTTGGAACCCAGAGCTGGAATACCAGGAGCCCTTCAGCACTGGCAAAGTCATGTGGAAGAAAATTGCACCAGCACCTGCACACACTATTCTTGTCTCCAGTGATTTCTGTACAATTCAGAGTTGCTTGCCTAAGGACTCAAAGCCACTGAATCTCAATATCTCAGCAGCTGCTAACACAACGTTGCAGAAATGGTTTGTGTATGTATATGTCTATACATACGAGGTTATCTCTTGGTTTGTCTGTCTCTGTTTACAAATATCATGAGGAAAAAGGCTGCAAAGCAATCTGCAGCCCTGGGCAAATCTATTTACTACCAGGTAAAATTCCGTGCAGGAGTGGACTAGCAGTACTGACAAAGTAGAAGAGTAAAATAGACTAGATCTGAGCACTGCAAAGAGTTTGACATATAGATTTTAAGATGACTGTATGCACTTACTGTATCCCTCTGAGGCAGAGAAATTCTACTAGGAAGAAAGGTTTTGGAAGTTAGGCTTGCCTCTGAACTCCCCTGGAATGCCTCTGATTTCCCCAAGGTTACTCTCAATTTATTGGGAAGTAATTGGGATCAGATTCAGACTCATGACAGTTCAAATGTATAAATAGTACAAACAGACTAATTAGCAACAAAGCAGGAAATAAATGCAGATGGCTCTAAGGGAATGAGCAGAAATGTCATTCCTTTTAGATTGTTGCCTCAAAAGTTGACAGCAGGACTCAGAAGCTCATAATTCTTTCCTGACAAAATAAAGACTAAATTTCCTTCCCGTTTCACCATATAATTTTACACACTCCTCTGAGTAAGATAGCTTCAAAGGATCAGGTAAAAATCTGGATGACAGGAATCTAATAAAAAGATAGCAAGCTTTGGGGGTATTTTTCTGTTGGCATCAGTGTACAATTAGTCATCCCCTGATTAGGAAGATCTTGTGGACAAGGTGGGAGAGTGTGGCTGGAAAGCTGCCTGGCGGAAAAGGACCTGGGGGTATTGGTCAACAGCCAGCTGAATATGAGCCCAGGTGTGCCAAGGTGGCCAACAGCATCCTGGCCTGTATCAGGAATAGTTTGGCCAGCAGGGCTAGGGAAGCGATCGCGCCCCTGTGCTCAGCACTGGTCGAGGCATACCTTAAACACTGTGTTCAGTTTTGGGTCCCTCACTACAAGAAAGACACTGAAGTGCTGGAGCAGGTCCAGAGAAGGGCAACAAAGCTGGTGAGGGATCTGGAGCACAAGTCCTGTGAGAAGCGGCTGAGGGAACTGGGGTTGTTCAGCCTGGAGAAAAGGAAGCTAAGGGGAGACCTTATTGTTCTCTACAGCTCCCTTAAAGGAGGTTGTGGCAAGGGGAGGGAGGGTCAGTCTCTCCTCCCAAGTAACAGGCGATAAGACAAGAGAAAATGGCCTCAAGTTGTGCTAGGGGAGGTGTAGATTGGATATCAGGAAAAATTTCTTCACACAAAGTGTTGTCAAACATTGGAACAGGATGCCCAGGGAATTGGTAGAATCATCATCCCTGGAAAGTATTTAAAAGATGTGTAGATGTAGTACTGAGCAACATGGTTTAGTGGTAACTTGGCAGTGCTAAGTTGGACTTGATGATCTTAAAGGTCTCTTCCAACCAAAATGATTCTACAATTCTACGATTCTAAGACAGAAGCCAGGGCTAGCACAGATGGGGAGGAAGGGGTTGACACACAAGTTTGAGCTTCAAGTGCAGGAAGAGTTACCTGTCTTCAGAAATCTGTAAAAAGACTGCACCAGAAGTGGGATGGAGAAGGTGAACTCTGAAGAAGGTTCCTTGATGACTCATCACCATCCAAAAAAAAGAAAGAGGCACCTTAAAATTGATTCCTCCCTTCTTTATTTGTCTGGAAGATGGAAGAGTGAGATTTCTTAGCTTGCTCTGAACGTGGGCTGCCAGTTTCACATTGCAGTGTCAGAAGGCCGATACCAGCCCAGGTGTCTACAAATTGACTCACAATTTTGCTCTGTGTAATGAATAAACAAACCTTCCTCTGTAAGATTGAATTAATTTGGATTTATTTGCCTAGGTATAGACATTGCAGATGTTTTAATTTAGGCAGTTTGCACTGTCAAAGTGGCTGGGCTGGCTTAGCCTTCAATTTCTGTCCATGCAAACAGAATTCAGAGTGGCTACTGCAGGCTTTTTGACCATGGGAAGGACAAATCCAGCTAAATATCATCAGAGGAAAAGAAGTAAAGTGAAGTTTAACTAAAGCGCATGGAGTGGTTGCCATAGCAAAAGTGATGGAAGCCTCTTCCCTTTAGCTCCTGAGAGCAGGGTTGACAAATGCATGTGATACTATTCTCCCAGGAACATTTCCACAGCTGAGACAGACATTTCCTCTAATTTCTACTTTCCTGCTCAAGAAATGAATTGAGAGAGAAAGGGAGGATTGAGGAAGAATTCCCCTTCTGAAAAGGGACACCAACTCTGCAGACCTCAGGGGAAAGGGAAGAGGCTGTGGATTCAAGGGGGAGGAGTTATGAGATGTCTCCCACTAAATGAGACATGAGTTAAATGATCCAGTGAAATTCTCTTTCTTTTGGCCTCAGAATCCTGTTGCTTGCCAATGGACGTGTTGACCCAACCTCTCTGGATCTGTCTTTAGTTTCTTGCCTCAATGAGAACTCAGATCTGAGGACTGAACTTTGTTTCTCAGTTGAATGCCAAGTTTGGCCTATAAGGTCTAATTTCATTCTGATGTGTTTCTCTGCCTTTAACTGATAACTCCAAGGGGGAGCTTTAGTCCCTCATTTGTTTCTGTCCCATAGGGGAAAAAAAGGTAACAGCAAAGAAAAAATGTTAACTTCCTTTATTTTCAATGTTCAATTTTTATATTCCTTCACTTCCTCTAGGATTTTGTTTTCTCAGATCACAGCCTATCAAAGGCTCCAGTTTATGGATGACTAATAGGTTGTTCTCTGTTCTTTCATCATCCACCCCCACAAATACTCCTGCCTGGATCCCAGTGCCATACCATCCTCATGACCGTGAGTGGGTGTGCTAGAGCTTCTACAGATCAGTAGTAATTGGAAAAAAACCAAAGTTGTGCTTTGCCTGGGTCAGTCTCTGCTAGCGGAGTGGTAGAAGTTTGGGGAGAGCATGCTGCAGATGACACAGAGGGACAAAAAAGGGAGTCCTAAGTCACAGAGTACCAGCTACAGGCAACTGTGTCACACAATACTTTTGCAAATCATTTAAGCTTCATCTTACAAATTAGTAATCATTTATGTGTTCCCTCTATTCCTAATAAATATTGCAGATTGTTGCTGCCCTGGGAGAGCTTTCCAGTAAACAAACAGACTATTTCCCCCTTTCCCTTGCTAAAGTTGGTTTTCAAAGCTAGCACATTCTGGGATCCCAGTGATGTTCCCAATATGGCATCTCTACTAAATAATGTATTTTGGCGGAAAATACCTCTTGTAAACCCCTCTCCTTTTAGGTCCTACATCTAGCTTCCATCAGCCCTTGCCTCTTAGCAACCTATAATTTGCTGTATAATCAATTTTAGCCTCTTTAATTTCCATCTGAGCTCCCATTCTGTTTCACCCTATCTCAACAGAAAACTAGAAACCAAGAGACAGGCTTAAGTTTTCTTCCTTCAAAGTCTTCCCTTCTCTCTTGCCATTTTAATTCTGTTACTACAGCAACCTTGTATTTCTTGCTTTGGCAAAGTTGACATGTTAGCACGGGGACACACACAAGGCCTCTCTAATCAGCACTTATGTGGTCTAAAACATTTAGCTCATCTGCTCAGAAGACTTATTAAAATGTTCGACCCATCTGCTGTGGGAGGCTCAAGTGAAACTGGAGCCAACATTTTCCCACTCGGTTTCCTGTCATGCAGCCTGACCAAAGCCTTTCATTTCAGCAACACACAGCAATGGTGTGTCTCTACCATAAGGCAGAACACTTGCTTGTATGTGGTCTTTGGACACACTTAAAAGGATGTCAGCTCAGTCTTCTGCAGTGACTGTTGGATAAAACGCTGTGCTGACATTTGCCTTTCAGAGTGCTAAATGCTAGAAAAATCATTTGACTGTGGCACAAGAAATTCAGAGCAACATCTTTCAGAATGCTTCCTTCACCCTGAGATGCTTGGAGGGAAACTTTTATGGAGGCAGATTTCCAGAGAGCTGGTACAATGGATGGGACCAGCCCCAAGGGGGTCCTTCAAAGGAACCATGTAACCTGGGCTGTCAAGCTGACATCCCCTTTTCCTACTTTTTAAGCATCTAATTGTTGGAGAGCTGTACAACTTGCTCTGTTCAGTTTTGATGTACTCTGTTGCTCTTGTCGCCCCCAGAGGAAACATCACAATTTCCTTTAATTCCTTCTCCATCATCTGATATTGTTCAGTCTGCCTATAGGTGATCTGTGTTATGTTGCCTAAGTCTACATCTTTCCTGAGGGAGTTAGAGACAGTGGTGATTTTGTAAGATGTATAGCTACCATCATCTGACTCGTTATAGCCGTATCTGTATCTGTGAGAAGCCATAACTGTATCTATAATCATTCATTCAGAAAAGTGTTCCTCCCTGGCTTGCTATGAGAGTTGGACTAATAACAAAATGTGAAGTTTTCCATTATCTTCCCTCAGCAGTTCTGCAATCCCTCCTGGTCATGGCCATGGACTATGTTAGGAAGCAGAAAGTGGTTTGATGTTTATTTGCGCTAAGATTTGTCTGCAACACAGGTGCCCTTGAAGGGAATGGAAGCAAGTCGGAAACGGGATACTGGGTGTGCAGAGAAGCTACAGGGTGAAAATTTGGTCGGTGGAAGATGGATGAGGACAATCTACAAAGGTAACTGCTGCATGAGGATGAACAGCGAACAAAAATACCTTCAGCCAACCGTCTGGGCAATCACTGTAAATTGACTAAGGCATCTCTGAAAGAAGGTTTAATCACGCAAAGTCCCACTTGCTCATCTCAGCTAATGTAGCTGATGGGTGTTTGTAGTCAAATCCCCTTCACAATGATCCTGTTTAGAAACCAAGTTGCATGGAGGGAAACCTGCTAAACAGTCAGTTCATCTCCCCATTACTGGTGGAATTTACTTCTTTAAGTAGCTCTAGGGATTACTGAGGTATTAAGGAAAGTGTTGTGACATTGAACTCTATTTCCTCTGCAAGAGAATGTCAGCGTAGTTGTCCTCTGTGGAGATCGTGACAAGGAGTCTGTGATGTTTGTGAAGGGCTTTTTTTTGGTGTGTGTATGATGCTGTTTAGCTTTAGTTTTTTTAACGAGGAAAGAAAAAATCTACTGTCACTGTCTGTATTAGGGACTTTAAAAGTGCTTAAAAGCACTAGGAACACCTTTAAAATGCAGACCTCATACTAGACATAAAGCATCTTTCCAGAGAGGAGAAGCTTTGATGCCTTAGATGTATTTGTTTGTTTGTTTTAGAGGGGAGAAAAGAATGGTATGTTTTACTGATACAGCTATTAACCACCAAGATTGCCCAAAGGCATCAGCAGGTTCATTTAAAATGTAAATGAGCTTTTCCAGCATTCAGTTGCTCAGATTCTACAGGCTGCTATTAGGTGAAATTGGATGGGGCCTTCACATGGCACAGCTGAACATTTAGGCTGGCCTCCCTCTTCCACCCAGTTATGACCAATGTGAACGGCCACTCCTGTGGGCCTGAGAGCTTCTCTCCACATTAGTAGAGTGGCTTTATTACAGAAGACAGGGCCAATTAGCTGATTCCTGGTGCCGCTACCCAATGGTCTCATTGGGAAATACCAGTTAGCACTGCAAACAGCAAGTGGTCATTTATTCATGGCCTTCCTACACCCTTTTGGGAAGGGCCATTCTCTTGAATTAATGTTTGGAGGCTACCGGCTAAAAACAAGCATAAACCACAAAATGCAATTTGCCTGAGGAAGGCTTTCTCTTTTTAATACTTAAGCACTGCATGCCTTGAGCTTATGTGGAGTTGCACTCACCAGTGGGATCCTTTCCCAAACACCACCCTGGCAGATCGCTTGGAATAGCAGCTGAAGGAATACTTTTGCCTTGGAGCAGTGCTGCATCAGGGAGACGTTAAAGATTTGCCTTGTCACTTTTTAAAGTTCTGCAATGTTTTTTATCCATAAAAGAAGGCTTTGGGAGGCATGTCGCCTGCTTAACGGGCAAGTTGTGCTGAAGTGGATCATCCTGATCTCCCAGAGGAGACTGGTTGAAAACCAAGAGTTCTATCGTACAAAGGATGTCAGAGCTTTGCCATTCAAATTTGCTTTGATGTGGAACAAATCACAGTACCTTTACTGCTGACTTAGAGCTGGGTGATGGCAGAACTACTGAAATGTGAGCAAGGGTTCAGCTGCTGCAGCAGAAGGCTTGGGGTGGCAAAGCCGGTTTATGGCACCGAGACAAAAGCAACCAGAGAGATGGTCGTGGGGAGAATTAAATGCTTATGCTAATGACCTTTAGCATGGAATCCTGTCCAGTACAGCCTGATCAGGCTGGCCTTCAAAATCCCACTTGCTTACCAAACCAATGTGTAAGAGCACATTTTTGTGAGTTAGGAACAATGATATTATTTTCGTGATGATGATGAGCATCAGAAAATGCAATTTTGCAGATTTCCCTGGGCTGGACAATGTTTGTGTTTCACTGAGCTTAACTGTACACAAGTGTGCATGTACACACACATCCAGGATCCACAACCTAAACTCACTGGTGTGCTTGGTGGAGAAACATTAACTGAATATTGAATAACTTTTTAAATAGTATTAAATAACCTTAAACTTCTCCATTTCCTTTGTGTGTGTGTGTGTGTGTGAAAATTGCTGCATTTTTCAAAATGTGTTGAAACTAGTTAAGACGAATTGTCCTGTTGAAGAGAAACAGTGTCTTGTCTAGAAACAAGTTTCCCAACTGCACTGCATTTTGTATGAATTAAAAAAAAAATTAAAAAAAAAAGAAAGCAGAAAGACTACAGATGATCTTAATTTCTGCTTCTATATCAGTCCTTCCATTACTTCTGCCTATTATGGCTTGCATTCCAGGCTCCAGAATAGGACTTGCATGCCCCTATTATACATAATCAAGCACTTGGAGAACTTATTTCCATGTATCTAAAATGGAACCATGATTTGCATGTAATTAAAATAAAAGAGAAAAGGAACTAACATGAAACTTTTCCATTGTTTTGAACATGCTGCATCCAATAGGAATTCACCACATTCTTTTAAAAATGTTGCCAGTTACCCTAAATGATACATTTATTTTCTCATTCATAATTTATAACAAATTTTAAAAAATCCTCTTGGGACACATTCAAAACTTGAAAAAGTAAGAAAGCAGTATGATGGGTAAGGAAAATTAATTGCTCTTGCAGTGAAAGATTTTAAGAGAGTGATAGAAGGGCATTTCTTTTTGTGATTTACAAGGATCTTGAGGTAAGCTAGGTGTTATTGCCATTTGCAAGCTCTGCATCTTACAGTATAGGAAACTGGCTGGGATGAAGTAATTTTGACAGCAATAGCGTGCTGTAAAAGGTTACTGGAACTCCACCATCACCCATGCCATGATACAATGATTTATTGTTGTGAAAGCCTTCTACACAAGGGATAGAACAATCTAAGCTTCAGCATTCAATATAGACACATTGTGTTCATTTAAAAAATAAATACTTGTGATGCCAAGACTGCCTGAAACAGCTGATCTTATCTTAGAACATCGGCCTTGGGATTGCAAAACCATCCCTGGCAATGCTTTATGTCTCTGCTTTGCTGAATAGTGGAATAAAAAGAAAAAAAATTGTAGGAGTGAAGCTTATGGCAAAAGAACAGGGAGGATGCGAGTTACACACTTGCAAAAAAAAAGTGTCTGCCACAGTAGGGCAAAATGTGCTGAATTACACTTGAAATCCACGCAGAACTTCTGCTACTCCACATTTCTATTATAAGCTGAGTTCTCCTTGAATTTCTTATCCTAAATTTTGTACCGATCCTAGGTAGGCGTCTAGACAGTACATCTCTTTATGCTCATGGGCTTGTTGAAAATTGCCTTCCTCTAACTTGCTTTTCTATGATTAAGTCAGAGAGGAAGATGGTACGGGGCATCCTGGAGCATGTGATGCACACAAAAAATCCCACCTCCTTGAACCCAGCTGGGAGGGTAGTTAGCCTTGGTCCAGTGTGGAGATGCCATACAGCCTATCTGGCAGGGATGTACTCCTAGCAGGGAACTGAAAGAAAAACCTACATCAATGTGTCTACACCATCTTCCATCTCTTCCACTGTAGGGTGTTATGTTAGTCGAAGAAAGGAAGATTTTTTTATTTCAAGAGGCAGTGAAGTCACCCTTCATTGGGGTATCTTTGCTTAACTTTGCACAAACACATCTTTTTCACTGATATTCATGAGGGAGGCTGAACTCTCCACACATAAGGCACCGTATGAATATAACACCTACAGACAAGGTCTCTGCATCCTTGCTTTTTGCACAACCTTCCCAATTTCTGCGAGCTCGCAGCGGATGAAAAGCAGCCTCCTCTATCCTGTCACTGCTGTTTCTGCCTCTCTCCCTTACCTGCACACCCAGAGAAGTTGCAAACTTCTCTGTAAACTTCTCTGGGGAGCGGGGAACTATCTGCTCAGAGCAGAGGGAGGCCAAGAGGTTTGGGTGACTGGTACTCCTATGAAATAAAAGTTACAACACGTCTGGCTGCTTTAGAGCAGGATAGCTTTCAATACATTCTCCTCACGGCAAGGCTGACATTTGATTTTATTAACAAAACAGAGAAACTAGCACAGAATTAACAGTGGGAGAGATTAGATTACTAGAGCAAATACGCTTTAGTGACAAGAGCACAGGTCCGGGAAACTGGGAGCTGGGCTCTGCCTTGCTGTATGGACTGGAATGGATTATTCCTCTTCACCTCTGTTTTCTAGTTTATATTGCCAAAAATGTTAGCAGCCCTCAGAAAAGGATGTGCTGATATTTATATACTGGATTTAGGAAAAGACACTGAGATCTTGAGATAAGTAAGGCAGAGACAGCACTAACGACATAGAGAACCAAACTACGCTCTTATTTCTCTGCAGTAAGTGGATACTTATAAACCTTAAATCATCACCCTGTATTTTATACTTGCAAAAACGTCTGGGAGAGCACGTACAGGATGAACTGCCTTTGTCATTTGGCTGGGGAACGTGAGCTCTTGCCGGGAAATCACCAGATGGCGCTAGTAGAAATAATGTTCAAATGTTCCTTTTTTTAGGCAATTAAAGCTAGAAAAAGGTTTATTTGTGAAATTGTGACTCAGTTCCTTCAGTAAGAAGTATTTGCATCATCCAGAATTTGTTCAGTGGCTGAACAGAATAATTCCTGTAATTCAGGGCTAGTATTCAGAGCTTACATGCACACCAGCCAAAGGAAAAACATAGCGTTGTGTAATAAATCACTTGCATTAGGCAGTCAGCTTGTACTGTTCCCATTAGCTTCATTGCATTTTTAATCAATATTTGCTAGGATTTGTTAGGCTATATGGACAAATCCTGACACCTGTACTCGATTCCTATCAAAGTACGATGGTTATTAAAGAGAATGAGAAGTTTGCCTGAGTGGGAACCATGTAATAAACTGAAGATTTTGAGATCTGAATTTACCACACTTCTTCACTGCTCTACAAACAGATTGACTTCCCCCTGCAACCCTTCTTGCAGAGAAGTTTGCTCATTTTGGAAGCTGGAGAAGTTCATTTTCAAGTAGGTTAAGCCAAAAGGTGCCAAAAATGCATTTTTCTCCTAGTCTATTATTGTATCTTACACTGTAAGTGAGAAGTAGCTTCACCAAGGAATTGATTTCTTGCAAAAGAAACTGAAGCCATGGCTGGAAGATGATTTTCATAACAGATGCAGCCCTTCAGCAGGGATTCTCAGCTTCTTTCACTGCTGGATAGAAGCAGGTCTTGAGTTCAATCCTTCTATTTAAATATTTCATTAAGGGCAGGCATGTTTCCTACTCCCCTCTTACGGCTCCAACTTTCAATTCTGAACTTATTCAAAATCCATCTTCTTTTATATTTAATTGAGCTTTTCAATTGTTTCCCATTTCACCTATCAGCTCCCAGAGACATACAGCAATAGTGGAAACCCTGATAACTGATCTGAAGGTTATTTCAGATCCTAGCACTCAAGCCACAGTTGCAGTTACGTGGGAAAAGCAAAAATTAAAAAACCAAATCTGTCTTCTGGATGAAAGTTCAGTTACAGCAGGGATCCTTTTTTAAATTTCTCTAAGATTTTGAGACATCCATGCAGGGTACTTTACAGTATGTAACACTCAGAGATACCTCATTTCTATTCAACTGGTGCACTCCTATATATGTAGCATATATATGCAGAGCTCAAGGAGGTTTTTTTGAACTTACCTCTCAGGCTGGATAAACTATCCGGTTACTCTCCTGATTTGATTTGGTTTGATGGCCCACCTGAAAATTCAGGAGAAAAATATCTCAGTTCAAGACAATGCAAAGTGTTTTGTATATATATTTTTTTCCAATAAAGTAAAAAGATTTTCCTCTTTTCAAGTCACTCCAAATTGAAAGGGAAACCAAAACAAAACACAAGCCAAACAGAATACCCCAGCAATCTGCTATGCTGTGCTCCTCTGATATTTTTTTTTTTTCCCCACAGGCTCTTTTAAAGGTCTAGTCTACATTCTGTTCTGGAATGGAGACAAATACTGGAATCTCCTTCCTGCTCTCCCCACCCCTAGTCCCCCAAAAGACTTTTTCACCTTTCTCTACTTGAGATAATTTTGCTGAAAAAAAGTGGAAAGTAATAATTGCCCTCAATACACACACACATTTTACACACTCAATTGGCATTTGGCTTCAGGTGTGAGTTAAGTCTCAGGTATGGACCAGGGGACATTTGTTGCTACTGCCTTGACCTCCCCCCTGTTAATTCACATCTTAAGAGAGCAGAAAAGTGCATTTCATGCTCTAGTCATTAGAATTCCATTTTGCTGGGGAAATAGTACTGGGCCATCCTTTTCCCCAAGAGGGCTTTTTCTTTGGCATCTGTCATGCCTCATTGCACCGAACAGCACACCTTATGCTAGAAAAATAGCAAGTAGAAGAAACTGCAACAAAACTGGCACTGCAAGGATTCTAACTCTATACACTCACCGAAATAGCACAAACATGATGTGAATAATAAGTTTCTTTTAGTTTTACCCAGCCCCACTCATTGTTACTGATATTTGCTTGGGTATTTTAGTTGCACCATCCATTACTTATTTGTTTAAAAAGTAGCAATCATGCAGAAAGATCCAGGCAACGACCAGGGTAAGCCTCAGTTGTAGACAGACTAGAATAGAGTCTTTGCCGGACAATCAACCATGAATGTGCAGCCACAGGGTTTGGGCTTCTCCATCAGAAAATGCATCCCTCCTGCCTTGTGGATTTTTGTTGATTGGCTTTAGAAAAACAAAACTGATGTAGAAATTCAACTAAAATCCTACATTTGATGCACGGGCCACAGTCCTAGGCTGCTAGTTTGTAGGACATGAAAACCTTGCCCTCATGTGAGCTCACTTGAGAGCAAATATGTGCAAACCCATAAAACCCAGCTAGTTCCCAGGCTTATGCACAGATAAAAACGCCTTCACATTATACCTCCCCATCCACAGTAATAAAGAAGGTGTGAGCATAGCAGGTATGAACAGCACTTCCACACCAGAGAGCGATCAGACACTCCTACAATAAATATGGAGGCAGCTTTGCTCAGTGCAACAGCGTGGTCTGGGTTTATGGAGCTGCACCAGCGCAACCAGGGACAGGGACTGCGTCCAGCACCTCTGGAAGGAGAAGTCAGAGCCCTTCCCACAGACTTCACAGCCAGAAAAAAAGCATTACACAAGCAGGCTTAGTAGAAATCCAGAGGAATGGAAGGGCTTTCTTTCATTCTGGTTAAAAAGTGACTTATAAATGGAAAGCTACCTCAAAATCTGTCAGTGTAATCCAGCAAAGTCTCAGTAAACTATAAAAAGTAAATGGTCATTACTCAGTTGTGGCCTTATCTGCCTTCCGCTCAACACACAAACATACATGTGAAGATTGAAAGACACGTGGCAAGGGGGGGGAAGAAGTTTCTTTCTCTTTTTGCCATTTGGTCTTGATACAAATTAGCATAAAACTGGTGAAATGCATATCTTTGTCAGCATCATGAAAGTGGTTAGCCAGGAAGGTCAGTACTCGCTGAGCATCTGCAAGGTCCTGAGAGCTTCTGTTCACCCAGTTGTTTCATCACCAGCGTTTCCAGAGTGATGGGCTCTATTCCAGGACAGTTGTCCCATGAGATGTGACTGAGTACTGGGGTCAGACACGTGCAGTGCCTGTGTCCAGACCATGTGCAGGAATCCAAGAGGAACTCAGTAGAGTTCATCAGATAAACCACACCAAACAGGTCTTTTTATTGTTTTGTTGTTGGTGGGTTTTTTTTTTTGGCTGAAACTCTTTTCATGGAAAATCTATGAGCACATTCACTTTAACCCGTGCTGCACCTGGAGGCTGCGACCTGCCTCCTCCCTCCACTTTGGTTGCCTTTGCTTTCAGGTTCTCTTGCCTGGGAATTGTCAAGTATCTGAAATCTGACCTGTCCTGTGTGTCCGTCCCCCACCCCAATCAATAATCACATTAGCACATCTGTGTGACAGAAATAATAGCTTTTGTCTCCCAAAGCTGCAGAGTCCTGTTGCCAGGCAACTCCATCCCGAGGCAACAAAACAGAGGAACGGGTGTGTGGGAGGACCGAGCCCGAGTGCAAGAGCTGCTGCTTGTGCTGCTGGTAGCTATAATTGGGGGAAGCTTGGAATATACTGTTTCCACCAGAGATTTGGGATAGCAGAGCCTGCCAGGCTCTGAAACTTTCAATTAGGTGGCTACAGACTGTGGCTGGCTTGCCTTGTTTTGTTCTGATGTTCCAGAAAAGCTTTGGGGATGCTGCAGAGACCTGAGCTGCAGATTGGGGCAGCCTGTATCAGAGATGCTTAACCCACTGCAGCAAAAGGGTAAACGTGGTCACCTTTTCCAAAAGCATGCCAGAGCACAGCCTAAACATGCTTTGGTGGTCCACCCCCCCTCTTTTCACTGTCCACCATCAGGGGTTGCAGCAGCTCAGCTGCTCTGGCATTATTTGCATAGCATTTTGGTCACAGGCTGACAGGCTCAGCATCATGTGGTTAGACAAGAGCATTTCACTTGATAACCAAGCCTTGATTTATGAAATATAACCCTGTTCATTCCAGAGAGAGAGAGGAGTCCCTAAAATTATAAAGGTGGCTGTTGATATAGAGGGAATGGGAATTTCATTTGTCTCTTTCCAGCCAAATAAGGAAAGGCTGCAGCATGAAAAAAACTTGAAAAGCAAAGCTCTTGGATAAAAGGAGATTGCCTCCCTAGGGATATCAGGGAAGACCCAGCAATCCCCACTGAGAGAAAAATAAGGCTAGAGCTACATTTATTTCCAGGTCTAGGTATTTGTCCTCTCTTTCCATAACAGGTCTTGCCAGATAGCCCTGTGGGATGCAGCCAGAATGGCCACTGAAAAAAAAAAAAAAGAAAAAAGAAAAGATACCTTTAAAAGCTAAAAATCAACTGAACTGTTTACACAAGGAAAAATAAAGCCAGAAGCAAACTCAAACACTGGAGATTGCTTTTAGACAACATCCTGGGGAGGAGGATTGGAAATACTGAATGCCAGGGTCCACTTTCAGCCACCTCTATAATAGCAGCCCTTTCCAGTTTTCTTTTCTATGCTGCTATATCAGAACTAGGTGGGTGTGGACAACCACTAAGGTGTATATATATTTATATGTAACACTCAGACCTCTCCCACAAAAGGACTATACTGCCTATATTTACTGGGATCAATGCATGAAATCCAGCCTCTGCCTGCTGAGATCTTCTCTCACCTGTACAGTCCTACAAGGCAATGGTCTTGTCCACAAAACAGATGCACTTACACCACATCTGGGTGATGTATTGGCTCTTCCAGAAGGAAACCTAGTATTTTCTACAGCTAGAATATGGCCCAGAACAGCAGCTTAGTCACCACTGGCACTCCTGACTCTTTCTACAGATACTTTGTAAATCAAATTTCAGCCATGGGATATATACAGCTATGGGCACATTCAGTACATCTTGAAAAGCATCTCTTTGGTCTCACTGAGGGGAAGTGGAAGTTCTCCTGTGACCTAAACGACCTGAAAGCAATGGCAATAGAGCTCCAAAATGTCATCACTGGATCCTCAGTGCATCATGACAGCCAGGCACAAAGGAGTCCCTGTGTGTACAGACATTCATCAAACGAGGGCTGCAGGAAAAAAGTTGAGAGATTCCTTGAATAAATTATTTAGTGATTTTTATTCAGCCTTCTCCATTTACATGTAAGTCACTGTATCCAACTGGGTAAAGAATCATCTTCATAACCTGTCTCGTACTATAAAGCATCTTTGATACTTTCCACAGAGACATTTGTAGTGTATTTAGGATGGGAGAAGTACACAACCCCGCATCAGAAAGCTTTTACTTCCATGTGAATATTTGTTTTGCTAGTGCACAGTGGTTGCATTGTTGAATGTACCACGTTCTGGATCCTGAATATCTTACAAGCTGTCTCCTGCTTTACAGAAGCATTTAAGTTTATTTCTTGGTCTAGGCCACGTATATTAACAGGGGGGTAATTGTGCTGGGCTCAGCCACTGCTGAAGAAACTCATCCTTGGATATTAAGCAAGTGTGAGCACTGCCACACATCTTGGATAGCACAGTTGCAGCTGGCCATAAATCTGACTTTTTTCCCCTTTTGGCTTTCCCATGAACTTTGGTTTATGGTCTGAAACATAGATGAAAAAGGAGGTCTGATACCCTTAAAGACACAGCATTTTAAAAAATTAAGAGTAATTATATTCCATTTTATAAAGGGCAAGCAGGGATTGCGTCCAGGTCTCACAGGAGGTAAGAAAAACACTTTTACCTTATGAAGTCAGAGTTAAAGACTACAGCTGATGGCACAAGTTATCTAGGCTTTGCTGCCTGCTGGCAAAAGGCAAATAAAGACATGAGACAGCTAAGTGAGAACTGGGGAGTGTGTCAGGAAGCACAGAGATAGATCAATTCATGGGCACAAAACTCTGGAGATGCAGAGACACCTTAACTTCTCAGTGCTTCAAAAGAAGTGGATGGAAAGGAATCCAAAGTTACAGGTCAGGGTAACTACTCTGAAGACAATCTTTGAAACACTACAAAATCTTTCAAAAATGTTTAAAAGAACAACTATTTGCTCTTTCATCAGTCTGGGAAAGAAATATACAGGCACTCACAGAGCAGAGATGTGCAGTCAGTTGAAATCACATGCCTCTAGGTCTTGTTATAATAGTGCTGTAGTTATTTGTTAGTATGAAATGC
Organism: Tringa tobata; assembly: GCA_033628505.1. Taxonomy (NCBI): domain Eukaryota; kingdom Metazoa; phylum Chordata; class Aves; order Charadriiformes; family Scolopacidae; genus Tringa; species Tringa tobata. The sequence continues at coordinate 584,817 of JAHREE010000457.1, forward strand.
CTCTCCACTGCAATGGGGGCCTTTGCTGCAGTACCTAATTTAATCTTTCAATGAATATGTTCCCTTGAATGCAGTGTATTTTGTTTGACAGTTCTTAAATGCTTGGCTGCATCTAAACATTGAAGAACTGGAGTACACACATCATTTTTCTGCAGATGCATATAGCAATCCAAGCTAACAGCCAGATTATTAATAATGAGCTAAATAAGATACTTTTCTAAGGGTCGATGGGCATTTGAAGTCTGAAAAAGAAAATACGGTATTGCTACTCAGCTTCCCTCTGGGATAGTATTTGAAAAGTACCCAGATATGCCTTTAGGAAAGGCTATTTTTTCTCATAGTTTTACTTACATTGAGAAAATTAATCGCAAGGGAGAAATACGAAAGTGATGCTGCTAACTTTCCTAACATATGTTTTGCAAGGGCACAGGGCTATTGTTACGCCAGAATTTTGGCTGATAAAATGGCAAAAGCTTCCCAACCTCTTGGCTGCATTCCTTTAAAACCAACAGCAGCTCTGCAGTATCTTGCAGATGCAACAATTGGCGACCAGCTCATCCAGATACATCTAAATTAGCTTTACAGATTAGCTTTATAGCTAATATATCACATCTTCTACAATTAACAATTCTATCCAACTGTGAATCTACAATTATTAATATCCAGAGACCTGTGAATCTTAGAAGAGAGCCAACAAACATAGCTCACTAGATCTGCTGCTGGTCCGAACGGCCAGGTAGAGTGGGTCTGCCTTGCAGAAGAGTCCAAGCTTGCCCAGACCTGGCACACCCTGCAGGGCAATGCCAGCAGTGTGGTCATTTTCTGGTCATTTTTATTTTCTTTCCACCTAGAAATTCCCCCCAGTCAGAATTAAGAGTTTTCTATGTTTGTGCAGTAGCTCAGACACAGAAGAGGGACATCAGAAATTCCTGGCTGGGCCGATTGCATGTGCTGTGGAAAATAGGCAACGAGCCTAGAGCCTCCTGGATTTATGGCACATGGAGAGATCAGCTGTGCTACCTGCCTGTTGTAGGTGAGAGCTTTCCATGAGATCCACTGCACGTGAGCAGCTCCATACATGGGGGCATGAATAAGCAAACACATTTCTGTTCCTACTAAAACATTTCCACTCCTTAAGGTTTAAGGCCCAGTTAGTCTCCTGACTCCAGAATTAGGAAGTTACCCCCCCTCTTCCCATAGATTCCAATACATACCAATACAGAGCTCTCTTTGGCTTTGTCTCTCCCACACTGATACTCTTTCACACCCACATTCATGCCAAGATGGTTTGCACAAAGACTCTTCTCCAAAGAGCATCCTTTGTTAGGCAGCAAAGCTTTTCCTTTGGCCCTCCCCTCCTTTTATTTGGTAGCCTTGTCAGGAGCGTTTGCACCTGTCCTCTCACACTCAGCTGCTCTCTATTTGTGCTTATGATTTCTCCTTTTCAGTACAGGACACGAAAAGCAGAGGGTTTCATTCAGTATTGGCTGGGAGAAAAAAAAAAGTCCTGTCTAAAACAAAGCTAGTAGCAAAGCAGAGAGCGAGGGAGAGATAGTGTGCCTGCAGGGAAAGTAGCTTAAGGAGAAGTGTAGGAGGAATACTGATTCTAGACTTGCAGCAGGTCTATTTTTCATGAAGATAATAATAAAGAATAATATGGTGTAATTAGGGCACAAAATCACACTAAATTGCTGAGTGCTTGTCTGCAGCTTTCACTAAGAGGGAAAGAAATAAGGGGGCTGAACAGCTCCTCCTGGGGTTAGCACGGAGACACGTTTTCCCAAACCCACCTAAAGGATCTCACTGCTGAAAGTTAGAAAAGTGTATTGGGATGTCAGGACCATTATTTTTTTTTCCATTATAAATTCCCCTGAGCCAGGTGTGAGAAAACTGGCGTGGGTGTACCGACCAGTACACCACCACAACGACATACCTATTCTGGTCCCGAAAAACAAGGATGCTTTCAGAGCTAGACTGAACACTGGAAACTGGCATCTCTGCACTGTGTCCTCATGGTAAAATATTTTCCTGCCTTCTGCACTCAGCCTGCCGTGGGGAAACACTTTGCCTTCCCATTGTTATGGGCTCTGCTCTTTGCTCTTTTCCAGAAACACATGTGCAATGCTGTAAATGCCTTCCACCACCAGAATGACACAAGAGCAAATTTCCATGTTTATAGAGAGAAGAGTTCTTATGCTCTTTTTACACTGAGGTGGGAAGGGAACTCTGTTTCAGAGTGGTTGGTACTTGAGTTGAGTGGCTTTCCAGAGAGACATGCCCTGATGTCATTCAGGTACTGAACTAACAGTTGCGACCAAATTGGATTTATTCCTCACTGTTTCTTCTCCTCTCTGAAAAATTACTTTCGCTTTAATTTTCTACACAGTTTTCGTAAATAAGGACATCAGTCTCCCTGAAAGAAAATCTTTGATTCAAAGTTCACAGTGTTGGTCTCTAGCACACGTATACCTGCTCAGAAGAAAATGATTGTTTTCAGTGTCTAACACACACTGCATCAAAAAAAAAAAAAAAAGAAAAAAAAATACGTTTTCCCTATAGTCAAAGAAACTGTCTAGCAGAAGTCATTACTGGGTAATCCTTTGCCCAGGGATGTGGCTGTAAACCTCATTCAACTTTAGGTGGTGATTTTCCAGAGATTTTAATCATTTTGAGTTTTGTGCTACAAAATCACTGCAAAGCGCTTACAACTACAAGTCATAACTGAAAAGGGAATTTGGAGTTAGAGCAGCGGAAGCTGGAAAACCTGCAGGCAAAGGATGCAGGCAAAACCCATCAGCACAAACTCTCAGACTAAGCCCGATGCTTTGGAAGGAAGGGGATTGCCCTGGTGAGCAGTCCTGGAGCAAAGAGCCCTGGTTTGAAACAGGAGAGATGAAGCTTTACTGTGAGATCTCCCCCTCCAGTCTGCCCTCACAGTCCAGCCACACCAGCATTTGAAGGACTGAATCACATTTAATCCCTGGATAATCCCTTTTTCCTGGCCTTGGACTGAAGGATACTGGTGGTGATAGAGGCATATGTTACCACACTTATTATTATTACTATGTTCCTCCTTATCTGGGGAACTGGAGCTCTGCATTACTTAGAAATAGATACCAGCTCTCTGGGATGTTCTGGCATTCCCACGCGTAGTGCTGAGGCACATCAAAAGGCCAGTAATAGATCAGGTTTTAGTATCCAAACACCTAGTTATTTGACGCTTGCCCTGAAATCACCTTACTGCCAGGCCAATATAGACAATGCAAGTTATGAGGTTCAGAGATAAATGAAAAGGTATATCCGTAAGATGAGTTCAAAAGATTTTCGTCATTCTGTGTCATCCAGCTAACCATCTGTCAAGATGCTCCTGCCGCTTTGCAGCTGGGATCCAGTCCACAAGCAAAAGCTTCACCTTGAATACAGATTTCACTGGGGAGGATGATGCTTTGTGTCTACCCTATTGTTATAAACCCAAACTCTCTATGGTGATTATATCACCTTCAAGTGTTCTCCACAAGGGTTTCTTGTGACTCACCATTGAATCAGGGGTCGCATTTTAACACTCCCTCCACAGACTGCTGACCGCATCTGTCTACTTAATAACAGTGATGCTCTTCGAACATAGTGATGTTCTTTGAACATAGTGATGCTCTTTGAATATGACTCGCAGAATTATCTGTTATCCAGACATACTAAGGACTGTTTCAGTATTTAACTGTAAGCATGCATTAACCCATTGTGAAGTAACTGCACTTTTCCAGCTGGAGGAGCAATATTTTAACCTCAATGAATTGATTTTTAATAGCAGAAAACTGTAATTTATGTAAGAGTGCAATGATTCCTTAAGCAAGTTCAGAAAGAGTAATGTATGCTATTCATGACTAGGTTTTGATTGTGATGAGATAGAACAATTTGGGATTTGATGTCTTCAGGCCAGAAAGTGCTCTAACTATGGCTTTGAGAGATGTTGTGATGGAAGTTCATATTTTTGATAGTTTAAAAAAGCTGAAGAGGTGCTTAGAACTTCAACTGGCCATTACTAACAAATCTCAAATAAGTAAATACTATGTAATGATATTTATATAGAGAAGGAAGTGAAAAGTAATGGAATATTTGTTCTCAATAGTGGTCTATCTAAGCTTCGATTCACGCTTCCAGGAATCCACACAAAAGCACCAGATTTTTAAAAAAAAAAAAAAAAAGGCATGAAAGGTTTCTGGTTTAAATAAATTGTTTGGTAATGACATCTTTCTTAACAGCCAGTTTGTTGCTAAAATGCAATTGTTAGCTATGTTTTGAAGCAGTTTCAGACTTGACTGTACTCCCTGGTCTTAAAATCTGTAAATCAAAACTGTTACAATATATCTCCATGTTTTCACATCTTATCAACAGTTGCATGTTCATCGATCGCTGAATTTGAAAGTTTCAGAAGGTCCTCCTCAGCCTCAAATCAGTCATGTGTATGGATCTGTGCTGCAAGAAACCCTGCCCAGGGGTATTTGTAGAAAACAATCTCTCATTGTCACTTTACAGATGATGAATGAAAGAAGAGAGAGATTAAGTGCATTCTAGTGAGAGCAAATCTTTTGCACAGCCAGCACTGAACTCAAGGTATTTGATTCCCTATTCAGTACCTGAGAAATGAGCTCACCCAGCTCCTGTACTGACATTAATGAAATAACCATAAATGGGACCATGACAAAACTGCAAAATTTTCATGCTTCAAAGATCACCTGGATGTGAATGCAATGGCCTCACTTCTGTATCCCCTCCTTCTTGTCCATTTTGGCAGGTGTGTAAGTATTAATCAATTAATAATTTCTGAAGTTTAATCAAGGGCTGAAGGTGTAATCAGATGGCAACCCAATGGAACACAGGGATGTTTGCCTGGCTGCTTGCCTGCCCCTCTGAGCTTAATTAGCAATTATCTCTGCTGAGTGACCCCTTGATCCTGCACGGGTTAGCTGAAAGAAACGTATCCAAGTGGTAATTTCACCTTTTGCCTCCATCATTTGGTATTATTCTAACTGTTCCCAGCCCCTCCAGAGCTTGCACAATGGGAAAATCTGTAGTTAAACCTGCAATTACTGTAATGAGAAGATATAATGATGTTATCATTAAAGAAGAGGAAATATTTTCTTATTTTCCCCTCCCCCCCTTACTTATAACCACCTTTTTCTCTTTCCCCTCTAACTGCAAACAACTGGCATTTCTAGTAGTACCCACCAAGAAGAACCTATGGTAAAATGAGTTGTAGAAAGAACCGTAAGGAAGGAATCTCATGTCAGTCTTTCAGGACTAGAGGATTCCCGGAGCAACCCAAGTCCTCATAGTTTTGCAAAGATAGATCTCAAATTCTGTATCTTACTGCAATGTTATCAGATGATGACATTCCCAGTGGAAGGCAGGGGGCATAGCTGTAAAATGTGTTGTTTTAGGATATTTAACTATTGTATATTCCGTTAAAAATCCTATGCTTCCAGCTTCTATGAAGTACCTCTGTAGGCAGAAAATAGACTGTAAAAAGCTGGAAGTGAATCACTGGAAGATCAGCCTTAATTTGAGATGGGTAAACTAGAAACCGCAAGAAAACACTGGACATTTTCTGAAATGTGGAGAACACATTTTAGCACTGGATAAGGACTCTCATGCTTGTCTAAGTAGTTGCAAAGGCTAATACAAACACAGCTCTCTTTTGTAGAGCTTGCTTTACAGTAGATGCTGAGTACTCTTTCCAAACATTGGCATCAGTTAGAGAGGTTTAGCAACCTCTAACACTTACATCTTCGCAAATTCAGACTACTTCCATGATGAAAAAATCCCTAGCTTTCATAGCTACATACACAGATACTTTAATAACTGATGAGATAAACCCAAAGGTCCTGCCAAAGGAACTCAGCTGACAGTCTCAGCAAGATATTAGCCTACCTGGGATCTAAATCACTCTATTGTAGCTGAACTGGTGCTGTGGAAAATACGTACAAGGTAGCAAAGCCATCTTCCAAAGTGTGTCATCCCAGTTTCTAAAAGTTGATTGCAAAGACAATCTCCCCAGGGTCAGAAATTTGACCTTCTCTTCCCTCTCCATTCCAAGGAGTGGAAGTAGAGGCCAAGATTGCTTATGCATATAGGGCAGCATGAGGACACAGCATCATCTGAGGGGTTTGAAGATAAATAGCAGTAATACCACAGCTGTATAAAACTGTCATAAGCAATATTCCCATTGGACAAGCAGATAAAATACTAACTTTATACAGAGCAATATTCCTGGGAGAAGGCCCCTAAATTATTCCTTGGGGTTTCTGCTGTTACAGAGGCATGATGGATGCCCATGCATTAACGGTGCCATCTCGAGCCATCAGAAGTGTTGACACAGATGAAGCATCTTGATTAAGTGCTCCAGTTCAGCTTTATATATTAAAAATTGTATTGGACAGAGAAGCAGAACTCTCACCTTTGCTCCATCTTTATTTGTATTCTCACTATGAAACAAAAATAGAATAAAACCACTGGAAAGACAAGACTGATCTCAGCACTCTCACGCTCAGTGGAGGCAGGGCCTTCTTTTGGTGGCTGTAGATCCATCCAATTCTAGGTGTTTGCATCTATCTAAATACTATCTGTCGACGCACTCCTGAGGTCTAAATTATTCCACCTGCAACAGATAGTGTGTTTGTGCAGCACTTGGCACAGCAGCTGCTGGTTCATGTACAGGTCTCCTAAGTGAATAGACACTTGTGTAAGGCTCCTACTGAACAGATGAAGATGATTCCTCTTTTCTTTTCCCCATCCTTATTGTGTCACATCCTAGGAGAAAAGTCTGCTAATTAGGAGTGGCTCTTGATGATTCTTCATTCGCTTCAGAAATTACTGAAGCTCTAATGAAGAGCTTATGAGGTATAGTTGATTCGCACAGTTTTGGGAACTGAAGCACGGAATATTACACAGGTCAGAGCATTGGTATTTGTTAATATCTGTTGTTTTTGACAGGACTGTTGGGCTAGGTTTATAGAGGGCATTTGCTGCTAATAATGATTTAATGAGACCAGAGGAAATATCCCAACACATCACAAATTAATATAGAGGGCAACAGCTGTAATGAGGCTGTAAAACAAAACTCAACACCCTCAAGCAGGGCTGTATTTTCTGACTTCCCATTTTCAGGGATCTGATTGTACTTTGTTTTGATAGCACTTGAATTAAGGGAATTACGGGAAATCAGGGCTGCAGGGATTTTGGAAGTAGAGGTTCTCCACTGTCTTCATCTGGAGGATGATACAGAAGCTGGAAAGCACTATATAGTAATCACACCTTCTTTAATGGAAATAATAATAACATATATTACATACACATAAGATCATTATATATTACAGTAATTAAACATGGATACATAAAAAGGAAAAACTAAAGACTTATTTGGTGAAATAAAATGTTCCCTTGATCATAAACCATATGGTAAAGACAAATTTCGATTTCAGTGAGTGTACAAAAGTTCTCTGGATGTATTTCAATAAAAATGCCAAAGAATTTGGTTTTTCATCACCCAGTGGTCTAAATGTTGGACTGAAATTCAGCACCTGAGTATCACTGATAGCTGTTTCATTTAATAGGCCAGAGAGCCAAGCCTGACTCCAACCTGACCCAATTCATAATGGACATCACAAGGAGTAAACACTGACTGAAAAGCAGTGTACTTGTAGAGTAAAGATAGGATTTTGATGACTTGTGGATGTGTTTGAGCTCACAGATGAAGAAATGGGAGGTGGGTTTTGAAGGAGATGGAAAGGTAAAACCAATTAGACGACAACTGAGGTATCTCGCCCCCGTTTTGGAAGCTCTTTGCTATGCTGTGCTATGTTTGAGTCCATCGACACGTTTGTGGGTCCTCCAGTGCTGCTATTGCTCCTTGATCCTGACCACCTCCACGCAGCCACACCTCATGCTTGGGAGATGCAAATGCCCACCTGCTGCAAGCTGCACTGACAATTACTCAGTAGCATGATTGTTCATCCTCCTGGGTTCCTGTCTGTATTACCTGACAGCAGTCCCATTTCACTCCAAGGCTATCACAGGTGAAAGCAGGTGTCACTTCTCCTCTTTGAATTCTGCCTTTACAATAGTTATCACAAAACCAAAACACTAATGATAACAGTGCAAACTTCCTTACCATGTGTGTCTCTAATGAAATGGCTTGTGTCCCTAGAGGGAGGAAAGCTAGTTGGATCTTTCTCTCAATTATTTTTCCAGCCTATTAAACTGTCTAAACTCCAGTTTCTCAAAAATATATAAATAAAATAAAAACCAGAGAGAATAAATGAAAATTGAGGTCTCTGCTCATCTCATCCAGCATCATGGCTTATCATCCCCAGGAGATATCTTCAGAAGCATGGCTTTATGACCATGAGAGAAAATAATGATGCACTGAGAAAACTTGCTAATGCACAGCCCTGTTGCACACAAAATGAATCTCCTAAGTGATTTATCATTACCATTTGCAAAATAAATAGAGGTAGGAGAAAGGGAAAGGATGGCCCTGTTTAATTTGGTGTCTTTACACAGCAAGGAGAGGCTACCACTGAGGGTGAAGGGAAAGGATCAAGGCAGGAGTGAAAGAGAGGAAACAACTTAGTCTCCTCACAAAAGATATATCACATCTGAGGACTGCTCTTGCTCAGCTAACCAATGGAAAGAAAGTGCGCTCCTGATGTATAATGGTGTAAACATATATCAAATGGAAGTTTAGCTATCCCAGCCTGAACCCTCTTTAGCTCACTGCCAGCGCAGTGAAAAATGCCTTTATCTGTGTCTGTGGCTCTGAGAGGAGACAGGATGGCACCGCATTACACACAGCCCCTTTCAAACACTGCGGATCATAAACATTTGTTAGATATCTGCCTTTTGGAGCATGTATGTACTTGCCCATTATTAGTACATTATTGGTTTCCCAGCTCTGGTTCTCGGTGACTTTTTAAGGAAAAGAAGGCAAAGGGACAAGGTACAATTATGCACAGCTGTCTTAAATAGCAGGATTATTTTGGCCTGCATTTATCCCATCATACTTTAAACAGCCAGCTCATGTACCTATGCGTCCTAGAAGGCCCCAAAAGCCAGTGAAGATCCTCCACCTCACTGTAGATTTCCACCCGTGGAGATGCTGCAGCCTCGGCTGGAAAAGGCCCTGAGCTGTCCCTTTCCATGGCTGGGAAAGGCCTACTAACTTTGAAAGTAGATCTAACCTTCAATTTGGCCCTTCTTTGAGTAAGGGCTTGACCTGTGGATGTCCTTTTCAACTTAAATTATTCCATGATCCTATGAATCCAGGCAAGGTCAGCAGCAAAGCTACTTTCTATTTCTGTGCTTCTATTTTCCTCCCTGGCATTAGCCTGGCTGGTCTATTTTGCTTGATACAGGATGTCTCTCACTGTCCACCTCTATCGTGTCCAACACGGTGAAGACCTTGACCAGACCCTCAAGGTGCTATAACAGCAACTACATCCCTATGAAAAACAAAGGAATTCCTCAGTTAGCACACAGTTGGCATTTTAAACCTGAACTGATCTAAACAAAACAATGAAACCCAGTATCACAAGCATATGATCAGCTTTCTCCCTTCTTATGTCGTAGAAAAATATCTACACTCACAGAGAAGGATGAAAAATGCATCAGGACTGAGAACAGCATGGTGGTACCTACAATAGCACAATAGGTATGAAAATGATGCACAGCACGAAGAGACAACTCAGTTTAAGAGACTACAGCATGAGTAGCTCTACTGAGGTTTCCTGGAGCAGGTTTGGCACATTTTGCTAAATCGGTCATGGCTCCAGCACTCTCTGAATGTGCATCTATCACAGTCCTCCCATGCCAGTAAGGCTTTTACACTGGATGTTGATTGCACCTGCATGTTTTCCTGCAACAAGAAAAACTGTATGTTTTAAGTAGCTTTTTACTTTCTTGGAGTTTCAAAGAACATGGGGATAAAATAATAATAATGATAATAATAATAAAAAGAGATCCAGAACTAGGTTGGCAAACATAATCACAAGGTATATTAAAAAGTTAAACATAGCTCGGCGCTTTGAAAATCAAGCACCACGGGAAGCCGAGGCTGTGTTGTCCCTTGGCTTTATGTCACTTTTTAAAAGGAACGCTGTAATTGAGTAATCAGCTTGCTGGTTGTCATGGCAATTGCTGCCGGCTGCTGCAGGGAACCGGCCTCCGCGCTTTGTCTGTGCGGCGCCGAGGGCAGCCACCCACTGCCTGCTCCCCCCAGAAGCATCCCCGGGCTCCCAGGCTCTGGCAGCCAAATCCCAGGACTCAGCATCAAGCCGCAAAGGGGAATAAACACAACACGGGGAGGCCGTGGCCCAGAGGAGGACTCGAGTCACAAATCTGACGGCACCTTCCGCTGCTGGTCGGCGACTTGGGGTGCGCTGCGAAGCCATTTAGCAGATGGCAGCGCTTGTGCGGTTGGGATCGCGTGCTAGCAGGGGGCTCGGGGGGTTAACTCCAAATTTAAATGCTGTGTGGAAAGGGAAAAGCATGTACAGGATCCATACTGGGCAAGCTGTTTGTCAGCGGCCTTTACCTGGTGATTAAAGTCAACTCACGCTGATCAGCATTTAAACTTTTAACCGAAGGGCGGATCTGCTAGCAATAGGACGTGCGCATGTGGATGAAAGAAGGAAAACAGGTTAAATTGTGGTTTCTAAAATGCACAAAGGGAAACGACTTCTTTTATCCACTGCCGGAACTTCACCTGCTGTTTCTCCCGGGGAATCCTCTCGTCGGGAACTCAAGAGAAGGTTTTTGAAGAGTGAAATTACTGTATTTTCTAGAGAGAAAGGCACAAGAGACTAAATCACACAGTAAATGACAGATCTGTTCAATTGAGAATAGCTCAAAATCTTCCATTTTGCCAGCTCCCTTCATTCCTAGCTGCTACATTGGCATTCCCACACCACACCAACGTGGAGCTATCACACCCCCCAAGTGCACTCTAGGACCTCTGCACAGGGCTTCCTTCATTGTTCATGCTAGAAACATCCCAATTTCCCATATAGTGAATAAGTCTTTAATAGTTCTTGCTGACTGCAGTCACAGCTGACAAGGCATCTAGAAATGAAGTACTGCACTGGTGAGTGTTACTGCTTCAGTATCTTATGCCTCCTATCACACTACTCCTGACATGAGAACTTCTGCACTCGCTGCCCTGAGCATAGGTAGAAGCTCTCCTAAACTTAAAATTTGACCCAAGAGAGTGGTTAAGATTAGGTTTTTCTAAGTGTTCCTTCTATACTAGGTGGGAAGAGCAGCGCATGGAATAGATGTGCTCTTCATCCCACTCCCCTTCCAACATGACAGCCATGATGCAGATGGTCCCTATTAGCATGTCAGTAAATCGAGTGCTACCTTAGCTCTGGCACAGAGTCCCACATGTGCTGGAAAACACTCTGCGGTCACAAAATGGCACTTTCAGATTTACAGCATGGAGTAAAGGAGAGCAGATTTCAAGGTCTGCTTAAGGATCATCCTTGAAAGACGGTGTTGCTACAGGCTCATGACCATCTCAGAGCACTTGTGACTCCAGTGCTGAACGGGAGTGAGCTGGGGCAGCGCTCAGCCACCAGGAGCAGAGTGATGCAATATTCCCAGCGAGGGAGAACCTGACCTGAGGTCACCTCCAGAGCCACAGCATTAGGAAAATACTCCAGCTTCATTTCTCCGTGCAAGCATCTGTTGAGGTTTTGGCCTTAGGTCCCTAGTCGCAAACTGAACATCTCCTTGATAGGAAAACAGATAATTCATCATGATAGGAAAACAGATAATGCATTTAGATATACCCTTCTTCAGGCACTGGGATATTGTAGCTATGACATATACCGAGAATCAAGGTAAAACATAAAGTCCTTTAAACACAGATTAGCCAAACCATGATGGTAATTCCAATGCTATCACTTCACAAGAGCTGCAGTTTGTATTAAGAAGAACCAAGCACATATTACCTGTCTTCCTAAATGACCAAGCAAACAAGCTAGGAGACCAACATGTTCTTCTTCATATTCAGGTTCTTTTCAATATTTTTTCTCAGTCATGCAGTATCTTAAAGTTTCATAAATAAGATCTAAAGTAAGTGACAAATGAAAGACTTGTCTCTCCAACACACGAAAAGATTTCTCCCTAATATGTCTGATGGCATTTCAAATTAATATTGTTTCATTTGTTTCCTGCCTTCTGCATACCCAAAACATGTCAACATAATTCTGGAAATTAGTTCTCATTACTTAGCTGCTTCTACAAGAGGCAGTGGAGACTGTACGGTACATTGTTGCTTTGTAGAGTTCACGTAAATATTACTTTTGCTCCTCCTCCATTTTTAAGGATAAAATGGTGTGTGGTTAAAAGCTACCCAAACACCAGTGACATCTGCCAGCACAGCATAAGACAGCAAATATTAAGGCTGATCAAATTTAAGAACATCATAACTCTTGACAGCGTCCTTTAAAAATTGGTCTCTCCATACTGCAAAAATGTTCCTCCATTTGTAATAATCACTTTTCCCTTTGCTCCTCTAAGTTTAGCACACTTTGTTTGGCACTCTGTAATGTCCTCAGCAGAATATGCCACGCTTAAGTCTATCTAGCAAGTTGGAACAGTGATAGCAATTTTAATTAATAACTGTAAGGTTCTATTTTGCATGAAGAAGGCTCAGCCTCTTTGACCCATTAATTAAATTGTGGAATTTACAGTTCCTTGAAAATGTTGAAGAAGCAAAAGATTAGACAGATCTGAGCTGTATTTGAAATGGAAATTGAGACACATTGGACTGTGGATAGGGAAGAGCAAAGTGACATGTAAAAAAAATGCTTTTAGCTCGACAGCCATCCACTAAGCCAAAGCCAATTGGAAGCATGAATTTTCCGTGACAAAAATAATACAGCAGCAAGAGGCAATGGGTTAGATCTTCAGGGGTGAATTGGCCAAGCTTCTTTAACCCCAACAGAAGCTCCAGCTTCCACAGCAAGAATTTGGTTTCCACACTTCTGTGAGCGAAACAATCTAAATTACTCCTCTTTGTTAAGGAATTAAATACTGACATGTTTGGGCAACACCCTGGAGAAGAGAAGGCTGACTGATTAAAAAGATAGAGCACAGAATGTGGGTCCCTCTGGCCCCAGCCGAGCTCCTAATTCGCAGTGTGTCTGCAGGCGAGTCACTTGCACGTCTTCTGCTGCAAACAAAACTGCAGAGGTGGGTGTGAGCACCAGGCTCTTATTGTAATTCAAAATCACTCTCAGTGCTGAGGTCGGAAAAGTAAATATTTTATTGAAAAAGTAGTTGCTTATAATGTTAAATTCATCGATAAGGAGGCTCAGATTCCTTTAAATTCCTTCTGTTGGTTACTAGCATAAGAATCAGTTTAGCAAAACTAGTAGGTATTTCTTCTGGGAAATTCTTATGCAGTGTGGTAGAGAATTGTATATATTTCTCTGTTCTATCTTGTAATATTGAATTAATTAACACAGGGACCTGCTGCGGATCCCCCTCAGACAAACAACTGGAACTCTGACTTAGGTAAAATGCATTAACAGTAGACATTCATCTCTTAAATCACTATTACTTGTTTGCTTTAAAAAAAAATCTGTAATATAGGCATGACAGACATGGAGCTAAATTAATGTATTTGCGTTCAGCTAGATTTGGGCTTACCGCTTGTGCCTGGCTGCAAGGTGGATTGGAAAGGAGGATCCAGGAGATCTGGGACATCAGGAACAGAGATTGCAAAGCACACGGTTCTGATGGTGTGATTTTGGCTTTCTGTTGATTTCCTGAATCTTCAGGGCTTGTATCAATAAAAACACACTTGACTAGGTATGCCTGCAAGTTAACATCTTTTCATCTACTGAGATTTTGTACTTCTTTTTTCCCCAAAAGAGGCCAAGAGAGATCTGTACTCAAATTATAGCTGAGAAACTTCATATCAGCAAAAGTAATTTCATCACAAAATTTAAATCATTACCAGCATTAATATTCATCTACTTGCTTTTCATCTCCACAGGCTGTCCTTGCTTCTTGAATTCGCTTCTGTCCCAGCCACAGGTACGTACTCTCCTACTCCCATCCCTGCTATCCCTATTGCTGTCCTGTACGCAGAACTGCTATTCCGAGGCTTGTGCATATCTCATTTGGGCCAGTGTCCAAGCAGATTAGACATGCAAATATTCGGCTTTGTAACATTTGGAGGTTCAAACTGCAGCTGCATTGGGAAAATCACTCAAAAAACTTGATTTGGTATATGGATTAAAAACGATTAGAGTGAAATTCTATTCTGCATGACTAGATATTTGTTTTCCTAAAGTCCTTCCTAAATGAGATGATATTCCTCTCCCTCAGACAGCGATGTTTCTAGGATTTCTTCAGCCAGTCATTATGTCTACTATAAGCCTTTGGCCTTCTTACTCTTGGCATGACAGTAATAACAATCCTTACAAAAACATTTATCCATATCTTAAGCCTTCTTGGCAGTATTAAATCATCTACCAACCCACGTATACAAGCTGGCTGATGGATATATGCAAATGCCTAGCAGTAGGGAAAGACTTTTTAATATACAGCCCTAGTAAATTACAGAGATTATTACAAGAGAGAAGGCATGATAAGTTGTTCTGTTGTTGACTATGTATTCCCAGGATAACATGATGATAGGCAGGCAGGCGGGCACAGTGCTGTTTGGGACACCTATCTATCCGAGAATCTCAAATATAAATAATGTTTTCCGTTACCCAATTATTTGCTTTGCGGCTTCTGGAGATACATGTGCACTGCCTTCTTTCTAAGACTGCTAGGTTTCTAATTTAAGTGAATAAAGAAGTAAACCTTTCCGTTTCTATTTGCTTCCCACAAACAGCTCCCAGCACGGAGCACGATGCGGAGCAACAGATAGTGAGTACCTGCGCGCAGCCCGTCGCTGCTTGGGCGATGGCTGTGACATCCTGTATCATGCCTGCACATGGGGAAAATATAGGTGGCCGTGGGCTAGTACAGGGCTGATAAATTCAAACCCAAGGGTTGCCCCAGAAGCCCGGGCTGCCAGGTCGGACCCTGTCTGCAAACACACACACAGAGTTTTGCTCCTCTGCTCCCCAGGAATCGCTTCTCAGCGCTCTCAACCCGAGTCGTGATTGAAGCAGTGGCGGCAGGTGGCGCTCAGGAATACACAGAACAGCGCCCGGCTCGGAGGTGACAAAATTCA
>JAHREE010000457.1:600087-619881 GCA_033628505.1 Tringa tobata
AAAAAAAAAAAAAAAAAAAAAAAAAAAAAAAAAAAAAAAAACCTGCACCTGGGGAAAACATAGGTGGCCGTGTGCTAGTACAGGGCTGATAAATTCAAGTCCAAGGGTTGCCTCAGAAGCCCGGGCTGCCAGGTCGGACCCTGTCTGCAAACACACACAGAGACACACACACACAGAGTTTTGCTCCTCTGCTCCCCAGGAATCGCTTCTCAGCGCTCTCAACTCGGAGTCGTGATTGAAGCAGTGGCGGCAGGTGGCGCTCAGGAATACACAGAACAGCGCCCGGCTCGGAGGTGACAAAATTCAGAGCCCCCCCCCCGAGATGCTGTGACCGGCACAGCGGTAGCTGCAGCCCCGCTGGGGGTGGAAGCAGCAGCCAACTTCACCTTCCTAATTGCTCCTCAGCCACCGGCGCTATTTAATGAAAGGGGCAAGAGCAGGTGGAACCCCAGATCCCGTTCTGAAGTGCAGTGTCAGCTTTAGCTCTGGCTTGGTAAATTAGAAAAAAAAAAAAAAAAACACACAACACACCGCACCAAAAAATCAAAACCCAAAAAACCAACCCTCCAACATTCCAACAGAAAGGATATAATTCTGTAGTAGATTCTAGCAGCTTGTAGAAAACTATCTATTTAATTCTGCACTTGAAGTCCTTCTGGACTTCTCTATAGAGGAAATACTTACATGATGGAGCTGAAAAATATATTCCCAGAGTTGGAGCTGACAGGGAGAGGAGAATTAATTTTCAATACCTTTATTTCTGTTCAGTTTATTTTTCTTATTATTATTATTTTGCATTCAGTGGAGAATTTTTTCAAAGCACTCAAGATGCTTTTCTGCTGTTATTTTTATTTCATTGCCTGCTTTCTGAACTAATATCCAAGCACTTTTGGAAGAAGATTTATGGATCTAGAAGCAGAAGGTTTGCTGTCAATTGGGCTTTCTTTGCAAGCAGGGACCTGTGACTGAGCAGGTCAAGAGAATGGATTGCATAAAAGAAAGAAAAATATATTAGTTTTTAAAAATGAAAAAAGAAGTGAGATAGAGGGAGACTGCATGCATCTGTTATTTATTTCTACAATTAGCAGCCGACTGTGCTCTGCATTTCAAGCAGATTAAGGTCTTCCTTTCCATTTTTAAGAAAAAAACGACAAAACTGTTCAGTGGCAATGTTAGATATTATACTAGGACTTTGGTTTTTTATTATACTTTTTGCCACCAAGTGTGCTTTATAAAGCAGAATAAAATCTCTTAAGTGACTATCAGGACTCAGCCTCGTACACACAACAATAATAAAAGTGGTTAGCATTTATGCTGCTTTTGACACGCCAAAGCTTTCTGCAGACATTGAGTACACAGCCACAGGAGAGCTACATACGTTAAGACCATCGGAGCTAGCAGGCAGTATTTTCCCAGCACTCGTGTTTCCCAGTGCCAGGTTGCAGGCAGCTGGTCCAGGCTGTGGGCAGAGGCGGGTGCTGTGAGAAGGGGCTCCTCAGCAGAGGACGGGCACAACTGCTGGCCACGCACCACCCCAGTGCAGATGGCACAGCTGGCTGCCATCCCAAGCTTTGTCTACGTAAACCTGAGCTGCTGGCTTCTAGGAGCGGTCTGAAACCTCCTACATTTGTATTTTTGACAAATCTTATTATTTACCCCCTCATCACACGATACGGGGGCAATCCTGAACTGGCCTGTGGGCTTGGCATCAGTCTGGAGTTCCTGTCACGGAGCAAAAATGGAACAGAAATGAAGCCTGCATCTGGGGCCCAGGCCATACGTGATGTTTTCTTTCCATGGTGTACCAGCTGCTGGCCCTACCTGCAGCCCCAGCTGCAATTAGGACATGCAGGGACAGTGTGTTTGGCTTCAATAATGCTACTGAAACACAATGCTAGCACAGCCCTGCTGCCGGGGCTTATTGTCTATTTGAGCAATATCTGGGGGCAAAAGGGAGTTAAAGCGAGTAAGATAACTGAAGAAAGGCTTAGACCAATATTTCAGGAAGCCATCTGCGCCGAGACAGCTACAACTGAGACCAGGCGGTTAAATGGAGGAACAAGTAGCAAAGTACCTCTGTATATAGTCACAAGACATTGCTAAACAGTTCCTGGTTTGGGTGATGCCTTTTAGAAAATTTAAGTGTAATTCTTCCAAAATGAGAGGTCCGAAATAGACCTTGGACTGTGGAAAGACTTGAAGTTCTATTCTTTAGGCATTTGTCCAATGGCCAAGCTCAAGACAACAGGTTTGCTCCAACAGGACTTGCTGCATCTGTTACAATCCCCATTGCTCACACTAAGGAAAGCCTTAGCAAATGTTTTCCCAAAAAACCTCCAAAGCAGTAGCCTGGAGTTAACATCTTCCATGGAAACTTTCTAAAACTTTGCTCTTCTCTCTGTGGAACAGGGTTGACTTTACATGACATCCATCTCATTCTGTTATATGAGATCCATTACTGGTCTGCAAAATCAATTAGCAAGTTAGCACTCAATACCCTTCCAAAAAATAAAAAAGCTGCTTATGTACTTATGACAAGGTGCTAAACATTTTTTCTACTACAGGCTTTATTACTGTGGTGACCTCCCATCACATAAGGAAAAGAGAGTCCAAGATAGAAAACATATGCTTAAGATTTCTACTGTCAGTATCAATAAGATCAGGCATAGAACAGTATCTGTGTAAGAGCAAGGAACAACTATACAGCTGCAAAGCTGCTCATCCTCAAATTAGGGTGAAAGGGTTTTCCCTTGTGACCAGAAGACTCTGCATTTCTTATTCACTGACAATGTTTTCTGCAGTTCTCTGGCTCTTGGGAAGTCTCCACGTATCTAGTTTACTATCACCATCTTCAGTGATGTTTTATTTTATTTAAGGAAGTGAGCCTTCAAAAAACCTAAGGTAAGAGCAAATATTGCTCTTTTTTGTTCCTTTCAGTGATCACATAATCAGGTCTGTTTTAAGCCTGATTTTTCAGCTGTGATGGACATTGCATTTCTTATGCATGTGCTCATGTGTACACACACATGTACAGTTCTGTCAGAGGCTGTACTGTGTGAGTTCTCAGGAGGCGAAAGAAAACCTCTTATTTATTTCTGTTTGCTTGCTAACCTTTTAAATCAGAAGAGATCACTCAATGACAGCGTCAGGCTTGAAAGCCCTACTCATTCTGCACCCACCAGTTTGACTCAGGGCCAGCCTGACTCAAACCTTTCAGGAAGACAGGAGTTCCCTGGGGTGTGCTGGTCTCCAGCCTTTTGACGAAGCCTTTAAAAGAAACAAAACCAGAACAAGGTCTTTTGCTACTTTCAGTTTGTCTTGACCTGAGCTTTGCTAAGTAGCACCTTATCCTTGCGTTGTCTGAGAACCGGTTCTTCTAGAAGAGGTTGAGAGGAAAAAAAAAAAAAAATAATTGAGAAGTATTTACACAAGTTAAAAGCGTAACAGGGAAGGTCAGGGTGTGCTGAAAGTCAGCTTCTGCGTAGCACAGAAACAGCCACACAAACCTCAAACTAACGAGTTCGGGTACCAGCAGCAGTCTAGATGCAGCAGCTCAGAGATCAGAGCAGGCTGCCAAACTCCCTGACGAGGCAGGGTAAATGAGCTGCACGCAGGGTTTCATGCTGCTGTAGCTTGACTGACTCTGCTCCCCAAACTAGGCATCATATTTTCACACACATCATCAGAGCCTCAGATAACCAGCCTCCCTGAAAAGCCCCATGGAAGGGGAAGATCTTAGGAAGCAGGAGCCGTTGCAGGAAATAAGCAGCACAGAGCCAGAAGGTAAAGGTTTCTGGGATAAATCTGTCCTTGTCTTAAATACTGATGCACATAACCCATAGCATATACTTGTGGAAATACAGGCAATCAGTAATGTCGGCTAGTGCATACCCCCAGCAGACTGCAAACAGCTCTGGGATATTGTACAGTCAGTGCTTAGGATAATACTTTCAAGAGAATTTCTGTCTTTGTGGGGGTTGAAGAAATTTCTGTAGATACTCTGTTTACAAAATACACAGGGATGAGGTATCTTCATGTAAGGTGGTTCTGTTTCCTTTAGCATCATTTAATTTCCTTTACTTAGTCTTTCCGAATCTTTTTCTATTCATGTACTTCAGGTCCAATTTCCATTGACTTTTCATTTCCTGTGAGTTTAACTACAAAGTCATCTGTCTTGGAAATTTCTCCATAGATTGAGACTTTATATTCCCCTCTAGGTCTTTTTTTTATTTAAATAAAAACAGTAGGTGAAAATCTATCTTCCTTGATACTGAAACCTCATTTTCAGTCAAACATTTGCCATGTATATGCGATGTTTTAATCTATTCCATTCCTATAACTTTCTATAGGCACTTATAGAAGAAAAGGTTTTCTATTACTTCATAATTGGAATCTTTTTTTTTTTATTCTGAGTAGGGGATGTCATATGAATTACATCACTAGTCTGCAGAAGGACCAGTATACTTTTCCCCATCATTTTCCGTGTCAATTGTTAGACTTCAAAAAGCAAAACACACACGGCAGCTGGGTGCCAGTAATTTTTAAAGTCTGACCCCTGCGTCTTTTGCATCTAAACTCTGTCAGCTTTCATTGCAGGGATTTTTCACTGTTCTGTTTTGTTGTCTTTACATCTCAGTCCTTAGCTTGCTTTCTTTTTCCTTTTTTTTTTTTTCCCTTTTTCTTTTTTTTCTTTTTTCATTTTTCTTAAGTCACATTTTAAGCCTCGTGCTGCATTTACCTGCACAAATGCAATAAAACAGGGTAAAAACCCCACCTTTATCTACCGAACAACTTGTTTTATTTCTATCCACATTTCAAAAGAGCAAATTTGCTTTCAGACAGAAAATATCTATGATGCATTTTTTTTTAAACTGTGCATAATATGCTTCAGCCTTCAACAACACTGTTAAAAAGATAAACCTATTCTGAAACATTAATCTTTATCTTTCATGCACAAAATTGTACTTATAAGTGTCCAGACACTCATGAAAACTGGAACAAGAAAGGGAAAGAAGACTGAAGAGCAACATTCTTCAGGCTATTAAAAAAATTATTCTTAAGTTTTTTAGAAGGTGGCTTCCATGGGAAAGAACATGCTGGACCTATTAATACTTGCTGCAGCAAGGTTTCTCTTCCAAGGTAGCACACTTCCATCTCCAACACACTGGAGCCATATCAAAGCCTCCTATTCCCTGGGGCTTCAGTGCCAGTGCTCTCCTCCCTGCTGCAGCCATGGGGCTCAGCTCATTCATAGCAACTGAAGATAAAAGAGGAATCGCTTGATTTTGCCTGCTGCTGAAGAGTAATTAGCAGGAACACAGCCTGATGTAGCTCTGCTTCCTTTACCTTGTCCTAGCAGATGTTGGTCTTTACCCCAGGGAGCTTCAAAGCACAGAGGTGAATCACTGAGGAGAGCTTCTGGGTCTTGGGGTGGAAAGGAGAAGGAATTCAGTCTGTTTCTTTTCTGTTGGTAACAGAAAAATCCTCTACCATGTGTCCAGGGTGGGATGTGGAACTATGTGTGGTTCTTGGCTGCAGTTGAGAGGAGAGGCTACCTGCTCCATGCTGACACTTTCTCTGCCCCGTCCAGCCAAGCAACTGCTCCAACAGTGCCCAGACCTCCACCAGCAGACAAGGCCAAAGCTTATCTGGTGTTGCTGAGAGCCTACCTCCTCACTGTCCCAGGCAGCAACTTTTCTGGTGGGTCACCTGGACCCTCCAAGGAACCCACTGTAGCAACTGCCATGTTAGTAATGCCAATGAGGTGGGAAGGGGGTACCATGGCACAAAACAAAGACATGTCTGTAGCCTCTAAGATTTGCCCTTCCCAGGTTTTCAAAAAGGTTGGTACAATGCTAAGAGCATCTCAACAATATAATAACATAAAGGCTTAGTCATCTTACGTATAAAAGGTGGTTCCTTCTCTCCTGTTATTCTCCCCTCAACCCCTCAAAAATATTATTGTATTTCATTTTTATTTGTACTTTCTGAAGAGTAATGCCTTTCCAAGAAAAGGATTAAATCTCTCAAAGTGAGGTAATAAAACTGAAGCTGTAATGAAACTCACTGGATATACAGGGAGATATTTCATTTAGGCATTGGAATAAAAATCTAGTTACATTCCTGATCAGAATAATTCATGACCAAAATGCCTCATCGTATTTTTAATTGTCCTTGTTTTTCAAATAAAAGTTATAGATGGTTTGGCTAAATCATTGCCTGTCAAACTTGGGCTGTGAATGGCTCAGTGAATCTCAAGGGGCACTTTCAGTTTTTAGGACAATTCATTTATTTATTTGGCTATACTAATAAAGCACATATCCAGAGATTTACATTCTTATTCTACTACTTAAAATGCATGAACCATACAGAAGTGACAGCAAGGAACAACAAGAAAGAGATTGTACAGAAGCTCTGAACAATATCCCTATTTTTTTCTACCAAGACTTAAAAAAAAAAGAAAAAGAGAACTAAACAAAACAAAGAGCTTTTCCTTAAAATTCTAGGGAAGGATACAATAGTTACATAATTGAGATCTATTCCTGCTTTTCAAAAAATATCTGAAATGCTTGATTAAACCAAGAATCGAAGCATCATGGCACATTTAATCTGATTTGCTAATAATGGTTGCTGTAAATACATTGCATTTAGTGACCTGACACATTATGCTTGTTTGTACACTGAAACAAGGAAAAGATACAGCTTGCTCATTTGAGAGAAACATTAAAATACAATAGGAGAGACACAAACCAGAATGCAGTGGGAAAGCTATTGTCGCTTATAATGTACTTTTCAAACCAGCATAGTCACATTAATTCTAGAAAACATTCTTCCCTCAAAACAGGAAGGTTTGCAGTGTAGAAAGGGATGTTATTGGCTTGTTACCAAAAACCAAAGAATGATTTTCCCCTCTATCTGTGCTGAAAGAAACATCTCTCCATCAGAAACTGTAATGGATGATTACGTAGATTCTTTTTCTTTCCCCCGCCCCCAGAAAAATACAATGTGTGATATTCTATCAGCCTTATGAATTCTTTAGGTAAAGTAACTGCATCTTCATTTTCCTCAGCTATTACACCTCTGTGGCTGCCAAGTAAACATAGCTTTTCCAGATGTGCTCCAAGCATGACTCTCTTTTCCTTTACTAGTAAGGCACATAGCAGAAAAAAAATCTAAGATTAGGTCAAATTTGCTTTGCAGCTGCTACTTCCACAGCAGGGTTCACCTCCTGTAGCCTTTACCATAAACACCATCTCTCACTCTTCATTTTTCCATAACTAGTTCTTTACCCTTTAGCCAATATTAGTGCCAAGTACTCCACAGCGTCTCAACCATCAGTCCTTGTTTCTTTTGGTCTTTTTCCACCAACAGCCACAGATCAAGTCCACATTCACCACTCAGGTGAATCAGTTCAATGAATAATGAGTTCAGATGCTCATTTGTGAATTAGTTCAAAACATAAGAAGACATTCAGCAGCCAGATCCAAACAACCTAAATCATCAATCAGTTCTTTCATATAATCAGTTTCTCAGGTGTCAGATCATGCATTCTCCTATTGATTATTCTATCACTTATCTATCAAATGTTTTGGAATTCATTAGTTATCTATGCCAGGTAAAAACATAAGCCCTAATCATTACTACCCTATTTTATACGATGCCTTCCAATCCTGTCCTCATCTTTATTGTCCTTTTTTCAGTCCTTTCACAAATGAAAGAGATCCTGCTCCTTGATTTGTTTTCTAACTTATCCATTACTCTTTTAAACACCCCATCACTTTAGATGCATAATTAGAATGATGAGACGTACTGTTCAAGTCTGCATGGCATTGATTTAGCCTACAGACATAATCAATGTGGTCTTTCTCTGTCCCTAAACATAGTGTGCAAGATGTAAGAAAAAACCCCGTGTATTTGATGTGACAGAAACCAATGCTTACTCACACAAACATAATGATTCTTGTGTAGCTAATACAGGGAAGAAGTGTACTATTGACCTTGGCATGCAGATTACATTCAATTACCTAACTAAATCTGAAAAAATGAAAAAAGCTATCAAAGAGAGACTGCTGATGAATGAAAGCTTTCTATTTCTGCTCTTCCGTAAGATCTTTCTTTTGCAGCTGGACTGTTGCAGAAGATTTGTCATAAAATTCTAGAGCATCTTCCACGCAGTTATAGTGAAGAGAGAACATTTTCTCTTCGTTACCCAATGCATCTTAAATTGCTTCCTGCTCTTGGTAGCTCTGATGGACCATTGTTCACTACCCTATTGTTGTATATTAGCTGTCAGCTTGAAACTCACAATAGGACACTGAAGTTGTTCTCTTCACAACTAAAGTAGGAACAAGAATCTGAGCAGACTAATCATTTCAGACGCTAAACATCTTGCCAAACATCTGTTTATCTCAGACTGTGAATGCAAGCAGGGGGAGGTTTGCAGTGGGAGCAGCTCTACCACTGAGCATGGACAGCCAACACACCAATGCAAGGTAAATTCAAATCTGCTGCTGCTTGCCAAACCGAATCAAGCCCATGCAGTCTTACTTCTCAGCTTTGCCAAGGATAAGTTTGTCAGATGGACCAAAATTAGCGATGGCATAAAGACAGAGGAACAACATCTGGTAAACATAAGGATGTATCCAGAACTAATATGGTTAGGAATGGAAGTTCAAAGACAAAGAAGAGTTACACCCCAATTTAATACTCTCTGTAAGAAGAATGCCCTTTTTAAGTCATGCCAAAGAAAAATATGAAAAGTCAGGGGGCAACAATATTTTTTTAAAAAAAATAAATCACTGCACAGCTAGCTATCTGCTTTACAACATTTACTCACTCAAAAAGTTTGTGTCTTCTTCTGAGTAAGCAATGCAAAAAAAAATAATTAAAATACAGGAAAGCAGTTGATTTTGATCACAGGTTCACACACAAAACACAAAGGTATCTGTAGCTTACCACTTTTTCAAGTCACAATAATAACAAGGTAAAAAAGTGCTTTAATTTATCAATATAGTTATACTTTCTTTGCTAAGGAGTTGAGCTTAGCAAAAGGGAAAAATAATAACCCTTAAAAACGGCAGTGTTCAAAAACCAGCAAAATAGAAACAAAAGTACAATATGATTTCCAAGATAAAGGCAGTGAGAATATTTAAGACTATAAAAGAAAATAGAAATGCATGATGAAGAGGCTCACTGAGCTATCTCCAGCTATATTATCAGTGGTGAACGATCAGGCAGATGCACTCCATGGCATCTGTCATTGCAATTGGATTCCGGTGAGTTTTATAAAAAAATACAGCCTGTCTGCATAACCAGCCAGTGCCTGGCTGACCTCTGCCTGGTTGTGTTTGGCTCTAAAGCAAAATTAAACTCACAAGGTTTAGGCTGAAGCTAACCAGCACAGCCATTCCTGACCCTGGAAATGGATGAGTTATTTTGTTATTTATGTTTGGACGATGGCCAAATGCCAAAATAGACATTTTATAGCTGCTGTAGCCTCACCTCACTGCCATTTGTACACAGGTTTCCTGCGATGCTCAGGCAATTCTGTTTGCAGTGCATGCAGATTGCAGCAGGTCAGAAAGTCTGTTCTGTTCCCAGGAAGCATTTGACTTTTCAGTTAGGATACACAAAATCACACATGCAGTTACTCTAGCCGAAAATTGCTTTGGGTTTTGCCTCAGCAGAACCTGCTTTCTGGTTATCACAATAAATCTCCAACTTTTTTCCTAGAAGATTTCCTTTCATGGAATGTCACTTAGTGGTCCTGAGAACCCACAGAGTGGGGCACAATCACTGGGCAGAAAGGAAAGCCGTGGAGAGGGGAAGCCAGATTGCAGCCTGTCTCCTCCTGTTGACTCCCCTGCCTGGGCTGACATCTTGAGGCTCCCTGGTTCAGCACCCTGGCCAAGCTGGGTTCCTGCATCAGGACACGTTCCCTCCAGCACCATATAGCCTGCATGGCATTTGATGATATGTAGACTGTGCCTGTGCTCCTGCTTTGCCCTGCCACCCCACGGGGATCCCCCAGCCGGCCATCAGCACTTTTGAAATGTCATGGAGGTTGGGGAAGTCCCCCACGACTGGAGAAAGGCTAAGAGAGAATGAACATAAATTGAAACAATATTGGTTCAGACTGAATGGAAAGAAAGCCTCCTTCACTTTGCAGATGGTCAAGCCATAGAACAGGTTGGCCAGAGTGTTGGTGTAGCCTTCATTTTTGGGGGTTTAAAGTCAGCTGGGTAAAGCCCTGAGCAATTTCATCTGTCCCCACAGCTGACCCTGCTTGGAGAAGGAGGTTGGACTAGAAACCTTCCAAGGTCTCTTTCAATTTGCATTATCCTATGATATTTTAACTTCTTCCGCAGCCCTACTTATAGAAAGATTGTCATGGAAATGCTCTAAAAGTGAAGTCATAGCAATGTTAAAAATGCACAGCAGCACTGCAAGTATTTTAGCTCAGCAGGATTATCCCATGGCCACATGCGATTACTCTGAACAAAAGCCGTGTTGACATCTTTGTCATTTCCACAGGCAACAAAAGCTCGAGAGATTAAGACAATTTAGACAAAGTTTTCTAGATTTTAAACTCAGAACTTTGAAAGACTTAGAGATGTAGGCAGCCATTGGAAAGCTCAAATGGTCACCTGGAAACGACCAAAACAGGTTCACAAGATCTGGCAGTTCTTACATGACTTGTTTTTGTAGTTGCTGATGTCTACAAAATGCTGAGTACTCTGAATACCTCCCCTACAGCTTTAGGGCCTGTGTTTTCACTTGTACTCTGTTAACTCTTTGAGATCCCTTTCCAAATTCTGAGGGTATACAAGCAATAAACCAGCAGGAACATACCCATTGTCCAGCACACCTCAAGTCAGTATGGCAGTCTATGCCTTCTTTAGGAAGCTTTCAGTAGTCTGTACGTTAAATCAGCAAAAGTTGAAGATCGCTAATTTAAAACACCTGACAAACTTATGAGATACAAGTTCACTGAGCAGAACTGCATCTCAAAAAGGTAAAATACACATTCCTGATTTAGAAAACTTAGTAAGACATTAAGAATGGGCAGAGCCAGACCTGCTTGGCTAGTGGTCCTACCCAGCCACGCCAGCCCTTTCTACTAGCTGTATATCCAGCTATCCACCCCTACAATTGATTCTGGGTTTTAAACTCTGTTCAAACAATACAAATAATCTTGATTCATATTTCTCCAATGGAGAAATGCAAATGACATGAGCTGCTTAGCCAGCACAATGGAGAGAGGAAAGGAAAGGTAAAAGAAAGAAAACCCATACTTAATAAATGGTGTTTTATTTTCCCATCGAGGTCTCAACGTGCAGCAAAAATTATTTTTAGTTTCCTGGAAATGTTTCTAAATGCCTTAAAGTGACTCTATAACTCTTTCTCCACAGTTGACTGAGCTAAGAGTAAGCAGAGTTTATCATAACTTAGAATTAAGCTAACCTCCAAGTAGGTGTTTAACTGCAGACATGCAGCTCTATTTCTCTATCAGCTTTACCTAAAATGATTTGCAAACCCATGGCAAGGTGCTGTGCAGACAGGGTGTTAGGATCTGCCCACCTGTAATGTTTTAACAAACTAGGCAGAAGACAGGTGGAAAGGACAACTCACCTGCATCATTATTTATCTCACTGAAAGGTGACACTGCAGTTTGCCATCCCTTCTTACTACTGGCTGTGTATTGTAAGCTCTACCTTCCCTGCTCTTACTCTAACTGGAACAGCAAGCAATGGCTAGTCTCCCCCTGAACTTGCTTTTTGCCCCTTGGTTACCCATCTAGCATTTCCTTTATCCACCAATTCCCGCAACAAACACTTGGCTGGAAATGCCATAAGCTGAAGGGATGAGCAAAGCCCCAGAGGCAGAAAAGAAGCAGTGATGCCCAACTCGCTGCGCTGTTCTCTACAAGAGTCAAGCTCTCAGGAAACAAACCCACCAGCTCCTGAGAAATTACCGATATGCCAGGATGGCCGGGTGCTGGCAGAGAGGTAATGATGGAGAAAGGAGCAACCTGGGCAGTACGGATGGAGATCTCCCAGCACAGCAGGGCCACCGGCGTCACTAAACGGCCTGAGCGGTACCTGGTGACATTGCTCGATTTGTGCAGTGTACTGCTGGACTCCCCGTGCCAAGAAATTAAAATCCAATCAGCTTTATTGGATTGTTGATGCCAGGGCAATTAGCATTCAGTCCTGACAGCATATGCCCATGCACTGCTCTGGCTCACGTCTCCCCCAGCCCAGGCTGCTCACTCAGGGCATGGCAGGGCCACAGTGACAGGGGTGGCTGCCACATCTGGGACTCCCTCTCTGCTCCCCCCTTTCTTCAAAGCTATAGGAGCAAGGAGGTTAGAAGCAGCAGCATCCTCCATCCTTGCAGAAAGAGTAAAACATCCCACTCGTTAGTTCCCCTCAGACAGATAAAACCAGCAGCACTAACATACTTGCCTTCTAATGCAGAGAAATAACTTTCAAAGGCAGAAAGGGGCATTTGGGGGAAAAAATGCAAAGGATCCTTGTTTGCAGTCTACAAGAGGTTTCCCTGATGTTTTAATTAAGTGTGTATATTTGGAAGTGCTTAATAGTTAAATTAAAGCCTAGATATTGGTTCTTTAGGAGGAGCTGTGTTTTTATATCAGAGTTCTGCATTTATAATTGAGTAGAAAACATCACAGCAACATGTATTTAAATCAGACTATACTTCTAAATATACCAAACCTCCACACATAAGAACTCCCAGCAGGTGCCTTGTTAAACAATAAAGAACATAGGAGGTAGATTGCTGTCATGAAGCCTTCGGTGAAAACAAACTCTAATTGTGTGCTAGCAATTTTTTTTATCAGTTCCAATAGTAAATCTCTCTATGATACAAAAAGACACTTCTGCACTTTAAGCTAGGAAGCTAAGTAGAGTGATTTCAAGATATCATCTACCTTAGTGTTTAGGGCCTAAAAGCTCAGAGTATTAATATTCGATTCGGTGAGAACCAAAGCACCTTTAAGAACATAAGCTTAGCCCCGAAGACTTTAAATGCCATTTTTTTTCTCTTCCGTGCACCAAATTCAAATGCAGAGAAATTAGCCATTATCCAGAAAGAAATCTCTGTCTTCACTCTCCAGAAAAAAAAAACCCACAATAGATATAGCAGACATAACCTAAACATTACTGGAACATGAAAAACAAAAAAAGCACCTTACACATACCTTATGGAAAAGATAATACTCTGTTGTTAATTAAACACTTTTCTATTTAGCATCAGTTTTCTTCCTCCTTTTATTAGAGCATTTAATAAATCTGCTAGGGTTCTTCAAACGTAGATTCTGACTACATTTACAAGCAGACTCTGAAAAATCCTTAGCTAACCCAGACCATAATTTAATCATCTGCCTGAAGCAAGAGAGACACACACATTAGTTTGTAAACAGCTTGGAGATTTTTCTTCTTGGAATGCAAGTTTTGCTGCTTGACTCCTTCATACCAGAGCATAACTATGAACTTCAGTATAACGCAAATCCTATACTACTGAAGTCTGAACAACAGAAAATTTTAGTTGTGCTAACATAAAAATTTAACTTAAATTTAGATTCTTATAAATAAGAATAAAAGCCTTTAAAATTAAAGGGTAAACTATCAATTCCAGAAAAGATATAAAAATTAAATAAGATTATAGGCCCCTTAAAAGAACCCCCAAAAGCCCCAAACCAAACCCCCCCAAACTTTATAGAAGGCTCTGTCTTTTACTCACCTCAGCAAAAACAGCAACCTACAAAACAACATCACCACCTTCCTGAATCATATGTAAAAAGCCTCAGGTGGCCACAAAGCCTTTTATAGAAGGAAATTAGGTGTGAAAATTACTCTGAGACCCACGGCCTCTTGGGAAATGTAGTTTAGTAACTGGGTACCCATCTTGTAGCAGGCCTTGTTCTCATCACTGAGGAAATTAAAGGAGACATTTTTATTAGTTTACTTTTATTTACTTTTTAATCCTGCATGGCAGGTCTCTAAGTGGTCTGTTTTTAGATATGACTTGACTGAGCCCTTTTCTGAGGGAAAGAAAATTTTAATTCCTAGGGAGGGGATTATGGGTAATCTGCTACTTTAAAAAGGGATGAGTGAGCATTTTTCTGGTTTAATTTAATAGGGGTTGTATGGGAAGCTCTCAGGAGAAAGGAGTGCTGCTGCTGGCATTTAGGTTAGAAAGATGAAAATTCATTTTCATGAAATGAGAGTTCATACAGGGTTTTTTTTTTTAGGGGTCTTCTTTGAGTTGGACAGTCTGTAAAAAACAAGAAGTCTGCCTGTGAACAGCTTTTAGGCCCAAGTAGAGGGAATAGCATAAAGGCTAGCAAGGAGTAAATAGATAGCATTTAGAGAAGCTATTGAGGGGATTTTTCTTAATTATTTTTTTCCCAAGTTGTTCCGAAATGTTCTCTGGCCCTCTTCTGAACAGCTCCTAAGTGTTAGACTTACAAATGCTTTCTCTGGGGTTACACAAATCTCTTACAGAAAAAGTAAGTTATTAGACTGTAATTGGTCTTCCTCCAGTATACTGTTGCCCTGGCTCTGACCTTTGCTTTTCCATTGCAAAAGCCTGTTCAATAACCCTTGTTGCTGAAGCATCAGGGGTCTCCGTGCTCTTGCCTCTCCTGAAAAGGCTTTGTGCGTTTCTGGTGTTAAGAATGGCTCATTAATTTCTCAGGTAACCTGGTTTATCTGTAGAGGCAGAAGATTAGCACCTTTGGAAATGCTGTGTGGGGGTGTTTTCTTTACTCGGGAATCTGACTGTATTGACTATGCTGAAGAACAATTAAGTATGAGAAAACTTGCCTCATCAACTTCTCTTCTCTTTTAGGAGGTCTAAAGAGGATTGAACTCTGATTGTATTAACTGACAGGCAGCTTAATTGGTTCCCCTTCATCTGAATTTCTATGTAATGATGGGCTACGTACAGCCTTGAGTAGGTGTAATGCAAGAACAACTCTTCTCAGCTCCTTCTCTGCTCTATGAGAGCGTGTTGCCCCATGACACTACAGAGCTGAGGGTAAAAACCCATGTTCTCAAGGCATGTGTGTGCCCGAGGCAGGGGGATGCTGGGGGACTTGATGCTGCTCACCGATGCCTCTGTAGTTCAGCTCAGTTTTTGAGCAGGAACGTCCCAGAGCTCTAAGCCACTCGATTGTTTTCCCTCAGTCTTTCTCAGCTTTTAATTGCTGCTGAATGGGGAAAAAAGAGCACAGGTATGGGGCATGCTTAAATCAAATAGTTGTCCCAATTCCATCCTCCTCCCCTGCAGCACCTTCTGGGAGGTGGAATGAACAGCACCACCCAGTAGTCTCATTTATCAGAAGACACTAATGAGTGCGTTCAGTCTGAAGTGAAGACCCTATTGTGCATAGGTCAGCTTCATTTGAAATCTAAGGAGACCCAGGGAACTGGTTTACTGCAAGATGTTAATTAGTTTTATTGAAAGCAACAGCAGTTTAAAAACACAACAAAAATACTTTTTCTATGAGTATTTTGTTGAGAAGATAAACTCATAACTAGTCACTGGGAGGGAGAGAGAAGAGCAAAAAGATAACCACTTGATTGAAAAAGACGGAAAAGTATTACCACGGGCTTTAACAACTTATTATAATAGCCAATGATATCATCTTGATTTCACAGTGAAACTCAATTTTATGTGTCAGCAAAGCAATCTCAAACTGCTGAGCAGATGTCAGCTGCATATCTGCCATGTCAGTGATCAGGAAAGATGTTTTTCTTGAGCAGAAGCAGAGTCATGGCAAGGAATGTTATTTTTTCATATACTTTGCAATGAATGTGGAGGGTTGCAAGGCTTTAAAAAAGTAATTCCTAATCTCTGCAAGTCATGGATTCTGTCCATTTATGTGCTTTTTATACAGAAGGTTTTCTGCAGCTATTGGGAGACAAGTGAGAAGCCTGGAGGAAGCTAATGGATAAGGGGCTTTAGGAGAACATTTTAGGCAGGGCTGGTATTTCAGTTCATTATTTTCAAACTAAATTCTACTGCAAATCTTGACAGTCTTTGTAGAGTCTGGGTAAATTCATAAAACTATTCCCTGAAATACTTGCTCAGCCTTTTAAAAATGAATTTAATTCTGCACCTGAGCATCCCGCTTCAGCTTTCTCTTGGCTGGTACCCCTGTGACTTGAGTTTTTACCGACACACACAGTTCTTGAAAGCATAGCTTCAATTCTCGTGCATGAGTAATGACACTAGAAAGGAGTTTCGCCCACCTCTCACTATTACTAGTGGTATATTGTTGCTGGAAGCTAGGTGAGACTTTGAAACATCTAGCATAAGATGAGAGACTGGCGCATTATGAAAGAGATCGAAAGCACTGCTGTTAAGAACCTGGGGAGGGGAGGAGTGGGCATTAAAACAGGGAATATCAGGTGCTAATCAGGCAATCTGCCCAACGCCACATGACTGGATCTGAACAGGCTGCACACAAGCTGTGGGTCACGTACAGTCTTGTGCTTTCCATCTAGATTTCCAGGTTTGCAGTATTTGACCAGCTGTATTTTCTCTGTGTCTTTTTTTCCTGAAGTAAGAGACTTGGTAAATAACCTCACATATCACTTCTAGGGTCTTTTGTGATGTTTTTTTTTTTGTTCTTCAAAGTCTGGGGGTGGACTTTTAATTCCATTTTTTCCACTGGGGTCATATATTTTGAAGATTTCAAAATCTGTTAGTTCTCAAGGATGCAAAGATGGGACTAGTGACTGGCAGTGAGCTCAGTCGTGATATACCTTAGTGCAACTTTTGACTCTGCCTTGAAATTTGATCTCTGTGGATCAAATTAGATTCTGCTTCCCTGTATATCAAAAAAAGTGACCTGAGGTTTAAAGGAATAATGCAGGTGCTTAAGTGGACAGTGAGATCCCAGTAAACATGGACAAACACAGACTAGATTTTTCAGTGAGACTCAGAACTCCACATATACCCCGTGGCCAGAAAATCTCTTCCAGTATCTAAAGTATCAGCAGCCTTTTTTTTTTTTTTCTTTCTGCAATTCTATCCTTTTCCAATAATGTTTGCAATGCTGTTCTGTGGGTTTTCAAAGCACAGAGTTTTTTCTTTTTCTTACTTTTTTTTTAACTTTAGCTTAGCCAAGATCTTGCAATGCACAGCAGAGCTTGCAGCCTCAAGACACTGAAGCAGACAGAGCATTCTGAGCTGTGCTTTTGTCCAATGTCTCATCAGGATCAGTAATTTCACTCCCAGCATTGCAAAAGATTTCTCTGTATTTTAAGTACAGATGAAATTAATCCCATTTTAAGGTTATGATTAGTGATTCTTTCAATTTCCATATGCAAGCCTTCATGCTAGAGAATGCAGTCCAAAAAGAGAAATGTTGGTCTTCAGTTCCATTGCAATAAATGAAGAGCACTAGCTAGAGCAGCACCAATTTTGACAGGACAGCATGCACAATGAGGAGGAAAGAAGCCTCTGATATCTCATTATCTATAAATAATGCAAATGAATATTTGAATGGGAAGAAATGAAGCTATATGATTTATTCCTCATTTTCCCCATGGGATAGATTTATAGTGACTGCTGTGAAAGGATCTGTAAGTGGCTGGGCATGTCAAATGGAGGTCAAGATGGATAGTGGAGTGCAGTCACCTGTGGTATTATTTTCTGGTAGAATGTGTACTTGGGACTACTGAAACTTATCTTTATGTCTGAACTGCCATTTTACATAGGAGCCAGGTGCCCTTCACATAGGTCATGAGCAACAATCTGCTATCTTTGTGTAGAAGATGCCAGTTTTGTGTACAAACTGTTCCAGCACTTTCGCTACAGCAGAGTGTGCTTCAAAGAGGGCTTGTCACTTCCTATTCATCAGCCTGATTTTTGCTTACAGAAATGAACAGGAGCTGTAAATTCAAGATCAATCCCTGAAATTCAGCTTTCTAGAGATGTTCCCCCAGGCCCAGCAACAGAGGGAAATCCAAGGGCCCCGATTCTCCAGCCACTGTCTTAAAAACGTCTTCAATTTTTTTAAATCTCTTTCCTGTTATTTGTCAAATCCTGTTGGCTGAAGAATTCAAAGGGGCTAGCACTTATCTTATCCCAGTTACCCAAATTCAGTGGATTTTGAGGTAAGCAGGCACGCTGCTCTGAGCTTCTGCATCCTGCTGGCCGTTACCATTACTGGGGTCCTACAGCTTCCTCTGCTGATTTCATAACAGCAAGGAGGGCTGGAAGGGATGTCAGGAAAGTAATACGAGCCCACCTTCCTGCCCCAAGGCAGAAACAGCTCCTCCTAAGCACTTCCTGCTGTATATTGTTCCAGTCAGTCCGTATTAATCTCTACAAAGGTGATTGCTACAAACCCCCTAGCCAGCCTATGCCAGCACTTTCCCTTGCAGTCATTAAATAATTAGTACCTTACTTTGATTTGAGTGAGTCAGGCTTTATCTTTCATCCAGTGGTTGTTACTGTGCCTTTATGATATATTGAGTAGTCATTTACCACTTGATATCTTCTCGCTCTGAATATATTTATGCATTGTAGTCAAGTCACTTCTGGGTAGCCTAAATAGATTTTGATAAGTTAAACAAGTCTTTTTGCTGACGCTGATCATACAGATTAGGTTTGAAGTATAATGGTATCACTCTAATCAGCCCATGAGGAAAAAAGCATGACATTTTTTCAAAGACAAACTTAGGACTGTACATCCAGTCTTTGCTATATCATCAGATATTCCAGGAAGACAACATGTCTAAGCTTTTTATAGCCACCCTTAAAAAAAACCCCATAACACCATAACAAAAAAAAACCAATCAACCCCAAACCAATAACAAAAAAAGACCCAAAGAAAACTCTGCTTTCTGTGTTTTAACCTGAGATTGGTAAAAGAACACCTTTCACTTGACACTGAGAATGTGTCTCACCCAAATCAGCTGACTGGCTATTTCATGGCAGCTGAACTACCTTCATTCTTAAACATACCCATAAAAAAGCATGTGATTTAGGACACTTTTTCAGTCAGATTTGTGTGTGTGTGTATATGGCATAGGCCTCTGTCTTCTATATTAGAAAGTTGATCTGTTCATGGTCACAATTCTGAATTGCTACAGAAGTGGGACAGTCTCTCAAGGTTTTCCATTTAAAATGCTTGAAATCTGATTTAGCAAATGCGTTGCATTGCAGCTCTGGCTGCAAAGGCAATCTCTTATGAAGCATGTGTAACCTCTCATGAAATTTGTGTATGACTGAACAAACACCTTCTACTTTTCTCAGAAGGAAAAGATGTGTTTTAAAAAATTTATTTCAGTATTCTTTACTGCTCACATCTGTTTGAGTTTGGGGAAGGGAGGGAGAGAAGTATGTTGCTGCTTCTAACCTTAAAGCTTTATGTTCCATTTTGGATACATGTCAGATGACTGTATTATGAGAAACTCATTTGCAATGTTTGCAACACAGAGACCACCACAAATGATTTACAAATAAATTATTTCCTAAAAGGGAGGAGAAATTACTTCCATAGGGTGATGCATTTCAATAGTTTTAAATAATTGCAGTTAGTAAGGACACTACTGATGATTGCTGCAGTGGGTCAGCTTTCACATTGCAATAGCACTGAGAAAGGAAGCTTCAACTATAATTCCAATCTACAACCCGCTTCAAGTAATTGAAATATTTCCCTTGACTTGAGTGTACTTTACTCTGCAAACAAGCTCCATCCTAATTGTCTGGAGTTATCACTGTTGAACTCTGCGGGAAGGAGGGGGGGGGGGG
>JAHREE010000457.1:620248-813937 GCA_033628505.1 Tringa tobata
TTTTCTTGCATTGTTTTTTTGCATTGCCTTGGCAGGTCACAGAACGGGTCACAGACCCAAAGTGCAGGTCACCAATAGGGTCTGCAGTCTTGAAGGCTTAGGAGGTGCTGCAGCCAGTGGGCTTGTTTCTTTTAGTCACGTAACGTCTTGTATGTTCTTCAGCTGGTCATTTTTGTGGTGGCACTTCACCCTAGTGGTAGTGACAACGTATTATCAAGAAAGATGTTAGAAAAAACAGTTCTAGAGCACATTAAAAGTTCCATGCAAGAAAAAAGAATGAAGACTTTTATTTGGTAATGTTAGAATTGCTGAACACCTTGGGACAATTGCATAGGCTGAGTGAAAAGAAATATGCCAAGGTCAATTACCAAGTAGATTATGAAATAAACTCTATGGCTGGAAGCATAAGATCTGCAGTACACTGCCCCATTCCTGTTTTATCCTTTCTCCTTCTAATACATGGGTTTGTTGCAAACATCATGCACCATTGTTTAGATTTCCAGTTAATGGAAAAATCTGTTTCATATTCTGGATAGAGTGCATGTAACTTCAGCTGAGGGCTGGGAAAGTGCAGG
Organism: Tringa tobata; assembly: GCA_033628505.1. Classification (NCBI taxonomy): domain Eukaryota; kingdom Metazoa; phylum Chordata; class Aves; order Charadriiformes; family Scolopacidae; genus Tringa; species Tringa tobata. Next base: position 620,824 of record JAHREE010000457.1, read on the forward strand.
AAATCAATAGGGTTCTGTTTTGCATAAAATTAACAGTGTGGAATTTAAGTGACTGCCTTCTGTACACAATTTAATTATTGGAAGCACGACCCCCTTTGAAACTGAGCCCAGGAAATGCGTTACTCTGTAAATGAATGAGCATTCTATTACAGTGTAATGCACTGGAAAAGACTCCAATAAAATCAACTGTCTCACTCTAAATTCTTTTTTCTTAGAGTAGTTCCTGTAAGCGAGGAGGGCTGGAAATCCTCTTCCAGTAAATTTTGGATTTAATATTGAATACAGTACCGCCAGGATATTCTTCTCATTGTACCCTCCCTTCCTAATCACTCAAAGGAACTGCTAGTTTTGATTTACTTTGTAGAAAGTTTGTGCTTTTTATAGGAATAAAAGAAAAGAAAATAAGGAAATGTACCTGTGGGGTCAGAAGAAAATGTCATTAACTGTAATACTGTTTATTTTCCTTCCATTATTTCATTAGAGAAATTAATGTTCCATTTCAAGTAAATTTTCAGATTCAAACAGGGAATCATGATTTAGTTAACATAATCCAAAGAATGGGACTATTCTTTGTTTGTATATTTTATCTTTATTTTTCAACGACTCCACCAGGTTTTAGAGGACTCCATGGGGGTGTGTGTGTGTGTGTGTGCTTTATCTTTTTGGAAACTATAGCTTCATAACTCTTCATTCAGTACTTTCTTTTAGGAATTAATAATTTTGAATTCTCATTTTTCCAATCTCTTTCTTTTTGCATATTGAATCTATCATTATTGACAATCAATGTGTATACATTTGAGTTATCAGGGAAACACTGAAATTTCAGTGAAGAAATTAGTTGGCCATATGAGTTATTAAAAAAAAAAGAAAAAGAGGAAAATTCAAGCATAGATGATTGTTACTTCTAATCATCTTCAGCACACCAATAAACATACTTCATGGGTTGCTTTTAAAATTCCATTAATGGTGCTGGAGGCTCTGCATCCACCCAACCTTTAAGTCTCTAAATACAACCCCAGATGTTGTTACCACCATTCTATTACAATTTCCTGGCATAATGTTGGAAGTAAAATAATATATATGCCGATTGCCTCAAATCACAGTGACTGTAATAGTGTCTTGTGCTCCACTCACCCAAGAGCACATGCATATTTTTGGTGATGACACTGGTTAGAATCTTCCATCATGAAAAGCCTTTGTCCAAGTGTAGATGATGCCCTTGTGAACCAGTGAATCACAATGCAGAAAACATCTCCTTTTGGTGGTATGATTAAAGCTTGAAATATTCCAGAGACTTGCAAACGAAGAATACCAAAAACAAATGACTACCCATTTTTAGCTGAATTGTTGAATTCCCTTGGGTTCGTAGAAGCAGAATACAAATTTCTGAAGTACTCATCTTCTCTTCCATTAGCTTTTTTGCTTTTTCCATTTTCTTCAAATAGAAGAGGCAGAAGCATATGACAACTTCTAGAATATATGTTTAGAATACATCTTTTGGAGCATTTTAGCTGTAGTCTGGACAGAAATGCCTTTTCTCTGAAGGAGTGAAATTATGAGTTAAGTGAAAGAATTTGGATCGATATGTGATGAATGCTTGGTTTGGGCTTTCTTATGTTGTGTTTTGTTTTTCTAATGGGAATAAATCAGAACTCACGAAATAACTGACTAGTACAGGAAAAAAAATAAGCTTAGGCTTCAAGGGACTGCCTACAGTTCCCTGCTGTGATTTTACCCTTTTGAAAAATCATTGCAATTTCCAGGGTGTGGTGAGGCTGGGGACATTGTGGATTCTGGCATGTTTAGCTGTTATGGAAGCTGGATGTGAGGAAGATTACAGATATTCAATCATTTCAGTGGTATGTTTTTGTGTCTTTTCTCCTTAGCACATCCTTCATTAAGTGTCATGCACTCTCCTGTGGCTTAGTGTCCCTCTATTTTATTTCCTCTCTGCGCAAGAAGCAGATATGCTCATGAAAAAACATGGTTGTTTTTCATACAAGGCTCTAGCGACCATGCTAATACAGGTATTTTAAAAGCTTCATCTGCCCAGCAAAGGCAGGCGTGCTTTCCAGTGAGACTTCAAACAGCATCATAAAGTGTTTGTTTCTCACCACAAGACCCCTTCTACCTTTTGAAAGCTTCACTAAGCATTTTCTGTGTTTGTGTTTCCAGATTTTTGAGGGGAAAAGGAGGGAGGCAAAGGGCTGATGTAGCAAACTGTTTAAAGTAAACTTTTCAATTTTCTGCAAATGTGTGAATTACCTACCTCAAAGGAAGCTCCATTAAGAAATCTTTATCCTTTGTCCTCTGTCTTCTTTCTCTGGTAAAGAGGAGGGAAAGGAATAAGGTAGTGTAAAACTCCAATTTTCTTTCTCAAATGTATGGGTCCTGCCAAGATTGCCAGAAGTGCCTTCAAATTTCTAAGCCTTTTGATATTCAAAGTCCTCACCCCAAATCTCAAAAACAAGGAGGAACTTAAGAACTTTTGACATGAACAGTAAATAGATACAAATAAAAATATTTAAGATACAATAAAACCAGTGTGTAGGCAGGACTATAAATTATTAGGCTTCAGGCAGACGCCTCCATAGCTCCGAGGGCTCAGTGAAAAACTCTGGATGAAGAGTTCAGAAGAGATTGTGGCTGAGATTTTTGCATCTTCCTCTGTTTCTTGCTGCTGCTAGAAATGAGATGCTGGATAAGAGCCTAGCACTGTGCTGGGATGATAATTCTTTAGGCTTCTGATTCAGAAGTGAAAATGATATAATCAAAGGTAATATACTGAGAAAATAGGGGCTAAAGCTTTTATAGTTTAGTGTAATTATCACTTAATGCTAGAAAGTAACTCAGCCGTATTAGGAATTATGAACAAACCTCTACCATCCATCTGCATTTCATGGTATATCAACAATGACTTTTTATTTGGTTAGAACAAATAAAACCAGGAGATCTGGGACCAGGTCCTAGAAAAAGAATACTTTTTTTTTTAAAAAAAAACAAACTTCTTTTCTTCCAGCTGCTGCAAATAGGTTTGTTTTGTTTTTTTTTTTTAACAGAGCAGTCCCAGTCCTGTAGTCCAGATGGGACCTAGCAGAGCAGCTGCACCAAGTTTGCTGCTGGCTTCCCTCACTTCTCTTAATATGGGGTCTGGGAACCTGCTCTGTGTTCCCCCTTATCTGCTTAGGTGTTTGGTTGGGTTTTTTCAGGAGGGTGTGCTAGGGTGTCCTGTGAGATGAGAAAAAAACAGGAACGTGTTCACCTGCATTTTAGTTGTACGACAGCCACGTTTCCTGTGGCTTGATGAGAGGGTAGAGCTGTGCTTTAGCCAGCTCTACAGTCTCCTTGTATCAGAATTTTGGGCACTGTTGGCTTAATACTTTTAAATTTCACTGTGTATGTACTTTGGAGATTTACTTCTTACGTGAAGCTATGATTAGGGAGGGCATTTTAAAATATAAGATGCATCAGAAAAATATTGTTGTTCTGGAGGCACAAGAGAAGTGCTCCATTTCCAAACCTGGTGTGATATAGGATGACAGTATAATAAGAGCCCTTCTATATATGATTTCATTGTGGGCTCTCAGAAAACACATTTCATTTCCCAAACCTCTCAAAAGCTCTGCAAACACCTGCCGCTGGAGAATAGGCCAGTTTAGTCCTGCTGCCGTTATCCCAGCCTCAGAGGGCGCTTAGGAGGCGAGCAGCATGTATCGCTATCCATCTCCTCTCCACTGGATAGCAGCTTCGCTCAGTTAATTATTTTTGCTTCTGCTGCCCCAGAGAATGCTTTAACTACGAGGTTTGTATCCAGCTGCGACAGGATAACAAACAAAGAAATAAATAAAAGTCAAAACCAGTGAATTTGAAGGAGCTGACTTGTGAAAGAACTCTTCTAACTTTGCGTTCATGGTTGATGGGATAACATTTTACAATGTTTTCTCAGTTTTATGGTTATATGTGTGTCTGGTGACTGAAGAAAGGCTTGATTTGTGTTTTCCCAAAGGTCCTTTACAATGGCTGTAGTACCTCATCATCCCTTGGCCCTTGCAGTTTTTAGAGAGCAGCTTCTATAAGAAATGCTCCGGGTTTCTAGAAATGGCTCACACAGCAAAGACTTGCCAAAAAATATACTGGAAAGAGTAATTTGCTGTATTCAACTAAAGCCAGTGGATTAGGGATTATATCCCTCTTCAGCAAGTATCTCCTTGTGTATAAATCAGGTTAAATTCAGTTTACCCTCCAAGATGTATTTTTGGATGGCGTAGCCCATAAGGATGACACATAATCAATAAATTAGCTACTGTAGGTCCTAGTATTTGTGGTTGTTTGACAGTGTTAGATAAATACCTTTTAGATATCTGAACCTAGAAATGACTATGTTGCTGCAAGTTGAGAGGTCTGCAGATTTCAGATATTATTTTGCAAAATATTTGAAAAGTGTGTGTTGGCAGGAGGTAAGATTTTGCTAAACTCTTAGGCTCAGCTAACTGTAAGAGGAGAGATGGAAAATGAACTGTTCTGAGCGTAAAGCTGGAAGCTTGTGTTTGTTTTCTTTCTATTCCCTGATAAAACGGTGGGGGCGGGGGGAAGAGAAAAAAGAAGAAGAAACTCTACCATGAATTACCACAGGGCTGACAATGACTCTTGTTTTTCGTGAAAATGCAGATCGCACATTGATCAACTGCTCATTACAGGTACTAGTTGATATATTTAACAACCTATGATTAATCTGTAATTACCCTTTACAGAAAGAGGCATGTTTTTTACATCAAAACCTTGCTTCTTTAGATAGTGTCCAGCACCAATGATCCCAGTCAAGGAGAGAGAATCCTAGAAGGGAGCAGCATTAACACTGTACATCAAAAAGGAGAAATCAGAAGGAAAGAACTTTACTCTTGTACAATTTTACTAACCCTTAGCATATAGAACACAAGTACTTAACTCTTCCTTGACGTGGAGGAAAATATCCCAGAATTAAAAAGTAAAATTATTTCATTGTTCATTTCGTACTTAGTACTGTTTTGGAATCTGGCCCTAAAACAAATTAACTGCTAATCTGTGTGATGGATGTATTTGAACTTCCAGACACTGAGGATAGACCACAAATCTGTTTAGGTGTACAAAGTAGAAAGGTTGTCCTTCTCACAGAATTGAAAAGGATTTGAGTCCCTGACTACATTCTGCATCATGCTGGTCTGTGATATAGGATTTCTAAAATTGCTTCAGGAGACCAGTGATTGCGCGGCAAGAAAGACAACCTGGTCTCATATGAAGTTAGGAGATAAATGGAGAAGGTAGGAGTAAATGCAGAAGGTAGGTGTAAGGCCGCATGGTTAATTTGCTTGAGCTAATTGATTTCTTAAGATACATTTCAGCTTGTAAAAGGATTTATGCAAGAGGAGGCACTACAAAAGGTGACTTAATATACAGCCTTAAAACAGATGGAGACATGGAGAGACTGAAGAGTGGAATGAAAAGGAGGAGGTGGCACATTACATCAACTTTAGTTCAGACTCTGTCTCCCCAGGAGAGCGGATGTGAGCATGTAATCCTATAATCCACGTGTCTTGGTCGTACATCTCCATGAATAATGCACTAAAAATAGGAATCTGCTATAGCTTTCAGTCTGAGAATTTAGTTCTTAATTCCTGTGTAGAGGTCCATGCGTTTGGTTCTGGGGACTGATTGTTCAGTCACATTTGCCATATGAAATACCAACTGCTTCATGTCACCAGCATCTGAGAGAAGACAGATTCATAGAATTTGGAGGAACTTTTTCATTCTCCATTTTCCTCCAAGGCAGGTTTTTAGATTTTTTTGTTTGCTTTTTAATATAAATGGAAATGTTAATTAAAATGTTTAATGGTAACTTTGGCTTGGATATCAAGGCAGACATAAGCCTTTGCTGTATTTGAGAGTGCATGTGTCAAAAGATGCTTCCGCTGCTATCGTTGAAGTGAAATTCTGCTGACAAACTGATTGCTGCAGAGCTATAAAGTCTAACAGATTTTCCTTCTTTCCCTGAGGGATTCCTTTCCATGCTGGAGACTAGTAATAGCTGTTGGGATTAGGACACTACATTACCTTTTCACTTCAAAACATTCCGTCTCCAGCGGCTCTCAGTCCTTCTGCAGTGGAGTTTATAGAAGGAAAAAGGGGTGGGCTCTTCTCCCTGAAAGTGTTCCAGGCCATCAAACTCGTATTGATCAGAGCAGTGCTTTCAGTTTTTATCCCAGATCTGTGATAATTCCTTGTGGATTTAACCCCAGTTCTAAATTGCCACAGAGAGGGCGCAACAGCCCTTTCTCAGACACACTCTTAATCTATCCCCCCGATCGTTATTGATTTGAGAATATCATATTTCACTGTCATCTCAAATAGAGATGATTAAGTCTTTCAATCTTTAGTCTGAAGGAACTGATATGAGCTACCCTGACAGGACAATGTCTTCCCTCTTCATCTCTCCTGCATTTCAAAAGACGCCTGAAATGAGCTGATAAATGGGATCTCAGATGATGGGAGAAGCCAGTCAGCAAAGTCTGTCATGCCAGACTCCTTCAATCTCAAAGGTTGCAAAGATGCTGACTCCTGGCAAACTTTTACAGACCTTGGATGACTAAGCAAGCTTCATTAACTCAGATTTGACTAATTGCTCATTTAAGGAAAACAAATAGAAACAGAAAAACTCAGAGCCAACAAGCCAAGTGCTGTGAATAGGATATAGTGAAAATTGCCTGAAAGCCAGCTTTGGGGCGTATATGCAACCCTTCTTGCATTTGTGGCTGTTCACATCTTTCTTGCTACTGCATTTTTGTGATACTGAAGGTTGGCGTATGGGCCGTAATTTTCACAGTTATTCCTTTGTTATCTACTAATTGCACACTTTTTAACTTTCCTCATCCTCTTATTTAGACCATTTCAGTGAAAAGGATGCAAGAGAAAAATCTTATACCTGCTGTGAGCAACACCTCATTGGAACTTGCAAAAAATCTGGAGGATGAAAGTCAGTCAGTATAACCTAGCTACACCCTGTTTTTCTATTCACTGCTGGTCCTCAAACACTAGCATCCATATGTTCTTTACTCACCTCCCACTTTTACCATCATTTGCTCCTAGCCTGTACTATTAGTCTAGCAGCTTCCAGAAGACCTGAATCTAGTTTTGATTTAGTCACTGACTCAACCAAAAGTATTGCTCATCTTACAGTTTCCTTCCTGACGTTTTTTGTCTTGGGAATTTAGTTTATAGGTTTAGTGGGGCTGGGCATTTGTTACCATTCTCTGTTGATAGTTTTTATACAGTCCTTTGCTGAGGCCCTTGTTCCACCCACAGCCTCAAAGTACTCCAGTAACACACCTCAAAAAAAAAAAAAATAAAATTGTATGGGTTATTTAGTCAATGAGAATCAGCAAATTCACTGAAGTTACATTTAACACATGAGCAAATGATAAAAAAAAAAAAAAACAGAGAAAAGAGGGAGACTATATTCATCTGGTAATTTATTCACGATGAATAATTTGACATTGTCTCACACACCAGCTTGACTGTCAGGAGTGCTCAGATGGTTTTGTAATGAACTTTTTTGAAAGGTGCTTTATTTAAAGAAAGGCAGTTCTTCATGGGCAAGGGTCACTTCACAATGGGAAAATAAACATGGCACTTAACATCATTAGTATCTTATTATTTGTGTTCCCCTGGGCAGCAGAAGGTTTGGTCTTTGCCCTTGTGTCCTGCATGACAAATTGCCTGATTTCACTTTTCTTCATATGTGGGGGAAAGACTTCAGCGGAAAAACTGCTGATTGTTGGCTTTATAGTATCCCACTAAACTTAGAGAAATGCTATGGTTTTGTACTAGGCTGAAAGGAAGAACTTTTTTGTCCAAGTCCGTCCAGTAAGTAGTACTTGTGGCTTAGGACCCTGGGCAGTGGAGACAGTTCTAAGTTTGTTTGCCAACTTCCCAACATGACAGCACCCCGATTCCCCTATTCCAGAAATATCCAAGTGTTACTTCAGTATACATAACTGTTACTGAAAAGGAGTGATTTTTTCCCTAATATCAGTTTCTAGGCTGTCTGTGGAGGTCTCTTGCATCTCGTGAGGATGGGTATACAAATAATGGATGTTTTGACTTTTTCTGGGTTGGATGATTTGGAGGAAGGCTCTCCCTTCCTGGCTTGTGTTGCACCACATGTACCTATGGTGACTCCATCACATGGAGTCCTTCAGACCACTTGAGTACCTGTTCCTTGAGACACTGGGGAATGCACACCGATGCAATGCTTGCCTTAATCATTAATACATATCCTAAATACTTCCATGACCTTTCTTGCTCAACTCTTGAAGTGCAGTAGTGTTAAGCTCCCTGATGAATCTCATTTATAAGAACAAGCTTAATTCCAGTAAATGCCAAGCACTTCTTCTAAGCACTTTGTGAGTGTTTCAGAGATGTGTCCATACATTCCCAAAGGTTGGGGTTTTTGCACTTCCAAAACTGTAAGTTAAGGAGACACTTTGAGATGAACTTTGTTAATTTGATTTCAGTGGGAATTAAGCCTCTGACTACGTATTTAGCATCAGGAAATTGGTCTTTAAGCGTTAGATATCAATAGCCAAATTCTTAATTTTTGTTTTAAGCTGGGAAATGGAGTTGTTACTTTGCCAATTCAAGACAAAATTTCCTTTTAAACATCCCCACAGGCTTGTGTGAGACAACAGACACAAATCACTTTCTATATTTTGGCAATTCCCTTATTTTTGGAGGCACCGCTCATACTGTGAATTGCTAGTATTTTCATTACACTTGTTATTATTATTATTTTTAACTAATGCTCACCCTGAATCATCTTCATGGCTGCGGGTGGATGGTCTTTTCCTGTTTCTGTTCCGTTAACAGCAAAACTAAACTGTTGCACTGCTTTGTAGAGTCCTTAATGCTGCTGTGCACCTGTCTGCACGCTTTTATGTTTTGCTCCTCATAATGAAGTCCAACGGCTGCCAAGCCGGTGGAGGAGGGAGACGCTTCCGTTTGACACCAACATGTTGAACCATTTGTTCAAAACTGCAACTCCTCTAATTGTACATGTTGCATCTTAATAGAGAGCCTTGTTGAAGTTAATTATTTCTGTTGGCATACCTCAGCACTCAAGATGTTCCAGAGTGAATCACGATGGTACCTCTCCTAGACTTGGTATAATTTATTAAAAGCTACTTTCATTTGAAGGTGAAACATTGGCTACAACCTTTAATTTAAATCCTGTGATGATTTTGTCAGTTTTATACACTGTATAGCAGGAAAAATTATTCTTGGTGGGGGGAAGGGGAAAGGACAAAGGAAATAACTTGTAATTGTCATAGGAAGCACATCAGTAGGAACAGAAAAAGTAGCTTTTCTGGGATGGAATGAGAATTCATTCTGTTGCTTCTGACCATATGGGCTGCCTTAAAAAGCTGGACAACTCAGAATTACCTAAGTTCATCCCAAATTCATGCTCGAAACCTATAAACTAACTCATGCTAGAAAATTCTAGCACAACTAGATTTCTGAGCAGCACAGTAGCAAGTGAAAATGAAGTTAGATGAATGCAGGGCAATTCATATTAGAATGGACAATTTGTTAAATAACAGTGGAAACAGCATGCAGTTGTATAAAGCAGTGGTGTATTTAAGATGTATATTTGTATCATACCCTGTTACGCATAGAAAGCTGCAAAATGGTCCTCAGGAGGAAAGAAAGGAGAAACTATTCAATGAAATGGTTCTAAAGTTTATTTTACCTTGACTGAAACAATATATTTTACCTGGTTTTAAGTTCCAAAAGTGGTAAATTGCCTGACCTGAAACTTTATGTAAAAGCTGAACAGTAGCAGAGAATTTCTTTCCCAATTGTTGTTTGACAATTGAAAATGAAGTTTTAAAAGGAAAAATGTCAGTCAACCTTTGCTTTATCGGGCTTTGCTAAATTCCCCTATGGTAAAGACAGTTGTAGTTGGGTTTAATTGCCAAACACAGAAGTGCAATGTTGCATGAGGAAGTTAGTATGCCTCACATATAGAAAAGGCCAAGGAAATATTGATTTATACAGCTCAAAACGAAAATATTTGCCACTTGCCACTTAGGCAGGTCCTAGCTCCCTTGAAACGAGTCACATTCCTCCTGGTAAGACAGTTCGAGATGACAGTGTTACTTGGGATGCCATCTTCCCCTCCTCCAAATAAACACAATCAATTATTGAGAAGAATGAAAAATTATACTAAAAGAAATTATGAAAGGGCAAAGTGCCAGAAAGGGAAAAGGTTTGGTTTCATTTTGCTTTTCTGCTCCCATAAGACACATCAAATGACATTCATACCATAACATACACCCCTAATAATGGCAATAATAGCAGCAATACATCTTATTGCATATAATACCTGCAAGCAGATGACATTCTTGGAGCTTCTCAGTGAAATACAGTGGTTTAAAAGGCTCTAGTTTCTGCAAGATTAAAACACGGGACAATTAAGACAAATTCAATACACAAATAAAATCAGTGTGCCATTAAGGGAATCGTTTTGAAATTTAAAAAAAAGCCCAACATGTATAATAATAGTGATACATGAATCTATCTGTTTTTGAAGTTCTTTGCAGATTTGCCATCCAAATCAGAGGTAATCATATAATAAGGTATGTATCATCTCTAATCCTGTTTTCCACTTAAACACATAAACAAATGGAAAGGAGTTCTACTGTGGTGATGTGTATGTCAGGGAAGTGAATGTTAATTTTAAGAAGTGGGATGAAATTTAAGACTCAGGGACTCCCTTAATTTCCATAACCCTGGTGGGGCAACTTGTGTGGTGAAGAAAGCGAAAAGGTGGGAGCTGATTTCCACCTGACCTTCTCTGGATGCTTGAAGACAAGGAGTTACAGCCAACTCCTGCCAGGCTGGGAGCAAGGACTACTCCAGCCACCAACATCCAACCGCACTTGTGGTTTCTTTCAAAGAGATGCCACCATCCTGGACCTTTGCTGACTGTAAAGGATTTGTTTAGATATTCGGTTCTGGAGGCAAGAAGTCTGGAGAATTTTTTTTAAACCCAAAGCGAGGTAGGGTAATCACTGTAACAGCATTGTAAGGCTCAACAATTAGTCTTGTGGCATTAATAAGAAACATAAAGCTCTTAGCTTTTTAGCTTTCAGGCAAATAATTATCTTCCTTGTGCTGGAAGTTGATAATAACTGCAGGCATGGTTTAGAATTATTTTTCTTTTTTTTTTTTTTTTAAGGAAGAGACTATTTTTTAAAGGATTTTATTCACACAGGTCATAGAAATGAGCTTTCTGTTGAACAGACAGATTAACTATTTTAAGATGACTTGTTTGCAATGAGTCCGGATACTCATCCATGTTTAATTGTATTTTAAGACCATCACATTAGTAATTGACTATGACATGTTTCGTAGCTCTTCCTACTAATTCTCAGGCTTTCATTAAAAAAATAAAACTCATGCTTGGCTTTCAACTCTGAACTCAGAAAATGTTTGTAAATTAGCACTACAAGAATATCAGCTTGAGAAATCAGTATGTACAGAATATTTATTTGTTGAAATCTGTGTTCTTTAAGAACTAAACAAAAAAAAAAGCCAAATAAATCCCCTTTGGGCACTGGCTGGTTCCCTATGGGCTAGAAATTTGTGTTTTTCCCTGGGTTTCATCTGCTTATTTTTGTGCAGGCTGCCACGGCGAGGAGCAGAGGACTTGCTCTGGATGCTCACTGTGGGCTGCAGTGATGTTCCCAGGTTGGGTTTCGGCTGATGTGTGGGCTGGAGGAGAGGCAGCAGCTTTCCTCCCAGCTGTGCATCTGGGATGCAGTGGAGCCCTCCTCCGGCCCATTTGATAAGCTTTAGGATCAAATCCCACAATTTGTATTCAGGCAAACCTCCCATGCAGCTTGGCAGGTTTTCTCTCCTTCAAGAGAAAGGAGTAAAGACCTGACTCCCTGAGAGCACCAAAAGGGAAAGTTATTTACATTTCTTTTCCTTTTCCCTCCCCTTTCCCTGAAAGACAATTGCTTTGAATTTTTCTGAACTCCAGCCACCAAAACCAAATCCAGCAGAGAGAAGCGATACCAAGCGCAGTCCCAGAGAAAAGAAATGCTAGCAGATAAAAAGCTTGAAAAAGTCATTAAAGCAGCTGATGTTTTCTCTCTCTCTTTTTTTTTTTTTTATCTCCTTCTCATTAATTACTAGCAACAATGTCAATTGCCATCACTTTGTGTCTCCAAAATTCCTTCATCCAGTCATGCTCGTCCTGATCAAAAGTCAGTGAATCTTGTAGTAGGCGTAAGTCTTTTTTCTTCCCTGTCTTGTCACCAAATCTTCCTGTCCTCATCACACTGTCGAACTACATCACCAGGTAAGGAAAGCATGTCCAAATTTGGGAAGCACCAGAGCTTTCTCCCTTGTTTCTTTTCTTCATGGATGAGTTATTTCCTGTGGAAATTACATGTTCTTAACTATTGCATGGCAGGAGCAGCATGCAGACAAGCAGCTAGTTCGGTAGGTCTCCAAAAACAGATTGTCCCATATTCTGATGTGTGTACAATCTGCTAGGGAATGTAAATCATGTTCTTGGGACGCTGTGAACTTTGGCAGGTTGTGGACACACCAAAGGAGATACAAACCCAGTCAAGTTTGTTATTAGTGACAGCATGATAACAGCAGAACAGAGCACAGTGCAGGCAAAATACCCATGTTAATCCAGATGTTGGGAACTGTTTTGAAGCCTGGCTGTGTGTCTGGTTGCTTGGCATACTTTGCTGGATTTTTCACTCTGTTGTAGCTCCTGCAGGTCCTGTCCATATAACCAAGTAGACATGCTTTTATGCTCAGTCTGCCAGGCTGTATTTTAAATGTCTTAGCTATTCCATTTTAATGTAATGAGATGTGTACCGTGCATCTATTCGATGTCAATTGATTGCAGAAAGAGCATTCAGTTGCAGTTTAATTAGCATGTAACTGATAAGTCCAATTACTGTATAATGATTTGGAAATTACATGAGCTACATATTTTGTGATTGTGGCCTTATATATAACGCAAAACTTGTGAGGAAATTTTAGCTATTTAATGAACACTTTAAAAAACCTATTCGGAGTTTAATCAGATATCAATTAGTTGGAAAAGGGAAATCTTAAATTAACATGTATTAACAGTGTTAATTGGCAGCAGCCTTCCCATTGAGTCAACTGCATCATGGAAACCCATTTCCACCACAGTGTGTAATGTAGCACAGAATGTGCAGCCCATACAATGCCTCTTATTGTGCTGAAATTTTGTAAGAAATTCAATTATTCCCTTATACTGTGGGTGGATCTGATACATAATTAATTCTGGCTTGTTTTAAAAGATGCCTACATAATTAGCAATGCATGGAATACATTATCTCTGGCATATTTTTAAAATCTTAGTAGTTCCCCTTTGAAACTAGCCCTTGCTCTTTAATTAACAGTAACTTATTGCAATATTGAATTTGAGATGTTGCCATTTTGGCAGCATTTGAAGTGATGTTGTTCATTATGGTTGCCATGGAGTGTACTTCATTTAATCTATGATCACGTGTCCTTATTGATGGAAGAATATCTTGGGGACAGCACCCACAATGTTACTTCAGAAATGCTGGTTTATATTTAAATACATGCTCTGGAAATCAGAGTAATGTGGGCAGTGGGAGTATTTTTACTGCACATTTCTGGTGTTGCATGGTTCCTTCCCAACGAACTGTGCAAGATTTTTTTTAATCTTCCTGGTGTCAGAGGGGGAACTTTTGGGAAGTCATTGGAGCCTAGCCTTCAAAAACATTTAGAAGAGAAAAAAAGTTGTCTGAGAGAATGAAGGACACAAAGGTTGGGTACTTTCTGTAAATTGTCATCTGAAGAAGTGTGACTCTTCCCATTAAACTCTGCAGGGATCCTAGCTAGGCTGGTCATTCAGGTTAGATGCTAAATTGCCTAAAGTTGGAGGTTGCTAATAATCATGAGCATGCTCAGAATTGTCCAAATGTAAGTATCATCTGGAAAGAAGACAGCCTAACGTGCCTTTCCTTAAATAAGTTGACAAGAAATACAGAAAAATGCAAGAAAAATTCATGATTGTTGAATTTTCTTATTAAAGTGGGGAAAAAAAAAAAGCTTTAATTTCCTTCTGCTAGCCTTCTCCTCTTAGCCTTCTCCTCTCTTCTCCTCTTAGCCTTCTAATGTGACATATGACTCTTACTGTTCCTGGTCCACCTATACACTCTTAAAATATGGTATAAAAAGATTCTGCATTTATTCATGGCAGAAGGAGGGAAGGGGAACGTTATAGACCTATTGTTTCTCTCTTTACTCACAGCCAAAGGGTTTTTTTATTCCCTTGATATATTTGGGAACCAGATGGTTGATTTCAAAGTTGTCAAGCAGATTAACTGAAGTTAAGATCCTAAATCCGTTTGGCGGCCTGATGATCCTTCTTAGCAAAGATGCCAAGGATCTCACCCAAAATTGGGCATTTGGTACTTGAGAAAATGTTAACTCAGATATAAAAGTTCGTCCTGAAAAAGAAATGTTAGACTCTTCTGAAAGAAAGGAGGCAGCAAAATAATGTACCCTCTGCTGAAATATTTTCCTTGATTTTCTGTGACAAAGACTTTTGATCTGGATTCCAGGAATACAAAGTCTCTCCCTCTGCTGATTAGCACTGCTGATCTTGCCCAAAATTCATTTGCAACTGAGTGATCACAGCTGTTGAATAGTGCTGCACACAGTTGAAGTAGCATAAGGTATTGGCCTTGGGTGATATCAATATGGCTATTAGAAATGCCTAGAAAGAAACGTAATTCCAGTTGGCTTTTTGGCTGGCTTTAGTATAACAGAATCATACCATGAAGTCAGCTGGTGATGTTAACAGTGTTCAGATGCATTGCTGTCCTGCTGTCTAACCCTGGCCTTAATGGAGCAAGACTGTGTGATTGAAAAATGCTGCCTAATGGTTGTTGTAATACCCGCTTTTGCTGGTAACAATTTATAGCTATGCACAGACCTGGCATAAAAGAGGCCATGGGGAACATTAGGTCTACACAGAAAGGGATCCTCTCATTGTTTTATGTATTGATCTGATCTTGCAGAAGAGATAACACAGCTTTGTGGAATTTCAGGTTGTTTTTTTTTTCCTTCAGTAAAATTTCACAGGATGTTGAAACAGAGTAGAAACAAATGGAAAAAATTCAGTCTGAAGTCATTTTTTTCAAAGTGGAAATAAGCATAGATATGTTCTAGGGTAATCCTTATTTCAGCACAGACTGTTTGACTAAAAAATAATCCAACCAAACAACTAAACAAAAGCTATTGAAATGGATTTGTGCTGTCAGAACATCTTGTGGAGTGCACAGATTTGTGTGTGTATGTGTTTGTGTTCTAGCTCCAAGCTCCTTGGGTCTGGTTGGTCTAAAGGACACAAGACAAGGACTGAAGAGCCTAATGATGCTTTAAAACATGTGTGCCTTTCCCCAAGCCTTACCTCAGCACGGCAATCTGAGAGGCTGAGTAAGAGACCTTGCTTCACTTGCAGTGGTGGGATTTGAGCTGTGTTGGTAGCTCAACCTGCAGGGCTGGCTTGACTCTGACAAAGCCATGCCATCTCAAGGCAATGCAGGAGGTACTGCAGAAGCCTGGAGAAGGCATCATTTCTTCCCTTTTTCTAAAAACAAGGCAAAGTGGTGAGCGATCTGCGAGCGTGGCTTTAATGAGCTGCAAACATGGCACAATGATTCAATATGAGCCAGAAATTAGTCAGGCTGAGTAGCAAAATGACACTTTCTTTTAAAAACATCACAAAAGCATACTGTAATTTTGTATAATTACTGATCAATTGCCATTGATTTATGCCTCTCATTTGCCATCAAAAGACCAACTAGAGTTTAGCCTGAGCACCAAGCAGCAACTGGATGCCTTGCTAATAGGATGTACTAAATAATTATGTAAGATGCACCTGGACTTCAGGATCACAGAGGCTTCTGTCATGGGAAATTGTAACGTAAGAACATGAGTTTTTTAAACGCTCATTTCTCCTAAAAAGGAATTTGTTTTCTCCAAGGGAGCAAGTCTTGTCCTTTGCTAACACACCGACTCATATTTACCCCATTGCAAAGACAAGGGCCCAGATTAGTCCCACCTCATTTTGGCATTTGACTGAAGATTCTTAGACCCTAACTACTATAGGCTCCTTCATTCGCCAAAAATAGGTGAGATGTCTTCACTGGTGATCTAATGCATTATGAGTGCAAATCTATTCATTCCTGACTGACATCATAGCACTGACTTTTTCAGTCAAATTTCATGCTGCTTTTATGTCTGGAAGTTGATTCAACACTACCTGGACTGTATTTTGTAAAATAGGCAGGGACATGCTGTGAAGACTAGGATGGGACTCCTGTCCAGCTGATGGTCAGCGCTGGCTCCTGCCCACCCCACAGCTGGTACCTGGGTCTCTGAGCTCCACTGCTGAGCTGCTGCTGTGGCAGGTCTGTGTGGGTCTGTAGAGGTAGAATATCCATTCCCTGGGCAAAATAAAAGCTATATCTGGCACTGTTGTGGCCAAATGTGTCTACCGATGAGGAGATGAGTAATATGTTCAGAGCCTGACCTTTTAGTAATTTTGTGGAATAATTTAAATCAATATTGCTGTATGACAAATTATAATTTCTGTCATCTGACGTGATGTTCTTCTCTAAGGAGCATAAAATCCAAAATGGAAACAGCAAAAACCCAGTTTTCCTTTCTGCTTGCTCCCTTGACAGTGAAAGGAGACCAGAACCTCAAGAGAGATGACAGTATGAATTTTGACACATCACCTGTATTTTCAAGTGCCACCAGGCTGCGTGTCTATCTGGTTGAGTACAGGCACTGGAGGTCTCTGTGTGCCACTGCCCTCAAACAGTATGTGAAGAAAATGCTTGCATGCACTTTTTCTCCCTTCCAGCTGAGATAGTGGAGTTTTTAATTGATTGTTACCAGGGCAGAATTTAAATAAAATTAAAAAGACAGCACTACCACCACAGCGTGTGCTATTGATTATGGTTTCCATTTTGAGCAGAAAGTGGCAGGTTACAGGGCAGAGAAGTACTATGAGAGAAGGCAAAGGGATAAAAAATGGTTAGAGAGAGAGAGGGAGAAAGAAGGTTAAAAAGAGCACATATAGAAGAGGGAGAGACACTATAGAGAAAGGGGCCTTGCAGGAAAAGGGCATCTCCAAGAATCCTTGGACATAATGGGTGGGTAGGATAACAAAAGGAGAGGAAACATCAATCTAAGGAGAAGGTAGGCAAGTCCAATAAGAGATAGGGCAAAAAAAGAGGTAGAGAACAGGAGCTGAACCACTTTTTCTCCATGTTGAAATCTTGAATCCTTCTCTGCTTTCCTAGGCTGTTTGCCATATTGGTCTGCTGTTCTCCAACAACACTGATGGAGGCTGCTCTCGCTTAGCACCAGCTGGATGCACTGGGTTGCTCAGCTGGACCAGTCACGAGTCCTACCAGATTTCCTGAGGAGTGTTCCTGGTAAGTCTTTTCCAGGGCTTGGAAAGTTAAGTCTCTAAAGGCGATCAAAGTGAGTAGTCAGGAATACTACATGGTAAATGCAGAGCTAGTTACAGTATAGGTCAAACAGACTAATTAATAAAATATCCTGAAAGATAAAAGCAACAGCCTGTGATATGTATTTAGACCTGTAGTCCAGGGTCTTATCTTTTTAAAAACAAGCAGTTATGGGATATTTTTGATAAAAGATGACGGAGAGCCGGGGTTAAGCCAAATGAACTTTCTTTCAAGGCGTATCGGAAGTTAGAGAGGCGGGGAGTGATTCATCATTCAGAATTCTCAGAATAGATTTGCTAAATTTACAAATTCCATGTTAATTCCGATTCTCTTCTCCAGCCTTGACTGGCAACAGCTGTTTACTTTGTTCTACTTTACCCCTTGGCTTCATAATTTTCCCATCAAAGCATACCTCTTTGTGTGCTGTGCGATCCTGAATTGGTTTGGAAGATGACGGCAGGAAGGGGATTGGTCAGTACAGTAGTGAAGGAAAGCAAGAGAATGTTTTTTGCTTTGTTTCATTTTCCACTGCCCATTTTCTGTAATTACTCTCGCAAAGACTTTTGTAGGCATATTTCTGGAAAGAACAAAAATTTTAATGGTTGCAGGATATTTGGGCAAAGCAAACTTGCATTTCTTTGAGAAGCTGATTCTTTGCCCTATTTCAGACACAAAGCCACAGAGCACTGTGACCTCGTTGGTCAATCAAGCAAAACAAATTGAATTTGAAGTAATTAATACTTGCCACGATGAGCTTGGGAATATGCTAACAACCAAGAACTATTTGCAAAGAATTAGTTCAATTAATTAAACAGACAAAGATGAAACTAATCAGATAAATTATTCTTTTGTCCAGGTCTAACAATAAATATCAGTGACAGGTTTCTTTTGGCTGTTGCACTGCTGATGCCTTCATAGATGAGTCTTCCCTCTTCAAGTAAGCAAATGAAAGCATAAAATGTAGCACTCTCAGAGTATTTTTATTTTGGTTTGATTTGGAAGTTGGGGTACCATCTCCTGTCTTGAACTTGTATGTTTTAGAAGGAATGAGAATTAACTAGTGTCAAGGGATCGGAGATCTAGTAACCAGAATGATGAGAAGAGCTGAGGCTGCCCAACCTCTGGAGAAAGAGGAGATGCATAAAGATTAAAAAAAATAATAAATTGGAGGATGATGAACTGTTTTGTATATTTGCTTGGGCTAGGATGAATTACCATGGAGAAAAACAACATTGAAAAGTTCTAAAAAAAATAACCTAACTGGAAGGTTAATTAAACCTGGAAAGGGTTCATCTACAGTCTCCACCCTCGGACTTTTATGAACAGTTTAAGCATGAGTTTAAGACTAATACACTCCACCTTAGGACACAGGGGATAGGTAATATGACCTTTGTCCGTGTTATTATCATGTCTGTAATTCAGCTACAGCTTGTGTGGGAAAGTAAAAATTTAAACAATGAGAATGTTGATTTTAATCCATAATATGAGGATTGAAAGTCATCTGAGCATCACCTACTTAGAATTGGTATAAACCTAATGGGGGTGTTTGGGGAGGCGGGGGGCAGAGGAAGTATCTGCACTGCTTTGTACACAGGCTTTGAATAGAGTTTTTCCTTTTTTTGGTGGGGTTGCAGGTTTTCTATCCATAAGCCAAGTTTAGCCGTCTCAAAATCCTGTTATGTTGATACATCTCACCTGTAATTACAGAAAGAGGCAAGTAGAGACAGAGATGAAGGGCATTCATTCCTGTACCAAGAACAGTTAATAATCCATGACCTGGAAAACAAAACCATGAGGGTTTGGGTGGTGGGATCTGCCATGCTTTCCTCACTGTGGATTACAGGCTACTTCATCAATGGCTTTGAAAGGTTGCTGTCAGTCACGCCACAGCTTGCCTCCATGCATCAAATGCTTCTGATGTAGCACTGATCTCAAATGAATTTTCCCTTCTGCATCATCCTTCTCATTTGGCAGTGGCCACCTTGACCTTTTTGATTATTTTTGAGGAGCCACTCCCTTATCTAGGAGCCTCTTTTGTTACAGATGTATGTCTGATTTCTCAGGGACATCTCCAGTGGTGTTTGAGGGTGTCTCAGGAACCATTCTTGCTTAGGCTGCAAGATAGTGGCGCAAAGCTGAATGGTACCACAATGTACCCTAGACAAGTTTTTGAGATACCATGTTATCACAACCAGAACTAACTCCAGAGACCATTATATGCATTTATTATACAGTACTAAAGTATGAAAGACTCAATTAAAGTTTATTTGATATAAAATTAACACTCCTTTCTTCCTCTTCACTGTGCTGATTATGTTAAAACAGAACAATGAGGCAGCTGCAGTGGAACAGTATCAGAGAAATTTCTGTCAGCATTTACTATAGGCGAAAATTATAAGGCTAGGTTTTCTCAGCCAGTTCAATGAGCCAACTGGCTGCACATGTTGCAAATGCTTTTTTATACTATCATGAACTGCAAAAAGAATACATTGAAATTTTCCTCCTATTTGAAAAGTAAAAGAATGGTGCAAACACTGGAAAAATTACCATATTCAGCTCTTGCATTGTGATTCTCCTCCACAGCTTTCTAGGGCTCTGATCCAGCGAAGCCCCTCAGTGTTCACACAACTTTAGGCACCTACGCAGTCCCTTTGAAGTTACCGTGACTCTCTTTTAAAAAGTGAAGTTAAACACGTCTCACTTGAACTTTAGTTTGATTTTAATATTGGAATTTTCCAAAGGAAAATACTGTGTTTTACAATTAATTCAGTTCATGTGATTTTAGTATATAGGGAAAACTGAACGGGAAGGATCACCTTTGAAAACCAGTCGATGAAAATCAATCACAACGACCATGTTTCTTTTACTTTCTTTTATAGTAGAATAAAACTTCCCTGGACTAGGTTACTTTTTCACGGTCCTTTAATATAATTTCTCTAGAAGCTTTTTGGATCTATTTCTATTAAATTTTATATACTTCTATTCCATGAGAATGAAAAATAATATTTCAAGTGACAAGTCTATTGAAACCCTCATTTCTTTATCATAAGGATTTTTTTTTAAAAAAAAAAATCTTTAATCTATTTTTTTTCCTCTGATGGAGTTGGAATAAGAATAGTAATTTAGCAATGTAAATTTGCATAGAAATATGCTGCCTAAGAACCCATTTATTACACCAGTTATAACTCAAGCAGATATGAAATGGCCCAAAGGTAAAGCAGAGTTGATGGCAGAATAAAAATGTGTGTGTAACTTTCTATGGGCTTAAGTTTGTTGACTTTGTGATTATTTTCATTTAATATGTCTCCAGATGAATATTAACTTTTTTTTGCTGTATGTTTACTTCTGGCTTACTTGTACTGAAATAAGAAAAGTGGGTGCTTTGATTAACATTTGGTTTAATTTAACTGCAGCCTTTCTATTCCTTGCTGAAATACAACTTTATGTTTGGTTTTTTTAAGGGTGATTTGTTGTTTTTTTTTTCTATTTTCCAATGACTCAGAAGGGATATTCCTACACTGAAAACAATCACACATTATAGGCAAATGAGGGTAATTTTTCTTCCTTTGCAATAGTGGACATGTACTACTTTCCTTAGGTTCAGATACATTGAACATTATGCCAAATGAACAGACTTCTATTCCCAGTTCTGGTTTTGGTTTTTTTCTTATTTTCCACTCGCATTGCTTCCTGATTTGCAGATGAGAAATCTAATTTACTATGAATTTTAGTCAGGGTATGGAAAAAGGAAAGTGAGTTAGGGTTTAATAAGAGAGAGCAGTGGAAGGTATTTCCTCCCAAGCCCACAGAACCTGCTCCTACTCTGCTAAAATACATTGGGAAGCACATGTGTTCTCAGCTGTCTTCCTCAGCTTGTTCTCTCCAGGAAAATATGACTTTTCCTTAAAAAACAAACAAAAGCAAAACCATAACCAACCAACCAATAAAAAGACAAGATTTTTTTTTCCTCATATAATGTAATTTTTTTTTCTCGTATGAATCAAACTTTGAGACATGGTTCTAAATGCTGAAGCCAGTTTAATATTCAGTCTGTGCTTCTTACAGCTTCTACTCAAGTCAGATATTGCATCACTTCAGTAAAGTCTTGTTGTTATCCTTACTCTATCCTTACTCTTCTGAAGCTATAAAATCCAACTTTGCAGCTGAAAATGAAGCTAAAATGTCATATGATATCATAAGGGTTAATTGGGCAATAACTACTTTTCTGGTCTCTTACTCTCTGTTAATGACAAATGAAAAACAAAAAGAAGCCAAAATAGCGTATGTTTTTATACTGCAGACAATAATGACTATCACATGGGCTGTTATAATCATAATAGACTTGCAGTATTTTTCAGCTGAAATAGTTTAATGTTATTTTTTATTACTGACTAGTGTTGTTTTCTGCTTTTGAAATTAGCTCTGTAATTTTAAATATCTTTTTCTCCTATGTATTATGGCCATATAAATAGGGTAATATTTTTCTCCCATTGCTTTTGTTTGGTTTTCTGACTCCTTCCATATTGATTTGTCTCAGTGCTCTGTGAAATTGATTACATTTGTTTCTTTAGAAATGAGGCTTCTGGAATTCTGCGTTATATTTACCACTCAAGAAAAAAATGACAACAAAGAAATGGGCTTCTTTTAGAAATGAAACAAAAGCCTCATTCAGATGAGAGTTAATTTAATGAAAGTATTTAATCTTCCCCTCCTCCCTATCCTGAAGCAAGAAGTTATGGCACTTCTTTATTTTAAGATCTCCTTGCCATGTTTATTCTGAGTCATTCTCCATTTACTGGCAGAAATGAATTTTTATTCTGTTAGGCCTGCTGAGATTATCCTACTCTGTAACAAGGAGCTTTAGCCCATCTTCTGGTTTGAGAATCATCAACAGACTGAATTTAAGGGCTTGTTATTGTATATTCACTTACATTTAGTACTGCTTGTGACATGAGTTTCTGTTCCTTTTTGCATGACCTGAAGAAATGGAGGGGAAGATGGCAATTGCAAAGAGGGGAAGATGGCAATCATTTCTGTGGCAAATTCACATTCTGCTGGATCTGAGGATTTTGCTCAGCCCCTGACCTGGCCCTCCAAGGAGTGGTGAGTTGTGCCTGACCCGCAGAAGGTTTTAATGCAAAGTCCCTGTTAGCAAGCAAACCTCTTCATACCACCTTGAGGACCAAGACATGGCTCCACGGATCACACTCAACAAAATTACAGCTGGGTAGTGGCTCTGTCTATGTTTTTGGCAGTCCACCCTGAAAACCTTAACTCCAAGGAGGATTGGGGTTGTCGGGCTGGCACCCTGCCCGTGGCTGGGGTGAGCTCTGTGCTCTCAGATCAAGGCAGGGAGGAGTAAACCATCTTGGCTCAGGGTTCTGCATTGGTGGTGGGGGACTCTCTGAAGTGGAACAGCCTCCATACAGTTTGCAGAGGAGACACATAAAGCTTGTCTAATACGCATAAAGTCAGTTGTCTAATGTCAGCCTAGTGCCTTTTTGGAGACAAAGAGCCCCATCCTCGATTCACTTGTGAGCTGTAGCGTATCACAGACAAGCAGGTGCCTAATTCTAACAACAAGAAGCAAGGCAGCTGCAACCCAGCTGTGTGGAAACCTTTCACGGGCACAGGGACGGGGATCTGGATAGTTTTTTGTCCTACAGCCTAGAACCTCTGTTGGAAAGGTCTCCTTAGGACTTTTCTGCTTATGTTCCATGTCTGGGGCAACTGCAATAGCAGAGGGTACTATAGAAAGGCCACACTTTGTACGGATGTCACTCTTAGATCCAGAAAAGCTACTTACCACCCAGCTGGAACCATGCAAATGTACGCAGCAGCCCTGGCTTTCACCCGCTTTTTCTCTCCTAAATCTTCATCTTTGCATACGTGTGCCAGTGACCGTTAAAGTTCACCTCAGGTCCTGGAAATCCAGGAGAGCTGGGCACGTTTATTTCCTGGCTGCTGATCTCCCATCTTGGGGGCAAGCCTGGACCCTTGCCAGCAGGTTTTGTCTCTCACGTGGTGCTCCCCGACCTATACCATCCCAGGGTGCTGATGAACGTAGAGCACTATGAGGAGCTTTAAAAAGAGAAATAGTTTTGTAGCTATGAATTACAGTTTGATTTAGCTTCCAAATCACTGCTGTGGAAAAAGATCAGATAAAATCTGCAGCTTCATATCATATGCCATGATTTTTTTTGCCCAGTATAACCATTTTAAGCCCTTAAAATACTGTGGGAGGGAGTGGGGAGAGGTGAGACAGAGAAGAAAGAAACACTTGTTCTCTGTGTTAGCTCTGTGTTTAGACACCCAAAGGTTGAAGTAGAAACTAAATGCCCCCTCAGTGTAAAATATATCTTATAGTGGAATTAAGTAATTCCATGAAAGAAAAATCACCACGGGTCAGGCTCTTCTTTCACTTTCTCCCACTTCCTGCTATGTTTTTATAGCTATTATTGAACAAAATCTGTGTCACGACAGATTAATCTCTTGAACGATGCTCCCTAGAGGAGGAAAAAGCCTTGGGCTCTACGTGAGTGCGATCAGCAAGGTGTTACAGCAACCTGCTCAGAGAGGGTCAGAAACAGCGGTTGCTTCAAAAACAGTTTGTCCCAGAGGGCACCTTTCCAGGGGATCACTGAAAGAAGCAAGAGGCTCGAGTTGAGAGACTGCTTCTGTTGGTGTGGTCAGCTCAGAGGGCTCAGCCACCCCTTTGCAACGGGGAAGAGGTCAGGGAGCCAAGGGAGAGAAAACTCAACAAGCATCATGGTGAAAGTTGCTGGTTGGCATGTCTTGATACATCAGTTTGGAGAGCTGCAAGTAAAGTATCTACTATGCAGGCCAGCATAACAGCAAAGGTGAGAACTGAGTGGAGACAGATGGAAATGTCTTGCAAAGGGATCTGCTTGTGTCAGAGACTGATAATGCATGGTTGATTGGGCAGGGGTCAATTCTTGTTGAATTTCCATCTGCTGGACTGCATTTCAACTAGGGATGGGATCCAGAATAGTTTTAAACACTCTGACATGTTAGCCCTTTCTTCCTGCTCCATTGCCTAGAGTCAGTCTCGAGATACTAACCCAGGGCATTGGAAGAAATACCATAGACCTTGTCAGCTAGCCACAGCTGCTGAAGGCTGCTTGCCATTGACTTTGCAGTACTTGTGACTCCCACCATGTCCTGATTCAGATAATACATAAAAGCACCTGGTTAAAGGAAATATTAATCTGTCTGTAGGGAAAATTTTTGTGACTCTCTGTCCTGATGAGCAAATCGTACCATTTGGAGTATTAAAAAAAAAAGAAGCAGCCTCTTGGTGTCAAGCAATGACATTACTTTGGCCAGTGCTTCAGGATCTTTTAAAATCTGTATTGACAAATACGAACAAGTCACCAGGGAATTTTTTTCAGTGCAGTGTTATTGATAGGAGAGTCCAGAAAGCATATCGTCTCGAACCATCAGTATCTCAAGATGCAAATCCTTAATGATACCATACATTTCAAGCCTGTGTATTATTTAGACAGCTATAATAGTTCTGATGTTCTAATGAAAGCATGCTCTGAACAGAAGTCACTGCACTCTTCACTGCATACTTAATCAGATTTTCAGTCAATGTATCACGAGCAAGATTCTAAAACGCTGAAAACTGCAGTTTATAGCAAATTATAATGTTTGACAGGGTGAAAACACACTCCTCTTCAAGTCACTGTCTTCAGATGAACTACACCTTCAGAATATCCTTATGAAGCAGGGAAAATTCATAAATGCTGTTTTGTAGATGAGAAAATGTGGTTGTAGACAGTGTAAATGACATTCTCAAGGTTGTGGCAGATTTCCTATTTGCTCCTCTCCCTGGATCTAGGTCATGGTAACATAATCATACTACACCACCTTTTCCCTGCTGCAATTTGATTATAGTAGGAGTGTTGCTGGTGGAACCTCCTACTTTGTCTTCAGACAGGAGGCAGAGCTAGGCTTAGCCTCAGCCTTGTGTTTTCTGCCTCTTACAAGAGGGAGGTCATTGGAGTAACCTTAGAGTAAATCAGTCCAGTGTAGCATTCATGAAATGAGAGTCTGGTTGACAGAGACAAAAAGAGCATCAAGCTCTTTGCATCTCCTTTCAGTGCCGTGGCAGGAGCCACTGGCTCTGTTGAGGTTGGTGGCCCCATTTCTGAAGGACACAGTACTGGGAGTGCGATGGTGAGTGGCTGATTCATGCCCTCATTTGGCATCGACATTGCCCACCAGCGTGGATCACCTTAGCATGCAACACATTTGCAGTCTGCCTGGCCCACCTGCTAGATCTTGTGGTAGCAGTTTTGTACCCCTACATGAAGTCAATGATGCAGAAAATCTTCCTCTGAGGTTGCTTATCTCTCTTGGGTGCTCATAAAAGTACAGACTTAAACAGATCCTTCAGCACCTTCATGTAAGGGGTTTCGATAGTTTCATTGGGGAAGAAAAATTACAAACATGGCAAAATGAATTTTATATTCCCAATCCTTAGGTAGATTTACTGAGGGAGAGGAAAAAAGGATGTGCATCTTTTTAATTTCCCTTCCTTCTCCAAAACAATCTCTAGCTTCATTTATTTTGGGTCCTTCTGGTTTGTCTTCTCTCTTGTCTCACTCACATGCTCTGCAACATCTCTCTTCTAGAAACAATGCCTCTTGCATCTCTCCGTCTGATTTCCTCTTGGGTATCAGCCAGTTTCAAATTAATCTTCTGGATAGAAAGCTGGCCCTTCCTGACTGGCTTGATGGGTGACTCATGTCTTTGCTTCTGCTTCCACCCCAAATATGGCAGCCTGAGTCACTGTCCTTCATCACATCCCTCGCTCACTCTTCCTTCCCTCCCCTGATGAGAAATTCTCAGCCGATGTGTGCATGAGATGCCTGAGCTGCCAGACAGTCCCAGTGTGCTGATGTGACCCTCGGGCTCCTTACAGCCCTTACATCTTGCCCTTCATCTCCATGGCTCTGTTGCTGCTCTCAGAGACAGACTATCTCTTTCCATAGCTTCTGGGAAAAGGCTAGAGTGCTGATAGGAGTTACAGAGTAAGTCCCGTCTCAGAGTTTGGTTCTTCGATCACTTCTGGACATAATCATTGGAGCTAACCATCTAGTTAATTAAACTGTCTCAAATATGCCAATATTGGGCCTTGGCCCAGACCTTTTATTTATGTTTCTGACCAGCCACAATTCTTTATTTGGCAATATGTCAAAATGTACAGATGGATCAAAATAGCTCATCATTTCCCAGTAAAATATGATTCTTTGCAAATAGTAACCCAGAGTGTCACAGCTGGTATTCACAGGACTTGAATTATACATGTGCAAGCTGGAAGTGCTTTGAAGACTCAGCCAGCCAGAACAGACACAGTGCCACGCAGAACACTTCCCCACTCACATCCTACCTGCTGGCCAAAAGAAGTCCCCTGTGGATGTGGATGGGAAGACTTCTATCCTTCAGCCAAGCTGTGTTGGCCTCATACAGAGCTCAGCCAATGAAACCCGTTACTGTCAGAGAGCTGCTCACCACCAACTCATGGATATTGTACACTCAGAGGAGTTGTCTGACACTCAAATATTCAAATACATATATATTAGAGGAAACATTAGTCTTCAGCAAGCAGAAAGCGTCTAATTTAGTCAGATAAATTATTCATTGTAAATAATTTGTTCAGCTCCAATACCCAGCAACAAAGGGGTTTATTTTTCTTTCCTTCCATGCATTTAGGATTCTTCTATCAACAGTAATGGAGGATACCCAGGGCAATCACATTAATATTGTTTTTTTGCTTACCTACATGTTCTTTAGAAATGGGTATAATGTAAAAGTGTAGATATATTGGTGTTAGATTCCAGCTCAGGGAGCTGTGCCAAGAAACCTCTACTTGGGCATATACAGCAGCACACATC
The DNA here is from genome assembly GCA_033628505.1 of Tringa tobata. NCBI lineage: Eukaryota > Metazoa > Chordata > Aves > Charadriiformes > Scolopacidae > Tringa > Tringa tobata. Next base: position 648,356 of record JAHREE010000457.1, read on the forward strand.
CCAGTAAGAATGTATTTCACAGTTCAGTAAGTATTAGAAATCACATTTTTTGGTTATAGTATTTTCATGTAAGTGATACCTTTAGCTGTTTTATGAACTCCCTTCTCTGTTCCCCTAGTTAGAAACATAACATAGTGTAAGAACTGGGTGAGACTGAAGCCCCAACTAGGTAAGCCCACTGTGCAGCAGCAAGGGAGCCTGCTAGGAAAAGAGTGGAAAAAACAGGCGAGCACACAGCAGTGCTTCTCCCAGCTTCCAGAAGTTTATAGCTTGGGGTTGTTATGAGTCATGAGTGTACCTTTATGCTTAGCAATCTCTGAAGATTTCTTCCAGGAGTTGTCTAATGTTTGTGAGTATGTGAATTAGTCTATGGCTTTGGTTAATTCCTCTCCTTTTTGTTCTTTTGATTTACAAATGTCTCCTACTCTTACATGAGCCACAGTTGGAATCTTTGTTCATCCACTTTAACATATCACCTTTCTGATTGTCCCTTCCAGCCTCTTCCGATGTGCTTGCAGAATTTTTGAGAAAAGAAATGTATAGTTCCATGCTGTCTTGTCTCTGTCAGAGTGTTCGAAATAGAACCTGTGATTTATGGGAAATTATATAGTAAATTCTGAGGCCTAGTAACTTACCTTCATTAGTTTTATCTGTCTTGGTGCCCACTTATCTCAGTGGCTGTTCTGTGTCTCCAGGTAGAAAAGTATTTTGTCTTGTAAATCAATAATTAAACCTTTGATGGATTTTTTTTGCATTCTATATTCCTCTGCTGTCACTACCTTCTCCCTTTCCTTGTTCTCCCTCTTATTCTTGTCATCTCAGTGTTACTATTCTTCTGGCAGCCCCATTCCAAAGGTAACCATGACTTCAGAAGACTTCTGGATGACTTCAGAAGAGATGTTGATAAATAATACCAGATTTAAGCTGTGTAAACAGAGTTGAACTTTGGTCTGTTCTTTCCTCCTTGTAGCCTTCCAACTAGAGAAGCAGAGAAGAAAAGGCTGTACGCTCAGCCACCCCAGGCTATCCCTTCCTTTCTGAAAGCTTTGCTCTGAAGGTTACTCAGAAGGGAAGCAAATCTATATTTGTAAATAAACAGCAGGCAAAATAAAAAGAGAAACATCAGAGGATGTTCATCAAGGGTGAATAGCAGAACAGTTAGCAAGTGAGAGAGATAACTTCTTCTGCACTGAAAAAAAATCTCCATGGTAGCTATAAATAATTTGTCTGTGGCAAAGAAGAATAATGAACAAATGCTGGGAATTGAAGTGCAAAAGGCCCCAGTGAGCAGTCGCTTTCTGAAGGCCTCCCGCCTTTCAAGCCATAGATATTCCACTTACACTGAAGAGCCAACAGCAATGGTTTACAGGATTTAATGTGGGCAGATATTCAACCATTGAGCTTTCCACTCAGTTTGGGAGTCTCAACAAACCGGAAACAATACATTTATCATTCTAAGTCACCCAAGTGTGGAGGCTTAAGAAATAAATTGGGATGGAATAGCCCCTTTTGGTGATGTGGATGAGGAACATACACATAATTCATGAATGCTAGGACCAGACATGCAAATAGTGGGTCAAGAGGTGCAGTTAGTAGCCCTAAGTTGAGCCAGGTAGATTCATGGGCAAACAAAATTCAAGAACTAATGATTTTGTGTGGTACTTTGTTGAGCTGTGGTTGTACTGGATTCTTTATGGCCAAAAGTTGTAACAGTTCAGCTGGAACATGAATCCTCAGAGATGGTTTCAGTCTGATTCTCTGGTTCTTAATTACTATCAAAAAGAAAAAAATAATTTTCCTACTAATTTTTCCTCTCGTGCCCCTGCCACTGACTTTGAGCTAGGAGAAACGTTTTCCAAACACTTTAAGCTGCAGAGGATCACAATATTTACTGAAATCAGCATTTCTCCAGAGGATTTTGCATTTCCTGTGTGCACAGGGATGTCACCCCCTGTGATAGCTGCTTCATTAGCGTCAGCTTTGCTTGATTTTCTATAAAGCAATTGAGATTTATGGTTCCTGTCACTCCTTTTTATGAGTTTATTTTATGGTGTGACTGATCTTACTGCAAACAAAGCTTTTGCTCATATTTCCAGGTTTGGGTTTGTTTGGTTTTTTTTTTTCCTTTCCATTCTATATTCAAGGAAAATATGGGAAATGGGCCAGTTTGGAAGCTGTAGCTTGTTAAGAGCTCATAATCTTTTTTAAAGCCTTAAAGTATAGAATTCCCCAAAATGATCTTGTGGCAGCCAATTCTTCATTATGTTAACGATGCATGTATGCCCAGACACTCATTCAGCTATTATTAGTGCCTGCACTGAAGTCATGTCCAGGCATTTGGTTTCTCAAAGGAGTAGAAATCATGCCAAAAAGACTAAACCCAAAATTTGTTCTCTGAACTACTTTAGCTACTCCTGCAGGAAGAAGTGTAATCCAAGAAACAAGGTCACAAACTGGTTTCTCCATGAGAATGGCAAGCACACAATACTTTTGAATGGGGGGAAGAATAACAGGTTAGGACTTTGACTGCAAAAATACTTTGTGTTCCCAGCCTGGTAAGTGTAATGGTAGTGGCTGGTACCTCAGGACCTGGAAAATTTATATTTAGTACTCAGGCCTTTTTATTGAAACATCGCAAAATAATAAAAACCCCACTGCTCCACTTCCCAAAAGAGAGAATAACTACTGTTTTCTTCATTTGAGCCACATTTTCTGCCAAGGCTAGCTGTTAGCTTATGTTGTAATGCTGCAGAAGACATAAAAGGAGGGAATCTTTGCCCTGAAAAATTGGAAAAAAATGGATATGAGAAAGGAAGTCAGAAGGGCAAGCAGTGCTAGCTCTACTTTATAGACAGGAAATAGAGAGCAAAGGATGTGTGTTTTTATTAAGTGTTTCCAGAGAAAAATGAGGATGCCAACTGTGCGTCAATGTAACAGAGTCTCTATCACCAGACTCAGCGAGAGAAAGATGAGGATATTAGATTCAGCAAGGGTGTAACCTAAAACGACTTTGAAATAAAGAGGAGCCTTTGGATCAACTCAGAAGAATCTGGCTTTATTTCTAGTGATTTAGTCAGTGACTGGGTCTGAGGATTTTACCTATCCTGGACTTCTGGCTCATTTTGATATACTGATTGCCTTTTTGCCTTTCAGCATCCTTAAATTTGGTGCAACAGAGGATATTGTTTCCTTACGAAACCATGCAGCTCACCACGTGCAGGGTGTCTCAGGACTATCGCAGTACCCATATGGAACAATAATTACAAATTACATATTTAAAATCATATATTTCATCTTGAAGCTGAATTTCTGCCAGTCTAGTAGCTCAATCATTTCCACCCCAGATTTTCCCCAATAGGCTACTCACAGCGGCTCTGCTATGCAAACATCTTTGTTGGAACTGTCAGTGCCTTTTGTTTTGCAAGTCATTCTCTCTGTGTGGCAATGGCAGGGGTGCATCATATTTGAATTTCCCTTTCTCATGTGGCTTTTACAACTCTGAGTTTAAACCTTGCCCAGATGGTCCCTCTGTGTCAAAATCCATCATGTGTTTTCTTTTCTATCACTCATGAACAAGATCTGGGGCTCTGGGCACATGTTACTGTCAGAATGAAAGCAAATGCCAAACACAGTAATCTATCTTTCTTCCTTAATTTCTCTTTTCTTTTTTTATTTTTTATTTATTTATTTTATCTTCTTCTCTTTTTTTTTAGTTTATTGAAAGCAGGTATTGGTCTCAGAGGGTGATCATGTAGGTGGCTCAGAAGTGACCATACATTTAAAACTTTTCTTTAAAATAGCTGGAATCCATTAAAAGCCCCCATTTGTATTCAGGGCATTTCAGCACAGAGCAGCATGAAAGGAAGAGATCAATAATCACATTGCAAGACCAAACTTCTCGCTGTGCCAGGCTAACATAAACCAGTTCAGCTCTAATATTGAACCCAGTCCTCCCTAATTTGTCCTTCAAACATAGTATCCCACCATCTTCCCTTTCACCTAGCTATCTGGGGCTATTTCCCAGTTCAGCTATGATAACCTTGTTTTACTTCTTTGCCGTTTATTCCCATATCTATATTTCTCCTCCTTGATCTATCATTTTGGAATTACTACTGAAGGGCCTCATGTTCACAAAGTTATCTTTGTATAGCCTTTGTTTTAATGTCACTCTTGCTCATCACTGGCCCTGCAAACTTGTTCCACACCTTCAGTAACTGGTTTATACCAGCAGGGAGGAAAGCGCTGTTTAACCAGCAAAGGTATATCATGAGGGAAAAGCTGGTAGGAGGTCTGCAGTGACATGTGTTGTGAGCCGACAGCATGGCAAATCTAGGTATTGCTTCCTAAAAGAAAATTGTAAAAATGGTAAGTAGGAGGGGCTCCTTATTTTTCATGGTCGTCTTCAATGTTTTCACAACTCAAGTAATTCCTTAAATAAGATTTACTGTTATTAACTTAGGTTCCACTCCTATTTTGTTCTGCTTTTTACCCATCCCCAGTTTTTAACATCACTATCAAGTCTCCACACTTGTCTAAAAATATTTAAAGTGCATTTGAGGTTTTTCTGTTGTTGTTTTAAAACCAAATAAATTACCCCCCAAATTAGTTCATGGCATTACTGCTGCCTCTTCCAGCAACAAAGCAATAGTCAACGGTATCTCCATTAATGCTCTGAGATGGGAGAACAAGAGGAGTCAGGCATGTAGCCAACACTTAGAGTTGCCTGTGCAGGAAGGGGATATGTTGTGGGAGGGTGAAGGGAAAGAGAGAAACTGAATGTGGAATTGGTGCCAAGAAATGGTGAATACAGCAAAAGTGCTAAGTGGCCAAAGCGAGATGCCCTTCTGTGTGACCATGTGCCAAGTCAGGGAGAAGGAACGCAAGGATGTGTTGATGTTTGATTCACTGCTGGTTTTGTGTCATGCTGAATCTGGCAGTCGCACAGTTTCTGCTGTGTGTCACAAAACTCCTGTGGTGAGAAACCACATAAAAAAAAATTATGGAGGGGAAAAACATTGGCACAAGAATTTCAGGCTGTCAGTCCTTGAAATGAAATCTTGCTTTAGGTATAGTATCAAATCCCTGTAGTCTACCCTTACTTTCACCTTATTTATGACCGAGTCTCAATTTACACTGCTTCCAATTGCAGAGACATAAAAAGTAGCTTTGGATACTGCCACATGAATGCAGAAGGTTTGGATTCACAGCATATCATGCTTAAATGGCTCTCACTTTATGCTCGTGTGAGTTTATAAGTCAAATTTAGGTCAAAATATACTGTGGAATTTTGTTAAAACTTGTAGCAAGGTCTTTGTGGATCCAGGGTTGTCTCAGGGCCAGAGTCTCAAGGGTTTGAGGTACTGAAATCATTGGATCATGTTGTCTGCCTGAGTTTGTAGAATCTGAAACAATAATTGGGAGGTTGGAGCCACCTTCTTGTACGTGCAGGCTCAGACCCAGAATGACAGCTTTTGTCATTCATTTCACTGTGTTCTCAAAAGTAACCATCAAGTTGTGCAGGTTTTTCAATATTTTCCTAAAAGCAAAGTAGCTAAGGGAGGTAGGGAATAAGTGGGACATGATTTGAAAATTTACAAGGCACCCAGAGAGAAACTGTCCCCCCTTTCTGTGGAATAAAGCTCCTCCATAATTTTCAGCACAGACCAAACCCTAGAGAAGTTATCAAAGAATGGAATAATTTTTCTACATGGTTTGTTTTCCCCCTTTCACTTGTACAGTTTTGTGTTGGCTTGAAGTGCAGGAACCAAAATGCTGACATGGGACAAGAGTTGTTGTAGTGCAGTTTGAAGGTTAAACATTAAGATATCTTTGAAACAACAGAAGGGAGGGGGTTTGCTCCCCTGAGATATGTGAACTAGGTTTTATCTTCTAGCACAAAAGTAAATGGAATCCATATCCAGACTTGCCTTGGCCTGTTCTCCAACTGAGCACTGCTCCTTTCAAGTTTTATTCATGTCTTATTTTTCAGCAATCTTCAAATTTGACATTGAATCTTAGTCCACAAAAGGCAGAAAACTTGGACGCTTCAGGTATTTTCAAGATTGATAGTAATATTAGGAGGTAGCCAGATTTTCCTGCTGTTCTTCTTGTCACCCTCTTGAACATCCAAGGGCAGAGAACTGAATTTTGCAAATACGGTCTAGAGTGAAATTTCCATCAGTTAAAATAAAGCTTTTATTTTTTAGTAGTGAAACGGGAAATTCGCTTGCTCTGAGCAAACTGAACATATGTTTATCCCATGTGAAAATCTGCCATTAGCGCCCACAAGCTTCTAGTTTACACAACATCTATTTTCCTTTGCAGTGGGTAATGAAAGAAATGTCAGAGCCACCCAGGCTCTACTATAGTCTCACAGAGTCTTATTTCAAGGACCTGGGAGCAAAGGCGAAGGCATCTATTGCTGTTGACAAATTCCCAATGCTGTGCACAAAAAATAAGCCAATTTACATATATTCAAAAATTGGCTTTAAATCCCCCTCAAAAAGCCAAAAATAATACAGAAGTGGAGAGTTTCTTTAATTTTTTTGTTCCAGTCTGTTTATTGAATGTCTCATGATAAGAAGAGGAAAATCTTCTGTTGGATTTTGTAGCAAAGTTTTGGCCAACATTGTTAATTATTTTCTTTGTTTTTAATGAAACAAACTGCCTTGGGCTGAAGTTAAATCTCTGTAAGCCACACAAGTGAAGATTAACTTCTTGTCCTTCCTCTTTTGCAAAGCCGTAAGCAAAGTGTCACTTTTCTCCTTCACTGTTTTTTAAAAAGTTGTACTCATCCCTGCTCAGCATCCTTCTCATTTCAGAGCTAGAGAGACACACAGCTCCCTCCCAACTTCATTTGCCTGTACCAGTGCGAGGGGCCAGGGCTTTCCCATTGCATTTGAAGCAAAATTGCTCTCAAGGTTCACACACCAAGCGGAAAATCCTTTATCCTTTCAAAACAGTAGACAGCAGTCGAGTATTTGATGAGTTGATATTAGGAACTGGTTGCAGTGCAACAGGCTGATGCCACTGTAGTGCAGCCTGTGAAGTCTTCTCACATGCCAGCATTCGCTTTTTTAAAGCTCCTTCCTATAGAATAGCTCACAGTCCTTCAAGCTTTTCACTCAATATCCATTGTAAGGTAATTGAAAAAAAAAGTAATGGGAAGGTCTGCAGCAGAAGTGCTAAGAGTCTCGCAGACAGGGCTGCATTCAGGCAGCTGCCAGGTGGGTTAAAGACAGGATTGCTTACGGGGAAACTTCCATGAAGTGATCAGATTGGGATCATTGAACAACCTGTGATACCCAAGATAGTGCTGCTAAAATCCCACTATTCTTGTTGTGCCTAATACTTGGGAGGTGATGACCCAACACTGCTGTTATACTGATTTCATTTTTGGTTTTTTTTTTTTCAGGAGAAAAGATGCTCTAAAAAAATCAAAGGATTTTTTTTTCTGCATGTTTGCAGTAATAAGCCCCATGATTTTTATCACAATTAATGGATCTATGGAATTGTAATATTACGTGAGACCAGCAGATTTAATGTAAAGTAAGGGGAGAGCATTTCTAACCCTTGTGAATTTGGAAGACTCAATATTCAGGAACACAACCTGAAAAAAAGATATTATAAGGCAGTAGGTCCAGAGGGCAAGATGAGGATGCTTTTCCCAGAACAAGCTAAAATGGAATGGAACTAAGGTCTGGGGAAAAATCAAAAGAAAAGTAAACAAATTCCTTAAGAACTAAGGCAAAATAGTTGTGTTTGAAATTTGGCTGCAATTTCTACTATGTTGTGTGTGCTATTCCATGTGGCTCAGCAGCATTTCTTGCACAGAGATTTTCAAACTGACAAAAACATGTAACTGGAAGGAATGTGAAAAAAGCACTGGATTTGTAGGTTTTGGGGTGGGTTTTTTTCTTTTTTTTTTTTTTCTTTTTTTAAATCAAGTTATTTATTTTCATCTCAAAAACTTGGCTATTCTTTTTAGAGAAGCCTGTTTAGAGGGGAAGAGCAATCCCTCTCCAGTGACTATTTTGCATTCTTCCTGCCTGCTAATCATGCGAAGAGATCTTCAGAGACCTGGTAGAAACATCCTACTTGATAGCATTTCAGCAGGACTTTGTCCCTCTCCTCATCACACACACACACACACACACACACACACACACACACACACAGAGTCATTCCATGGTGTATTGACAGCCGTTTGTCAGAGATGTCTGTGAGAAAGGAGATGGAGAAGGAAGATATTCCAGGTTTCCATGTTGCCACCCTCCTGATGAGTAATTCAGGCAGTTTGGAGCCTTCTCATGGTCCTCTCTGTCATCCCCACCCCTCCGTTCCAAACAACACATTCTGTCTCCTTCAGGAGTCATGCCAGCCTCTCAAACCTAAATGGTACATGGTGTTGGATTAATTGGCTAAGAAAACATCCACAGAATGAGGAGAGATGGGGAAAGAGGAAGGCTTGCTTGTCAAAATTGTCATTTTGTCACACCGAAAATCATAGAAATAGGGAAAAGAAGGATCCATGTTGCAAATGGAAACAAAATGCTTGCCTGGAAGTGCCTGGCAGTAGCTTGGAGGGATGGGGGAATAGAAGAGGGACTGGGGAAGGGAGGGGAGAGAAAGACACAAAGTCCTGTTTGGTGCGTGATGGCTGTCACCATTGCAAACGGGGCTCTGAGGAGACATCCTCAGCTGTCTCTGCTCTGCACTGCTGGAGCAGGCAGCCCTCCTCTGACACTGATGGACTTAGAGCAGGGACCAAGTGGGGTCCTGGGGGAGCGGGATCCTGCAGGGGGGAGTGCGCAGAAAAGGAGCAATGAAAATCTGTGGCAGCCTAAGAGATGATCCTGAGCTCCAGCACCAGCCACCCATCTTTTGGTGAACTGGTCCCTGGATGAACTGTCAATCGGTACAAGCTGAGCACTGTATTTCTTGTTGAAGCAGGTTGTATCCTGGCAGTGTCCCCTGCTACTTCTCATGGTTGGCTGTAGTTGAAGCCGTACGGAAGTCTCTCTCTGCTTTTGTTCTTCTCATGAATACTGCCAGAAGAGTTCTGCTCTCCTTGAAGCTGAGTTGAAGATGTCCAATTCCTTCCTCGCAGCATCTGTTCGCAGTCACTGGAATTATTTGATGAGGTCCTTGCTAACTCAGTCCAAACTCTTCAGTTGGAAGTTGGAACCAGAGGTTTGTCAGCCCAACATATTCCTGAAGTTTTGGAGTGTATTTTTTCTTTTCTTCTTTTCCTGTTAAGCCTTTCTTATCACTGTATTCTCCATGTGCTGGGACCTCCCTTGTGTTGCCAACTTGCTGGTTCCTTATTCCTCTGCTTTTCACCCACGCAGTTTTCTCCTTAGTGTCCACAAGGCATCCATTGCACTACTGTTTTTATTTCGAGTTTTAATTTCTTATATGCTTTACATACACAGAATTATTTTCGTATAACCCACTGCAAGGACTATTTTGGTTACTGGTTTTCAAGAGGGAATTAAACATCCGTGGTAACAAAAATCTGAGATTCCCCACATGGGAATTCTGGGCTCTTTTTGCTACTTCCAGTGCCAAAACTCTAGAGAAAGATGTTGTTTCATTCATTCTGACTGACCCTGGCAGACATGAAGCTGCTATGCAATAATTAAGAGTATTTTTATATGTAAGCTAATTTTTTAGTAGCCTTCAGTGTGCAAAAAAAAAAAAAAATTAAAAAACCTTAATTTCATGCCAAATGTTTCCTGCTGAAATTCAACAGATGAAGCAAAATTACTTCTTTCACTCAGCTTTGCTGATGATTTTGCTTCCTACATAAGGACCAGGTGCTGACTTCCTAGGTAATAACAACCAATAATGTTGAGTAATAGGAGCTAGGTTTTGGAAAAGAAAAATAAACCCAAAAAACATTCCATGGGAATGACAAAGATAGACTGAGAGCTTGAAGTATGTGTTAAAGGTGCACCTATGGAGGTTCTCAAAATCAGGTTAAACAAATGTTTTCTTTTAGTTTCACTAGAACTTGTGTTGGAACAGAAGGAGAAATTACTGGTCTTATACTTTTTCACCTCTAAAATAAATGGAACACAGTGCCAGGAGAAGGAGAAACTAGCTTCTCCTTGGAAGTAAGACCAAGGTGAATTCGCTGTCCTACCTTAGTAGAGCTGTAGGTACAGCTCTACTCAGCCATCCATAGGATACAACCAGTCCTTGCTCTCATCTCCAGCACTGGTAGCCTGGCACCAAGACATACCGAGCATCCACACCTCCCATCGCACGACTTGCTGTGGTGTGTTGCAGAATCACCTCCTTCACTGAGCTTTGCCAGTGCCAGTGCTAGTGCTTGCCAAGTTGCAGGATGCCTCTTTGTTCTGTCACATTGCTGTAACATCTCACAAGGAAATTTGTTGTTTTAAAAAAAGACAAATAAGCAAGCAGTGTTTGCAAACTGAGATGGCACGTTAAAGCATCTTTGGAATGGATTTCTCCCTGTGCTTTTTGTTGACCATTTGTTTCCTTCAATTGGAGCGTGAAAGGACTGAGCATGTCCAATGCAACTTCCCTACGCTAAGTACCACCTGCCAAGCAAATAATGATAGTCTATCAGTCGTTTTTCCTTTGAGATCGTAAGCTTTCAGAAAGAAATGCCGGCACACACCCACGCTACTCTCCCTCCCCCTCAACCCCCCGCCACTGCATTCCCTTCCCATCCAGACTGCAGTGTGACTAGAAGCAAGAACAACACAAAAAAATCCATCTATCTCAATAGTATTTAAAACCTAAAACTTAACCTACAAATAAGTGACTTACCCCTGGCACCTCCACAATAATTGGACTCAATTTTAGATCACTTTCAGTAGTAATACCTGAATGAAAGGGCAGTAGCTGTAAATAAATCAGGATGAAAGATATTATTAGAAGATGTTATTAGAAAGACAAAGGTAGATTAAGTGGAGGGGAGGAAAAAAATACCAGCCCAGCCACTCCAGCATAAACAAAATAGAGTAAAATTAGAGCTGGCTGTAGGCAGAGCTTTGAATGACTGAAGAGTGCATTTGCAGCCTGCTGAGCAAAAGCAATTCTGCCCCCACACTGATGCACAGAAGATTTGGATTAATTTCAGTCCAGACAGGTAGTACAGCTGCAGTTTGGGGCTCACAGCTTGGTAGGAAGGCAAACCGGAGGACTGATGCAGACCTGAGCACACTGCACCTGCTGGGTAACAGAGATATAAATGCTAGAAAAGGGGCAGCCAAAATGCGTCTGTTAAGCAACACGCAGCTTCTGAACAGTTTTAGCACAGCTTCCACAACAGAGAGGTGTGATGTGAAGCTGCTGTGAGGACCAAGGCAATAATCAGTTTTCCCTGTCTGTATGGTTCAAAGGGAAGCAGTAGGATTGGTCAGGGAGGCTCCAGGAACAGTTGGATAAACATATCTCAGGGTGAGTTAGCTCAGGTCCTCCCTCAGTCATGGTCAGGGAGACATTTTCAAGGTGCCTCCTGGCTTTACGTTTCTGTGCTGGGACAGAGCTAGCAGACACCCTGAGTCCCTCCCTGCCAAAAGAAGGTAGGCACCATGGCCTGTGGAGCTTGCCATGAGCTGAGGTATGCGTGGGTAAGAGTCACTCCACCAATGAACCCCTGGGAGTTTGTTGTCATCTCCTGCATACAAACTGCTCCTGAGGCTTCCTGTCACTTCATCTCCTTGGGATTTCCACCATGGTTCCCCCAGCTTGTGCCCAGGCAGTACCAGCAAGCGAGTAGTATGTGTTCCTCAGTATTTACTGGCATTGTCTTATTAGCAATTCAGGTACAACCACAAATCTGTTCAGAGACTCATTGTCTTTGCCGTTGTAAAGATGCATAAAGAAAGTCCATTGTTCAATAGTTTTATTCCATTTTAAGATTTGTGGAAATAGAAACCCTTATGGTGAATGTCACTTGACTGGAGATTTTTTTCCATTAAAAAGCAACTCTCCTTAAAATGTATTTGTTTGACATGCCAGAAGATTTTCTCTGTGAACAACAGAGAATAAATGTTTCAATGTAGAGTAAATATGTATGAGGATAAGACAGAAGGAAAAGGCATGTCTCTCACTTAAAGGTTTCCTCCACCCAGCGAGTGAGAGGAATGATGCTGCCCAGCACTTGGAAAATGTTGCCTATCATTTAAAGTGAATTTTTTTAACAAAGAAAAAATTATCTTTTTTTTAAAACCTCTTGCCACAAAAATACATTTTGGACAGCAGTTTGAACCATATGGGTCAGTTGCTAAAAATATATATCTTAAAGGTGAACTTTCCTTTCGGTTTTATACAGTGGCTCAACCAATCACAGCAAATGTTAACCATAAAGTACTCAGTCCTACGTAACCCAGATGTCTCAGGGTTTGCTCTGTGAAGCAAAAGGAAAACAATTCCTCAAGTTCATTGGCAACAAAACTTTTTTTAACGTTCCTTACATATTATTCTTAGGACATGGGCATTGTTCCATGTCTTTCTGACCTTTAAAATCTGTAGAGAGTACAAAAGGAGGAGGAGGGGTGGCTGACATTGTGACCAGTGTTTCCTACTCCTTCACCTCTTTGCTTTTCTTATTTATGACTCTATCAGAAATAGTTTTGCAAAGCACTTACAAAAAGCTATTTTATGAAAAGATTCTTAAGTATTTTTAAAAAGCTGAATTAATCAGAGCTCTGAGAATACACACACCTTCAAGGGAAATGAGCACATGGGCAGGGTGATGGAAAGCACCTTTAATTACCTCAAAAGCTTCTGTATCGACATCACTCAGACAGGTAGTTTACATCACAACAAATGAGGCATCAGTTTGGGAATGGGTTTTTTTTTTAAGTATAAAATTGAATTTTATACTCCGCATTTCTAATTGTAAAGATGTTTTCTTTACATCTTAGTTTTATTGCTTTTTGACAAACAATAGCTTCCATAGATTATTCTCAGTAATGGTCTTTTGATTAGTTGGTTCAGTTATTTACAAGATAATCCATGGGTTTTCCAGACAGAAGATGGGAAACACAGCACGAATAGGATCAAATTCTAGATTATTTCTCGTGGTTTTGCTCCATGACTCCCTAGGATGGGACTTGTCCACAGCAATAGCTGTGCATGACATTGCAGTACTGGTTTTAGCCACGTGCTTTCAGGTACCTCGTGGGCACAGCATTCACAGGAGGCTGCTACTGAGCCAACTTTCGTTTAACCTGGCATAAATCGAGACTGCCACAGATTCTGCTACAGTCTGTTGCAGGTTTAAACCAAAAGAAAAGCAGGTAGGATAGTGCTCCAAAAGAGCATGGGTCACAGGCTAGTAACACGTAAGGAAATTGCTACAGTGCTGCTAAAAATCCATTATGTACTGTCATGCAGAGAAGCAGTTGGATTTACATGCAGGTGCAGTCTCTGTCAGGAATATCTAAGTGTTCTCTGCACATGGGCTAAGAAACCCTCACAGAACTGTTGGATCTGAGAGAAAATAGCTCTTTGTCATTCAATCTGTTTTTTAACCACTTCCATTAATCTTGTATTTATTCTCAAAGCTCCTACCCTCTCTCGTATATAGTGGAGACTGGAAGAAGGGTAAATAGGTTCATACAACATTCATATTCAGAGAAATATTCATATTAACCTATATATCTAGGTTAAGTAAATAGATATTTAGATATTTTTCAGGCAGGAGAAAAGAGAGCATAAAGACGTCTAGACAGCTGAGTTCAGGAATGAGCCACCTATGCTCCTTTTTAAACTACTGAGAAGAAAAGAGCTGCAAATAAGAGATTCCTATCTTTTGATTGTAAAGGCGCCCTAGCAATGGGGGGGAGGTAACTGAAGATGATAAACTCAGCCATACTTAGCAAATGGTTTAAAAATTGTGTGGAACTGTGTAATTATGATATTTAGAGCTAAAATCAGCGTATGAACATTCTGACTTTGAAAGTGTAGTCTTACAGATTTGGGCATCGGATATTCACCCTGAGAGAATTCGGCTTATTCTGTTAGTGCTATTGGCATTAATTGGAGCAGTGAGTTGAAGTGGTTGCAAACTGCAGTGCAGGTTGAACATTCGAGATGCCTGCAGTGTTTATGAGGATAAATGAGGAGAGGGAGATATAATGGCTGTGGTGTGTGTATGTAGATGGCCAGGTGAAGAGGTGTTCTGCCTAACTCCTTGCTTGCAACAACTGTACCAGTAGACCCAGCTGATGACTCCATTTCTCTAACTTTAAACCCTCTCTGCCATATGACATAACATCGTTTTCCTACCATAACAGTTCAAGGGTGGATCAAACTTTAAGGACAGAGTTCATTACTTTGACTTCAACCATCCAAAAGTTTGAGGTCCTGTCTGTGTGCCCTGAAAACTACTTAAGTTTACCAAGGGACAATACCTCAGCATTGAGGATACCAATGTTCTCCATAACACCTTTGTATATGTTGTTGAACTCCAGTGAACCCTGGGGAGGTGTTTTTGCATTTCTACAAACTTAAATGTGATCTGGAATGTATATGAGATTTCCATTACCAAAACTATGGTAATTCAGTTAATTGATGGACGTTTCTACAAATATGATAGAACGCTCTTGAGTGATTAGGTTCCTTTCACACAAAAGCTGTGTATGTTTTCAGCTATTTAATTTGAGTACTACACAACAAAACCTAAAATGTTTCTGGGTCATCTCATCTGGGAACTAGGTTGGCCAAGAGAAACCTTTGGCCTCATTGGCAGATATCTGTATTAGAAATTCTGTGCCTGAGTATTAATGTTTGGGATAGGATAAAAGCATTTAAAAGACTGTGGATATTTTTTTTTTTTCTGGAAGGTTTAAACATTATAAACGTGTTGTGCTCCACTGAGACTGGCTGGCTGCAAAGAAGACTTGAGGTATCTTTTTGTTCCATCCCATTCCTGCCATGCAGGGAAGGGCACTCTAGTTGTGCTTGGAAACGGCTCTGAAGGGAGCACTGGAAAGTGTTCAGAGGAGCCAGAGGGAAAAGCACAGTTGGTCTGTTGAAGGACACCAGGCACAGTTGTCGAGAGAAGTGCTGTTTGTTGAACTCTGATACAATTCCAAATGCCAGTGTTCAGGGAAATAAACATGAAGACCACATGCACCTCACTTCCCACCAAGTGTTACTTGCTTGTGTCGTCCATCTTTTGAATTTTTTCAAGGTTTACTGATGTCCTTGAACTCCATACACACAGACACGCACACAAAGACACACACAGCCTTCCCCGATCTGAGCTGCATCGTACCCCTCTATGCTGTACAAGCTCATGGCACCGTCTGTGCATTTCAGAGCAGACACCATGACAGCAGTTTTCTGATCTCATTTAAATTACAGAATCACTTCCTGTTTTGAAAGAAAACTGGAAAGGAGGCTGTTCTGGAGGTGGATTGGTCTGGTTCAGCTTGTTAAAACCACAGCTTTGAGAGTGGGCTGTTCAAACCGACTTCCAGGCAGCTCCACTTGACTACAGAGCACTGTTGGCTCAAGTTCTGGCCTCATGGGAAGCTCCTTCTCCCTGGCATTGGGTTAGGCTTTGATTGAAAATACTAATGACCCCAGTGCCTGTCCCAGACCTAAGTTCTGCTTAATGTAGTAACAAGTGCACCTACACTGCACACTGAAGTATGAATTTAGAATTGGACAATGGATGGAAAATTTGGCCAAGCTCTCATAGTTAGTCACAGGATGAGTACATAAGATACTAGATTCAATTCAGGAGAAAACAGGATACTGAATGACTAGACAAAAATGTTACGCCTACTCCTTGTCAAGACAGTAAATCTAGTCCTAAAAATTGGAATGAAAATCTACCAGTCCAGACTCAAAATCCACTCAACTATTGTTCCAGTAGAGTGATGAGTATCATTTCTTTAATATAATGAGTTAAGAAATATGGCCTGGGCTGGTAAGCGGAACATTGAAGGCTGGAATAAAGATGTAGAACCTGTCTAAGCCTTCTTAGAGGATTTGGGCCAATGGAAAGGTTGCTTCCTGTTTATCTAAGGATAAGAACATATACGAGCTATTTCCACATCATAGCTACCTCGTGGCAAATTATTCATTGACACAAAATATGGGATCTCTAGTGCTGTTTTCATCATTGTCAGGATTTAGTGAAATCCATCAGCTACTGGAGACAGTAGTGCAGAACTCCTTGGTTTCAGTTTGTCCCTAACAAACTCATACTTTGTAACTTAAACTGATAGTCCAAATCTTCAATGGCATTTGAGGGACACAGATCATCATATCAAAGGGGCAATTCCTTTCACAAATTCTATGTTCTCTCACCAGTCTTTTGTAACTAGGTTCCTCAGCTCCATGTAACATAAACCTGTAGATGCAAACTTTTTTTGTAAATTCAACAAGGAGATTTTATTGATGTTTTTCTTATTTGGATTAAATTACCATTACAACTTCATCTGTATTAGCAATCAACATCCTGATGAAAAAGGGATTAAAACTCCAACTGGGGGAGCAAGACTCCCTCGACTGACAATAAGAAGTGAGGAGGAATTAGTTGAATAATTACATTCAGCGTTGGTTTATCTGTTGCCTAACTGAGGTGGGTTCTACTCCAGCTCTTCAAAAACTTCCAGACCTGGGTATTTTATTAGTCTTTCACTCTTGGGTACCTAAGGGAATGTGGTCTCTGTTCACCTCAAAGCAAAAAAAATCACTTTCCAGGTTCAGTCATTAAAATAATCTTTGAAATCCTGGCATAACCATCGAAAAGAGAACAGAGAGGGGAGCAGTCTCTTCCTAACTAGGGCTAGTAGATGGCTTCAGGTGACGTCACATCATTCACATATGGGATGTGAAGCCAGAAAGCAGTTTAAGAAGCGATGTTGTAAGATGAGTGTGGTGTCACAACACCACAGGCAAGAGTTGGTCACTGATGTAAAGCTGCATATGCCAACCCTGTATTGCTGTCTTGGGAAATAAAAGATGAGTGCTATAACATGACAGAAGAGGAGGTGCCATATTCCCCACAGCCATTTTACAACAAGTTAGGTGGAAACAATGCAGCAGCGAGGACTGAAGGGAGATGAGAATTAAAGTGTTTCAGATTATCCTATAGAGAATAAGCATATTTGAATATACTATTCACACTGCCTCATATGAAAGTTTAATGTCTTGGGGGCACCAGCTCTGTACAACTCTGTGACTCACTCTAATCAAGCCACAAGCAATGGCTATGTGAAAGATCCTGGAAAAGTTTCTTGGCATCTCCAATGGATGTGTTGCAAAGCAATGACCCATTTTTCAGTCACTAGTTTGTATTTGATAACCATGAAGCCCTACAGAGTAGAGAGGGAAAAGAAATGAGGTTGCCTGAGCTGAAAGCAATGGCCATGTGAACCAAACCATTGTGAAGTTTTATATCTTGATCACTTCTCTCTGGAAAACTCTGCCAAGTCTAAAATAATTTCCATAATAGAGTGCGTTGCTGATATAAAACAGAAAATGTGGTGTTTCTTTTCAACGTGCACCTACAACACATCAAGTTCCTTTCACAATATAACTAGAATCTGTTTATCAGGAAAGAAAAGTGCCCGTCTGGGGTTCTTCCTATCAGCACCTGAGGCAGAGATAAGTTTTCTAATGAACCATTCAGTACAAGCAGTTTGAAACTACCCATTAGCTGACAGTTTTCACCTGCAACAGACCTGAGTAAATTCTCAACTACTTTGTGGGGTTTTTTTATTTTTAATTTTTTTTCCGGTTCTAAATGGATTTTAGTGGCATCTCTTGACTCTTGTTGGCAAGAATGGAGAAATTTACCATCTGTTCAAATGCACATTAGCCATGGTAAACAATTCAGACAATTCCCCAAGCAATGGGCATGGGGAAGTAACCAATAATAGATACTGTCTCTTCATGCAGCTCGGGAACAGACAGGACAGCAGACTCAGGTGGGTTGTTGGCACTGAAGTGATCTCATGAACAGAACATCTCTCCAGGGTGCTTCCAGAAGAAATTAAGTTATGAAAGTATTAATGATCAGATCAGAAGATATTTGTCTTTGGCTTCAACAATAGCATTTTGTTGGTTTTAATATGGAGAGGCATAGCACAGAGTAAAAAGGAAAGGAGGTAGTTGCATGGAAATGAACTTCAGAAGCTGTAAGGTAATGTCAGAGCAGCTTTTATTACTGTGTATAATATACACTTTGCTCAGAGACAGCAGCAAGGAAACACATCAACTCTTACATGTGTTCAGCTAAACCTACTCTGTACAGTAGTCTTCGAGCCATAGAGGTTGTCTCTGAAGGGAGACTGCATTTTGGTTATACTACCAGCAACCAATCTCTAGACAAACCTGTCACAGTTGGTGGACCTGAAGCAGAATTTGCTTGTAAAGATGCCCACGCTGTTAAGAATTGTATTTGCAAGTGCGTGCAGGTGGAGAACTTAGAAGGTTGCTGCTGGAGTGAGTGTCTCTCAGTGGTGTCTCTCCTTCAGAAATAACGACTGCAGCCTGCATCTTTTGTGTAGCAGAGTCTCAGATTAAGTCTCTGCCACTCATTGCATATTTGCTTCACATTTTGCAGAGTTTTCCAGCTGGGGTCACACAGTACGTTTGTTCCTCATAGCATGAAAGCATGACATCTTACTGCTTTTCCCCGGAGCAGAGTAACACATTCATTTTTAATTGTTGACCACTATATCAGAAATCCTATTTCCCAGAGTTTAATTGTTTTGCATGATGTTTAATTCATGGCTTCCCTACAGAAATCAGCTGTTAACCTTTTTTAAAAAAATAATGTATTATTTAGTATTTATTTATTATTTAGCAATAACATTTTTTAATTGTACAGGACGATATAATTTATTTATATTTTCACTATAAAATTCCATGTCCCCGTGCTCCCTCTCCTTCACCCCCCGTTTTTTCCTTGCCATTATGAAGAGCAATAAGAGCTGTAGAAATGCAATGGTAAAGGTTTTAAGAACAAGTTTTTGAAATGAGATGGTTCTTACGCGGGACAACATTGAAGACACATTTAAATCCTCCTGAAAACCCTAAGCCTATGCTTATGAGCTTTCTGAAATTAAGGCCTAGGTGAATATATTTTTCTTTCTGAATTTACTTTCTGCCATATGCTTGCAAATGAGCTGCCCTGCAGAAAAGTTCAGTGGAATGGCAAATCTCAAGCCAAAGTTGCAGAGGATTCGTTAGAAACGAGAATTCAGAGTTCAGAATTTCTGCCAGAGACCTGATGCGACAAGTGATATTCATCCAGGCAGGAGACTGTGCCATCCAGAATGTGTCTAGCTGAATTTCACACACAGCAAAGTGGGCTTGGAAACATTCCAGGACAATAATTATTGGATACCGGGGAGCTGCAAATAAGTGCTAAGGAATGAGGAAGCACAGCACTTGCACAGATAACATCCCCCCTTCTGGCTGCTCAGAGTCCCCTCTCCGCTTCGGCTGCCATGGCAAAATCTCCATCTTCTCTTTCCAGCTACTAACTGATGCAGAGCAAGATGAAAGGATTGAGTGCTGGGAGACATTTTGTAGTACGCACCGAGTCCTAAAGCACCTTCCAAACCCAGTTACTAGGCAGAGGCTTCAGGAGTCCCTACCAACCTCTCATCCCAGCAAAGCTTTCCCAAGGCTGCATCAGCTGCCCCCACGGTAACGCTGCTCCTGAGGGTCAGGGTCCAGCTGCACAGGCAGAGATGCCAGAGGTAGGTATCAGCACAGTGGGTCTATTTGCAAGCTCCCAATTAGCAGCGTATTCCTTACTATGTGTGGAGTAGGAGATATTTATATATGTGAAAACGGTCAACTTTCCTTCTTTTTTTTTTTTTTCTTTTTTGTGGAGAAAGTGTGACTGAGTAAATACTGAAATAAGCACAGAAAGGTGAAAAATAAGACAACACATGGGTTGCTGACTGATAGGGCTGTCGAGCCAGTGTTAATGTTTTATGCAGCATCAGTCCAGAAAAGCACCAAAGCAGAGATTTATTTATTATTTTTTTTTTATGTGTGGGAAAAAGGAATGAAGTCAGTACTGAAAAACATGTCCAGACTTGGGCATGCTTTGCAGCCCCATTTCATTTGATGGAAACCTGACCCCTAGAGCAAATCTCCCTGTTTTCGTCCTTTTCCAAGGCAAGTGGTAGACCCAAGAAAGCAAGCCAGGATGGGTGTTTCCTTGTAATCACTGAATCCCTCTGCTGTGATCATCCACACAGGAACACGTCATTGTTTCACTGCTTCAGTGGAGTGCTCCAATGTCAGTGCATCATCAGAAGAGGAAATGCTACAGCTGAGTAAAAATCAGTTTGTAGTGGAAGAATCACAAAGCTTTTAATGATGAGACTAGAAAACAATCTAAAGCTTTTTGCAAAGTGTGTTTGGTTCAAAAACAAAATTTCCATCAAATCCTGAGGGAGCAGAGCAACACTTCCTCTCCTAATTTTTAATATAAACCTTGGCAGAGCTGAGGACTGGGTGGCTAAAGCAATTACAGGAAAATTCCAATTCAGTAGGAGACAAGAAAAAACCCCACAACTTCAACAACAAAAAACTTGGTCGTTTCTAAGAGATAGGATATCTGATACAGCTGCTGCTCTTTCAAGAACTACTTAAAAGCATTTTTGACTACTTTTCTCTGGGAAATATTTCAATCAGCATAAATCAAAAAAGCCTTTCTTTTCTCTTTTACTTTCTTCCTTCTTTCTTCCTTCCACCACAGTGTAAGTTCTACTGCAAAAGAAAGAGAAAAAAATCTGTGTAGCACAAATAAGTCTCACTTCAACCAAATATTGCCATAAGTAATTATGCTTCTCTCTGTTCTTCTTTCAGACATACTGATGTTACGAATGAATTAACCAAGGAACATAATGCTCCACTGCCAACTGAGAGCTAATCCTAGAAGTTTAGTGCTATTACACTTAACATATTTCAGTTGGATCTCAAACCGAGACGTGCAAAAGAATTGATACCACTGAAGGAGCCGGATTTCTTGTCAAGAAAGAGTCTCACGATTCCTTTGCTCCAAGGAAATTTGAATGAAGAAGCATTCAGTTTGGAGATTTGCCTATTCTACTTGGAAAATGTTAAAAAATGGGTTGAGGAAAGCAGGCAGAGCTAGAAAACATTACGAAGAAAAGTTATCTTTTTTTTTTTTTTACTCAAAATCAGAGTTTATAAATTTTTCTATGGGAGTTTTTGACAGTTGTCCACCCATCCGCTCTGGGAGATTTCTTCTGGCTTTACACCTGAATCTCCTTCAAATCTCTTAGTGACTGCAGGTGAGGGAGCTTGTCTTGCTTGAATGGTCTAGATCTGCCTGCAGTTTCCAGGAGACTCCCTTGGTGTCTACTGACAAATGGTCTCTGGTGCTGGAGCACACGCAGTGATCCTCTTTTAGACTGGAGCTCAGTAAGGTGCTCAGCACTGACATAGATTTTGGGACATCTATGGTTAACTGGATTGTTCCATCACTCCCAAATTGCTAGGTCTATGCCACTTTGCTTTAAGCAGTTGCTGAGGCACCTAAGGAAGGAGCATTATCTGCCCTTTTATAGTCAATGGAGTGAGTGGGGTATCACCAGAGCATGAACCTGAAGTGTGCTGTAATGCCCTTAGCTGACTTGCTTCCTGATTTTGATGCCTCCATTAGATGGAAGGGATGCAAACAGTGAAGGCAGCAGGGAGAGACAGCTTCAGAGCAGAGACCTCCAGCTAAGCCATAGGCATCTGCAGAGGGAACATGGAAGGAGAAAGGGACCCAGTGTCATAGTCTCCATTCAGCAGCCCGGTTCAGGAGCCCTTGGGGTTGTGCATATGCTCACTGTTCTGTGGATAACAGTTGTTTTGCTTTAAAAATGTGGATGCGAACAGTTTCATGTAGCAAAGAGCTGCAGAAAAAAAATTAGTATCAATCTAACAACAATTCATGGTCGGAGAAAAGTCTGCTGTTTGCTGCATTTTGTGGTTGCGGCTCTCACCTTCTTCTACCTATTGCAGGTAGCTACATGTCAGGATGTACCTTCAACACCCACAGTCTGCATGAGTTGTGCTTATAGTTATACACTTATTAAATGATTGTGTGCGTTTGTACTCAGACTCTTATAAATCCATTACTTCCCCGAGGCCATAGGAAATGGTTTTAAAATGTGAGGCTTTTCTACGGGGAATTGAGAGACAAAAATACTAAAGCAATGTACTTGCTTGCACAGATCAATGTAGAGCAATAACTGGGAAGATGAACCAAGCTTAAAACATTACAAATGTGATTGGATGAAAGCTTAACATGGCATTGAGTAATTATTGCTACAAAAGTCTCCTAAACCACCTTAAGAAAAACAAACAAACAAGCAAAGAGCCTGGCAGTAAATCATGAAAGAGCAATGACGGTGTTTGCACTTGGAACCAGTGTCCTACCAGGTTCAGAAGCTGGTGCTAGGTTGCACTAGGGCACAAACATTATCCAGTAAGCAATGAGATTTACCTGCATTTTTAGCGCAATGAGTTAATATTTCATCCCAGCAGAGGCAGGCACAATGTACAGGTTAGTGAGTCTTCCCATTTTTTTTCATATTAAGCTGAAAATAAATACTAATGAAGAGAAATGCTTCCTTTTCTGAAGCACTGAGCCACTTATAGGAATAATTTTGGGGAGGAGGAGTAGGAAGAGAGTTTATGTCTCAGACTTCTGTCATTATCTCACTTGAACAGATGGAAGCTCAGCCACTTGTGATTAAATCACTAAAATGAATGGACATCACTAAAATAGTGGTCGCTCATTTGGTCAATTCCAAGTGAAGCAATTTAGCAATGGTTAATAATGGGTGTGGATTTTCTGAAAAAGAACAAAAGCTACCTTTCCCAACAACTGCAGTCATTGAAGATTGAATTCTCACATCATGTGTGTTCATGGCCAGAGAGCTGATTCTCCGTTTCCATTTCGGATGTATTCAGGAGCCATTCAGTATCCAGGAATACTTAAACTGCCTTGGCATCTGAATTGCTGCCACAGGTTATGCACAGAGAAAGTCTTTCTTTAAATGCTACAGCTATCTAACCCAGAGCTCTGCAGGATGAGGGCTCTCAAAGAGAAGTTTCTCTACATACTCCTAATGTGGGGACTTCAGCATCTGTGTGCTCATGTTCCTGGTTTTGGAATAGATCACTAGCTGCATAAATCCATTTAGGATTAAGTATTGGGTTCAGGTCCCCATCTTAGAGTGGAGTTTGAAACTCGCAGTCTGGAAGTGTCCAATTCTCTTGGCTTATAAGTAATGTCACTTATTTCAGGTCGTGTCTGAGAAAGTGGACTACACCTCTGCTATCCCGTGGTGTGGAAGAAGGCAGCTACTTCGCAAAGCACAAAATATATTTTTAAAAAAATTAAACCTGTCAAATCAATAAAATATTATCCACTCATCAGATCTTCAATCAGCTTCTCAGTGCTCCATTTCTAATTAATTGCCATCTGGTGCAGCCCCTTCTCTCCCAAAGCAACGGGGAATGTTCTTCTGGAGGAGGCACAGGCAGTAGTGCTGCTCGTATGCTAACAACTTCTGACTGGCGATCCTGGGGAGCCTGATTGTTTGAGGCAAATCGCCTCCCCAGGGACTGCATGATTTATTCCCTGCATTTGGGCTGCAAGATTTTTTCAGGGGAGGGAGAGGAAGGTGGGGGGGAAGCTTCTGTGTCATTTATAATGTATCGCACTCCAATAAACAGCCGTTTTGTGGCATAATACAACTGTGGCTTATCAAATAATAAAACCCTGCCACTCTAAACTGCTGGGAATGGGACCAATCCAGCCAACATTGATTCCTATGTCCACTTCGTCATACCATGAAATTTTCAGTGGTTTGTGTGCATGTAGGAGTCGTGGCTGTCAGCAGGGAAGAGCCTTAGTGTACCACGGGGAAGCTGCAGAGACAAGTGGGTGTGATTTCTCATTCTGATCCTTAATATGCTATCCAATTTTAAGTGCTACCTAATGTTCATTAGGGATGATCAGAAAGCCATATGGCCTAACAAATGTAATACGTAGTTCATCATATTGGCAGAATGACTCCTTGTTAATTCTGTCTCCTGTTCCATCCTCTGCCTGGTGGAGAGGATAGTGAGGAGGCTGGTTTTACCATGCTGAAGAGATGACAGACTTGATAACTTTAGTATGGAGCATTTCCAGAGCCTAACAATGAATGGCACAAGCTTTCTAAGGGGAGAAAAAAATAGGCATGGATTTTCAAATGCATCAGCAGGTTGCAAAAATGTGCTGATTAGCCATTTGTATATTTGACTCGGGACAGTTGGGACTTGGGAGATCTCAATTTATTTTCTATCTCTGCAACATTTTCCCTATGTGACCTTGGCATGCCTTTTAATCTCTCCGTGCTTGGATTCTTTGACTTTCTCCCTAGGATAGGAAGTGGGTGTTGGTACACATATGTTTATACAGAGAAGACTTGATCTTGCACAAAGCCTCTAAGAGTATTTCACAATAGCGTGACATCCTGGGCCTTCTACAGTTCCTGGTATTTCCTCCTCGGAGACCTTGTTACTCTTTCTATGTCTTTTTCTTCTCTTTGACAACTACTGAATAAGGCCTGTATTATGAATTGTGGAAATTTCAGAAAATTCAGATAATATTTGTCCAAGATGGATGCTTTCTCAGACATCTAGAGGTAATGACAGCAGATTATCTAATGACTTGGAGGGGTCCAGGACCATCCAGTGGTGCTGGACTTAATCTGTCCTGGACGTTGTCTTTGTCCCATGGTAACATTTGCCCAGCAGCCCTCCAGTCATCATACTGTGTTATCCACTACAAGGTGTAGCCTTGAACCTCACATGCAATGTTTCTTTCTGTCACTCAAGGTGATGGAGTGCCCGTAAATATTTTCCTATGGTATTTTGGAAAATTCAACTTTCAGATGCATTGGTAAATTTGAGGAGTTATTTTCTTCAGTACTTAATTCTTTCTGCCGTTATTCTTGGCATATTAAATGAAAGGCTGCAGAGAATTTGGGGTGATCCTTGCTCTGCTGAAACCAGTGTGCTCATCTCTATTGTCAAGCCCAGGGTTTGAATGTGTGCTCTCCACAGCCGCCAAGTACCAGCAGGAGTGCACCTCTTACACTGCTGCATTTCCTCAGCAATAGCACAGATGAGTAAATTTGAGCAAACGGCTTATTTGAAACAGAGCCCACAGAAAGGAATAAAAATGACATCAGCAACAGTAAACTACTGTCGCAAATAACAGGAACGAAGTCTTAAAGCAAAGGTTGGCTGTGTCTATATAGAGGCAATACTTAGTGTCTGTGTGATATACAAGGCAGCTTATCTCTTTGAGAGCAGGAGACTATAAAAATACAATTGCCAGAACGAAAGAAAATTGAAGCTGATTGCCATAGCAACAAAAGAATTACATTGATGAAACAGAAGCACATAAAATCCTTGTATGCTACATTAAGGACAAAGCAATCAAAAGTAAACAAGAGTGGATTGGAATTTGCTTGGCTAAAGCTGGAAATGACAAATGTTTCCAGCTGATGGAGGCAGAAGTGAGCCCACAAGAAATGAAGGGGCAGCTCTCTGGAGCTGGGGATTTATCCCCTGTATCCTCTGGGAGCAGGACGTGAGGGACCTGGGACTGTGACTATGGGCACTTCCCCGGCTTTGAAGGCAGTTGGTGGAAGCAAATTCCATATCAGTTAGTAACATTTCATTTGTGCCTTTTGCACAGATCTCCATTATTTTCTCCCTGAGACTGCCTGGTTTCTGTCTCCTGCTGAAATTCTCCCTTGCAGTGGGGCGAAACAAGCTGCTTCTCTAAAAAGGAGTTTTCTTTTTCCAGCTGCGTCTCTTGAAGCGTCTTGCTCAGACCAGCACCTATTTGGCCATGAAAATATATATCCCCTCCTCTGTGGTAGTGCACTTTTGCCCTTTCAGGTCCACCTGTCATGATGAGACTGCAGACACTGCAGCAGAGCAGGCATCTTTCCAGGGAAACCACTACTTCAAGCCTATACCCAAATCCAACAGTTTTCTGATATGAAGGGTGAAAGGGGGTTGAAGACTCACACCTCAGCATCTCCCACAGCATCAAAACTGCAGTGGCAGACACAGCACAGTGCTGAGCTTCCTTGGCAGGGTCCACGTCCCTGTTTGGGGATGGATTATTGCACACCTGTGGGCTACTCTCACCTGCTGAATCGTTCCCACAGCTGGTTGGTTGGATGAATTTGGCTGTGGCATACACAGCATGGAACTCAGTGGTGTTACCCCAGAAAAGGAGGATGCTCTCATGCCTGTCCACATGAGCTCAAGCACAGCTATCCTGGTTCTTTGGAAAAGGGGCTCACATTATCCAAGGTGAAACCACCTGAAGTAAGTGTCTATACTGCATGGTTTGGTGCAGAAGACTAAAAAAAATAGCATGTGTTAAATGAAAGATCTTTCCTGAATGCAGCTTTAATTAAAATGTTAGTATTTCATATCATAACAAAGCCTTGAAGTCGGTCCAAATGTTGTAGTTATGCACAATGAAAATATTCCAAGTGGTGGACTGACATGTCCTGAAGATACAAGAACATTTAATCTACTACATCTTAGACTGTGATAATGACCAAACCTTTCAAAGTTACCACAAAAAAATCTTAAGACTAAAATAAAGTTGACAGTTCCTTTAATTAAACTCATCTTCCTTTCAAAGGAAGTGACAAAAAGAGTTAAGGAAGATTAATTAAGACTTAAATACACAGAAATGACTCAAGGCATATTTAAGTAAGACTTAAATTAGTCTTTCATTTGGACGTGGGAGCTTCCATTAATAATGAAATGGAGATAGCCAGATCTTAAAGCCTTTGCTCTAAGCTCTGCTTGGAGGCTGTTTCCCAAGTCCTCCCCCTTTCCCAGATCTTAGGCCAATCCTGATTGTTGTTTCTTTAATATTTACTTCATCCCTTTTATCATAGCTATCTTTTGGGATTTCTGCTGTACTTTAACAAACCTCTTAGGATTAGCCATAGTTGGGTTTATGTGCTTCCTTATATGACCACCTATTCTCCTTTGCTGGACTCTAAGTATAAAGATATTTTCATCCTCTGGGTTTGTCACTGTTTGGGCTTTTAGGGAACATTAGTTCAACCTGAAATCTTGCTCTCCATCTGGTAAACAAAAGACATTCATGCAGATCCTGGCTCTCTGGTGCTCCCTAAAAACCTGGTGCTTAATAGATAACTGCATTGTGCGGCAGCTCCAGCTCCTGCATAGAGGTGGCATTAAGCTATGAGGAGAAAAATACAGATAAGAATTCTTCTGGTTTGCAGTGAAGTAAAGGTTTGCAGCATCTTGCCATGCGCAGATGGGCATGAAAGTCATCCTGGTCACCATGGTAATAAGATAATCAAAACCAACCCTTGAATTTTTAACTCTGGATGATGAATGTCAGAGAGAGAAAGTGTCAGGGCACAGAGAGAGAAAGAAATGGTTGCATGGGAAGACATCTGTAAAGGAGAATGAAGCTGCATCTACTGAGCACGGGCAGGCTCCCAGGTTCTTCCTTCCCCCAAGGAGACAAAAAAAATTAAAAAAAATAATTTCAGTAAGAGATTTCTACCAAAGCAGGAAGACGATGTTAGGAGCTTCCCCCAGGCCAAGATGGGATTGCTCCTATGTCTGGCAAATGTGTGAACTTGTGTCCAAGGTGGCCACAGTGGGATCTCCTTGCCTTCTCCCAAGTAGTCCCTGGGTTTCTGTCATTGCTATCTTCACCTCTGCAGTCCCTTTTCTCCTAATCTCTGTCTTAAATCTGCCTTGCTACAGTGTAAGCCCATCATTTCCAGTTGTGTCTAGTGTGAGTATTGTGAGGGGACTCCTCCCTGCCTCTTTAAAGGACAACTGCTCTTATGACATGCCTCTCTATCTTCTCTTCTTCAGGCTAAAAACCCCAGCTCATCCAGTCTTTCCTTAGGGTCGTGATGCGTAGACCTTTCATCGCTCCTGTCATTCTCATTTATTTTCCTTTACTTACAAGAAATGTATCCTCTTTTCCAGGTTTATTCTTGCAATAAAAGGCCCCCTTTAGCATTTGTCTTCTGTACATTGTATCTTCTGGCTCTCATTGATTTTTTAATTATTTTTTTTTATCTCCACCAAACCAGACTGTAAAAACAGGGGGACAGGGGGGAATTAACTTCTATTCAGTTTTGTTGGGGTTGCAAATTGGATCCATCCATTTCTTTAAGCAGGAAAACAAACGAAATGCCAATACTCTGGAGAGCACACGTAGCAAAACTATAAAACGAGAAAATTTGTAAACCTAGTTTGTCTCTGTGGGTGGCTAAATGGCTGTTTAAAGCCATTCAGCATCACACACAGTTGAAGAAATAGAATAATAAAAAAAAAAAAAAAAGAAAGCTGCATCTTCCTATTAAAGAAACCCTTTGTTTTATCTAAATTTACTGGATTGCTGATTTAGGATTTCAGGGCTGAAGCTCTTTATGAAGGGGAAAAGAGCTTCATTTGGGCTTGTAATTGCATTAACATGCACTTGTGAATACACACTCAAGGCAGTGCTGTGTGTCCGCTGAATTGCTACTCATGTTGGCCGGAGTCCAAATATACTTTGGGCACTGTGAAGAAGTAGACAAATGGGTGCCATTGTCACAGTTAATGATGACAGGCATGAGCAGGCACAGCAGCAGGGGCAGGGAAGGAAAGATGATGGAAAACTTGCTCAGGAAATGAAGTCCGTTGCCCTCCTTTGTGCACAGCAAGCTGGATGGATGCTGCATTTGTCTGTGCTGCTTCTGCTTGGGAACCAGAGTTCTTTTTATTGTAGGCATTCCTAAATTTAAGCAACAGATGTACTGCAGGTGTCTGCGAAGGCCTGGAGGAGTCCTAGAGGTTGCTGGGTTTTTAATACCTTGGGTAGGGGTAACATCAGGTCACAGCAGTAGAGAGGGATCATTTAGTCTGCTAAACTCCATCCTGCCTTAAGTGCTCTCTCCTACTGAATCCCAGACCAGTTAGTTGAAAACTAACTTAGATACCGCTGCAGTAAGCTGCTGTGACAGCAGTGTGGCTAGACCAGCACGCTCCTTATCTTGTAACACTCAGACCTTCCCACATGATTTGGCAGGAGTTCCAGGTCCCACAAGAAGACATAGATGGAGGTGCAGCTGGGATTTGTATTTCAGGCAGCTTATGGATGACTCTGCCATGAACCACCCCCAGGACAGAAGTCATGTTCTGCCTCACACCTGGATGAACCAAGAAGAAGGAACTACTTATTTTTGCTTCGTTGCTGCCCTGCCCTATCACAGTGGGGCTAAAACTTGTACATTCTGCTTTGCTTTGTAACACTCCGTGCTGAAGTCTGAGAGAGTAAGTGCAGGGCAGAGCGTAAGAACTGTTTTTCCTAAGCTGTGATACATGCTTCTTTGGGGCTTTAAACTGATTTAAACTCAGGGAAAAAAAACCCAAAATGGATAAAAGCCTCCAAATAGTGCAGTCTTCAGGTGTAATCTAGTAAAAAATAAAGTACTTCTAAATATGTCCAGCTTCCAGGACACAGCCACAGCCGAACTCTGCTTTTAAGCCTGGCACATGCTAATGCCCCACTGCAGCTATCTGCCAGCTGGCCATGCTTCCCTGGTGCTACCACTGGCTTGCAATTAACCCTTTCCCCCAAAGAGGAGAACTTGGATTCACAGTTTGTATTAAAAGAGTTGTGTGGTTCAGGCTCAGATCTGCTATTACAGGAGTTGTAGCTGCTGGTTTAGAGCTGTCTGGATTGACACATCCCTTTTCCAGATGGGGCAGCCGGCACACGTCCTCCAGTTAAAACACACCCACACTGGCTCCATTCAGTTTGGCTTTTACATTCAAAGGTCTTTGATATTTATTCAAAAGCTAAACAAAACCTCCAGATTTGTCATGAAATAGAATCATCCTCCAGCCAACTCAATATACCCCATCCCACACCTGTGGGTTTTTTATTCATCCTCCTCTCCAGCATCTCAGGAATTCCCCTTTGGAGTCTGAAATAGAAATCAAATCCCCACACAATATTGGCAGCCTGCCACCTGAAAAAATAACATGTAAGGGTTTTTCTTGAATTGGTTAAGAGGAGGGAATCAAAAAGGATGCTGTGTTTGGATTGGAAATAAAAGTAATGTGACTATTTGTTGACAATACTTTGTGCCTACCAGCACCATTGCAGAAATTGGCAAACAGACTGTTTAAATTTAAACACTGTAGATCAAGTTTTACACCTGCACACAAGGTGTAAAAGCAATGAGCCGACCAACCTAAAATTAATCTGTGTGGGAATGTGAGATACCGTAGGTGTGCTGGGTAATGGATTCCAGCTCTATAGTGCAGCAGACTGGAAAAGGCAGGGGGTGCCCTCAATTTGTTTCTAACCTCTTGCATCTTAACTTCCTTATCATGTTGCAGAGAAGCAACAATTTGGTTTTACATAAATTAAGGGGACAAACACACCTTGCATGCTGCTCCTAGCGTGCTGGTGATCTTGGGATTGTGGAGGGGATTTGAAAAACAGAGGAAGCCAAGCTGACAGAGGAGCTAATTAGGGGGAGGAGATGAATAATTGGGCTCAGGAAATCCCAGGATTTATAAATACTTCTCAAGCCCCCAGACCTTCTAAATGATTCACTTGAAGGCACACTGCAATGTTGCAGCAGGGTTGAAGGGCTGGTATTCTGAGGCTCTAATGATTGACATGACTTTTTGGTTTAGCCCATAGACATAACCAGAAAACAGTGGGAAACACCTCCACATCCTCATTCTCTCTGGTCTTCTTCTCCCCTTCCTGCTGCTCCAGGACAGCTGCTGTTGGCTCCATCTCTCCAGCTCAGGATCACAACCACCATCACCGCTACGTCTGCTGGTGAGATCTTCCAGGAGCTCCACCAATATGCTCAACCCTGGCCAAATCATCCCCCAACCCTGCAGGGAGCCCACAGAAATTACCCTGGCCTCTGATCCATGCAGGGCTGCATAGTCGACATGTCCAAGGAGCTGGAAAGAGGGCTCTGTGAGATACACAAGTGGACCTACAAACCTATGGGCCCAGTCTTTTCTTCACAATGTACAAGCAACTCTGCAGTTCCTTATCTTTTATTTAAATTTTAGTCCCTGAAGGGATGCAGAAATCTCTGTTCTAGTAGTGCCTTATGTGCAACTTCCTTCTGTTCATAGAGATAATCTCATGGAGTCTTGCTTTTCTGCATACTTGGCAATGTTGTGCTTGACCATATGCCACCAAGTTAGTGGATCATCCTTGGAGAAACTGAGGGGGTGATTCCCTCAGCCTGTGGGGACAGCAGGAAGCAAGTACAAATGCCTGATCTCACAGAGAAGGGGGAGGGAGGACAAACTGCAGATGGCTCTTGTTCTCAAAGCAAAGCCTACAGCCGTCCCTCTCCATGGAAAAGAATTTATGCTCTGCAGAAAGTAAATTGACACAGTGTGGATGATGACAAAAACTTGATGTATCATTAAGCACAGCTCAAAGGAGAAAGGCAGGACTGCTACAGTGTCTGGCTTTCAGTGAAGTCCTCTTCACTTTGTGGCATTATTCTGGAATGACACGCTCAGACAGGCCACAGGATTTGCATATGATCACAAGCAAGTGATCCATGAATGGGTTGGACCTAATGAAGAGACTATTGTGTGTATCTCTTCCTGCCCAGAACTGGCACAAGCATCATTTGATTGTCTTTGTTCCAGTACAGAAAAGTGAGACCCCTGTATGTGTGCCATGACATAGAGGCATGGGCTCTTCATCAGGGCTCTAACATGGCCTGCACAACGTCACATAGCAAGTTTAGTCCTCACTCCCTTCCATCTGCCTTTCATTTGCATGAGGGATTTGACAAGCAATTTATTAACTCCACAAGCCTTCACACAGTCATGACTAAATTTAGAATTATTATTCATGGAGATGAAAGCTAACAGTGTCTCCATTACCTCTTGAAATAAGGGTTCCATTAAGGACCAGTGAGGTAACTGCTTCCATGGGTGCTGTCTGCTCATAACACACACGTAATCTTTCAGTTCCAGTTACCCTCGGAAATCTCATTTGTTTCTCAAAAACTATGAGTTGGTTCAAATATGAAAACGTGACACTACTTCTTTCACCAACTCCAGTAACTCTTTGGATCATATTCTTTTTGCAAAATGTGATTTCTTTATTCAGTGCATCTGTCTTTTGTGGCTTGAAATTCTCCCTGAGAGACTCCAGGCCTGGATTTTGGCTGGTAGAAAACTAGGCTAAATCTAGCCCTTAATATCTAAATAGCAGGAGTTATTGCTAAACTGAATTATAGTCACGGTATTTATTTATGGAGTTGCTATGCCACTGCTACCTTTTCCTAACTTATTACTTTGTAAAGCTCTTTGGGATACCTGGAATTTGAAAGGTGGTATATTAAACTGAATTCTATTATATTTTCTATCGCTGTCAGCAATTTCCATTTTTGGCCTGGTTTAAGGCACCTATGTGTGTTTCATGAAATGCATTCCTACTTTTGTGCTCCAGGCTCCCAGGTGTCCATTTTAGGTCGTAAGGACTGAATATTAGTAGGTGCTACAACTAGCATTCTTTCAGAGACCAGTCTTCATTTCTGTCAAAAATACTAAGGAATTTTAAATGAAAGGGCAGAGATTGGAGTAATGCATTCCTCATTCATCACACCACTGCTTGGATAAAATAATATTAAACTCAGTAAAATAATCAGTCTCCTTACCCTGAAGAAAGTTTTTACTTTTCCGATTTCTCAGAAGACATTTCTTTACCACCAGTTACAAATTCTGATATTGTCTTCTCCCAAGAAATTCACAAAACCAGGTTCTCCATTTTTAACGTCAGCACAATAATTTGGAATGATAATTGTTATATTGCCCATCAAAAATGGTAACAATTATTGACAGGTTAATGTGATAAACAAACAGCTTGAGTGTGCTGTACTCCATGATATAAGGAGGACACATTAGGGTGGCAGCTAGACACCTGAGGAGAGATGAAACATCATTGAAGCATACCGTTTCAATATGCAGAATATGAGCTTCTTAGAAATAGGTGGATGTTTTGCTCCAAGGGAGCAAGAGTCTGCTAATGGCATTGAAATGGTGAAAACTCAGAAACTGCCTAAATCGTGAGATCTCTGTAATAAACTTGTGATAGAAACTAGATTTACGGAGACATGGGTTAGCTACTTAAGTAGCTTTCTGAACAGACATGCTGTGGTGTAGAGTTATAGAAGCCCCTAGGACAATCAATGTTACCCTAGAAAAAAGGATGTCCTTGGTAATAGCTGGTAGATCAACCTTCCCTCCCTTTGTCATTTTTGGAAAACAAGCATTTCATTTCATAAAGATTTCTTTTGTGCCTTTTGTTCTGGGAGATCATCTTCTTAACAGTCTAGGCACTCAGATCAAAGTGCCTGATTTCAGAGGGATTTGATCGTTGTTGTTGCTGTTTTGTGTATGTTTTTCAAATCATTCTTGGTGCATCTTGCAGCAAGAAAAAAGAAACTCTCTTCAGGTAGGCAAACTGAACCTAAACTTCCAATCCCACTGGAAGATGCTGCGATCAGGCACATCCCATCAGTTCCAACACAGTGATGAATCCAGCTGAGCTACTTGCAATAGCGTCTAAGAAAACAGAGGAGAAGTTGGATCCAAATTTTCAAAATAATAAGTTTCCATGGGGAGGCTGCATGATTCTTTTTACAGATGGACATCCCTGGAGACTTGAGCATCTATAACTATTATTAGAAGAGGAAACTGGGAAGAGAATATTTTAATTTTCAAGATTTAGCATTTCCCTGACTATGCTGGTCTTAGAATTGTAGCTCTGGGACTTTTTTTTTTAAATAAGATTTTAAATGCTTATCAACACTTCTTTTAATTAAAAATATACATTCTCCATTCTCTCTTCTTTGCAACTTTCATTCTTCTTAACTTGCTGGGATTCAAGAGGGACACTGGGGCTAGAGCCAAACAAGGAAGTGGGTGGATGGGGGTGCTGCTGTTAAGTCAGAGATATTAAAAAAATCAAAGGCAGCTGAGACATAGATTTATCCTACTCAATCCTGGACTCTAAAGCCTGTGCTCTGACAGTAGGCATTTGGGCTGCCACTTTCAAAAAGCTATTAAGATCAAAGATGAATGAAATGTTTCCAATTAGACATGCTTAATATAGAGATTGCTGAATCTGTTGAATTCTGTACGTTCTGTCATCTATTCACATGCACACATGCATATGCTCCCACACAGTTCGAACTCCAGGGGTTTTTTGCAATGATCATTGGCTAGTCTGAAATTTTGGCCTTGGAGACAAACTTCAGGTGATTTAAGGGTAAATAAGGCAGACAGAGAGAAATGGAAAGGGTCGATTGTGTTCATCCTTAATTCATCCCTTCCTTCTGCAGTCAGGATCTTCCCAGGTACAGTGCTGAGGATCAGCATTCAGATTTAGATGTTACCATGGCTATCCAAATGGACATTGCACCCATGCTTAAGAGCTTTAAAATTCTGGGTGGGTTACAAGGAAAATGTTATTGCTGGTTCTTTTCCAATTTCCAGCGGATATATATATGTATAAATACCCACCATTTATGTACATCAAACCAGTACTCACTAAATGAAGACCCCAAATTATTTGCAAAATTAATTTGAATTTTAAAATAAAGTGATTTTGGCTTCATTCCCTTTTAATCTTGTGTTTTTGTCAAATGATAAAATAATTAATTTAACTGGCTGGCACACTCTGCTCTGCCACAACATGAAGATTTATTTAAGAATAGATGCAGGAACAAATACCCAAACTGTGACTCTTGCCTAGGGTAGTGATACGTTCAGAGCAGCGATTTCCACCCTGTAGAGCAGAACCAGGTAATGGATTTAACAACCCTATGGCATTCACCAAATGCTTCCTTCTTAGAAGGAAGCAGAAATACACTTCAAGCAGAAATACATGCAATAAAGGAGATGTGTCTGGTCCAAGGAAGTTGAGCTTCAGACACAGCACGTTGCAGAGACTGGTTGCTCTGAAACCAGGTCGGTCTAGAGAGACCCATGGGCTGCTCCTCTCTGGTATCATATTGGTGTAAAAGTCTCAAGGCCAACATGGGAAAGGATTGGAAAAGAAGTCTCATGAACTCCCCAGTGACTCCAGAGTGTTCCTCTGAATAAGGATACTCACAGCTACACCTCAGCAGGTCTGGAACCAAATTTTGGGGTCCTAGGAATCACTAATATGTCTCCAGCATTTCAAAGCCCAAGGCCTGGAGCAGAAGCTGGTGTTGTTGCTCTTTGTCATGGATGCTTTGTGCTCACAGCAGACTTCTACGCTTACCCGTCTTGTTTTGCACCTCAGCTGCATCATGTGGATGAAATAAGTTGAGTATCTCTGAATAACATTGCACCATCTCAAAAGACCTTTGGCATGAATAAGGCCCAGGAGAAAAAATGCTGAAGGTTTATGAAAAGGAAGGAAATTAATATAAATAATTGTTATATTGTATCAAAAACTCAGAAAATTATTGAAGCCTCTAGCCAGGAAAGATAACATGATGTTATATGTAATGAGCAAGGCACCACACGGGCCATATGCTGGATGAATCTGAACGAAAAGAAGACTTTAGAAATTTCCTTGAAATGGGGAAAAATATCACTGTGGGGCTATCAAAAACGTTCAACTGAAATAGAAATCAAACTGTTTCTTGGATTTTTATTTAATTTTAGTGTTATAATTATCTCCTGCTTGATAATATGCAATATATTTGCAAAATGAAATGTCATTTCAAATCCCCCAAAATCAAAATGTTCATTTAAATCAAAATGGAATATTTTGACACTGTCAAAATGCTTAAGTTCTATATTTTTCCTAAGGAAAATCTAATAAAATTCAACACAATTGGCATACAAATATAGAATTTCATTAAAACAAAATTTTCTAACAAAAAATGCCAAAAAAAGAATAAATATTTAAGTGTCTTCGACAGTGACTGACTGTGTAAAAAGATTACCTAAATTATTGATCTGTTGACTAAACAAGTCATTCAGTTGAGTACTGCTTCTGTTTTAGTGTAACGGTAGTATTTAAATCCTGTATTTACAAACAGGGGACCAGAGAGGAAGTTACTCAGTTGTGTCCTTCTTCTCCCACAAGGCCAGAGAGAAATGTCAACAAAAAGAATGTAAGAAAAGAGAGACCCTTCACTTTGCCCTTCTCTCTCCTTCTGGCAATTAGAAGACCACAAAGTTTCTAATTCTGGTACACAGGTTTAACAGGTACTTTCATATTAATTTTTCATGAATTTTTGTAATCATTTTCAGCCTAATAAAATCTTATTACATTCCTTCACATTTTTTGTCCTGCAGTATACTGAGGAATATCCCTTTTCCTTGTCTTTTTCTCCTGCTTTCATCTGAGTTCCTTGATTATTTCACAAAATTAAGCAAGGGGAAAATAAAACTATAGTTTTATCTGGTTTAGTCCCACAACCCAAGCTTGACTCAAAGAGCCTCCTAAGTGGGAAGGGAATTCAGTCATTGACTTTCATGCCTCTCTTTCTCGTCACAATTAATCAGAATGATGGATGCTTCATGCTCATTAAATGTGCAGTTTTATGGATAGTTTTGCTTTGCGGTGCCACAGCATTAGCATCATAAGAGATTTTGGCAAATTTCCATGTTCAATCTCTCATGCAAATAAATATTGACAATCTATTTCATTCAATTTATTAGTCATTTCTCCCCCTCCCTTTTTCTTTTTACATCTGTTAAAATTATTCATTTATAAGAAGCATTAGGGGAATAATTCACAATCAACAATTTGTCCGGTGTTCAGCCTTGCTGACAACAGGCCCAAATGTCCCCAGTGCTCCAGGCATTTGACTGGAGGGGACAGGGAACCTCCAACCACCAAGTGACATCTTCCCTGCAAACTCCAGCTCAACAGTACACTTTTAACATGCTCAAAATGAACCATGTGCATCCTTATTCATCACAGACTTCTATATGATATTTAAATCCTTTAGTAACAGTAAGCCTCATGCTATGGCTGGACAGACAAGTCGCATAGTATTTTCCCATCTCTTTATTTGAATGAATATGCAAATATTTCCATGACGGATACATGCATAAGCAAACCTAAAACCAGGTATTTGCAAATATGCACGCTACTCTGAAATTAGCTCTCTACAAACATTCCTGCCGGTAAAACTCAATTGTTAGAGTGTTTGCAGAAAGCTAACAGATGAGAGGACGGATATAGCTGGACTGAACTCATTTAAATATTCAAGCAAATAGTTGCTCAAGTTTTCCATCATTCACCCAGTTTGATTTTAAAAGCATTATGAAAGATATAGATTTGGCACCTTGTTAAACTGCTGAGGACAAACAGGAGGATAACAGGAAACTCTAAGTGCCATTCTTATCCTTAATGTGCATATTTCTTTGAGATGTTCTAGAAGATGATGCTGTCAGATGACTGTCTAAAATGTCATTAAAACTCCAGCCATACCCATTAGCTCTTCTCTTCCACTCAGAATTCATAGAATGTCTTGCTATAGGTGGTAGGAACCATCAGTAGGTATCTTCTGCATCAAGCCAGAAGTCTGCCTACACTGACAAATTACAGGGGACCACTTACTACAACACTATGGAACTCTTCAGCAAAACATGCACTGTATCTAGACAATGGAAATAGTCTCCAGACGTCCAGCAGCTTCCGCCTCATTTGGGCTGGAGCTCCATAAAACATAGGTGTGATTTTGATGTCTGCCTCCACGTGTTTTTGATCTCCATTCTGTGTAGTAGAAGAATAGAGGGGAGCATATCTTTGTAGCCTGAGGCTGAGTTTTCTGTTGTCCCCACTGCAAGGATTCAAGGTCTGGTCCCACATGTGGAATACCCAGAAGTGCTACAGTTCATTCACAAGGCTCATGTTCGAGCCCTGGAGTGGAGTGACTTGGGCTTGTGCTGGTCACAACCAGAACTCATTCTTTCAACCATGCCTTGCACTGAAGTTATCAACTCTTCCCATATGGTAGACAGGCGGTGGAATAAAACTGCTTCATCCAAAAAACCCATGGTGCTTCAAATAAATATATCTGGTCCAATCATTTCTGTGGATATTTTGTCTGGTACACTTGGGTATTTCCAGTCATCTTTGAACAGGTAACTTATTTCATTGTCTGCTGCTAAACACATCTCTTGCCTCTATTTTCTTCTCCCTTCTTCTTAGCCTTGTTCCAGAAACCAAAGTGAAGGAGCACCATGGAATCATTTGGATGCACCATGTTTCAGAGATACAACTTCAGCTTCGAATCAGCAATACTGAAATAGGAATAAATAAAAGCTTTAAAGTAAATAAATCAATTAAATTCAGAGGAATATCTTCACAGCTAAGAACATGAAGTGGCTTTGATTTCCAGGTCACATAATTTTCAAAGTAATTAGTAGCAATGCTTCTTAATATATCATCTAGACTGATTACAGGAGGCAGAAAAAAATGCCTCGAATAAGAGCATCTTCACAAGAGTTTAATGCAGTTTAACTAATATGCTTTCACTTCAAACCTTTAGATAATCCATCTTAACTTGCTTAGGCGTCCTTCTGCACTGATTTTGGATTGGATATTTTTAGCTGTTAGAGGGTGGGTGATTTCTTGCTCATCGCCAGCTGACAAGTACGTACCTGAAGCAATGGGATGAACGGAGTGTATGGACCACAAGAAAGATGTAAGTCTGCCCTGAATTTATGGCTACGTCAGATGCTCTATGTCTCTGTTACCTGGAGTCATCAAATAGGTATTATGTTCTTTGGTGTACAAGTTCTCATTTAGCAGTTCCTTGCCTTGTGGCATGGGAAGGAGAGGATGGTTGGGATGCCTGCCAGCGTGATACCAAATGGATTGGGAGGATAAATGGTGCAGAAGTCTTCTCACATGTATCCCATGGACCAGTCTCTCTAATCTGACCAGTTAGCCATTTTATTTCTCTTAAAAAAGGAACTTTTATTTCATTTTTTTTCTTTTTCTTTTTTTTTTTATTCTTTTCTGTATTGTATTCCCCTAATTCTCCAAGTGGGTAACTTAACAAAGAGGAGCTCTAAACTCTCAGAAGGAGCTTCAATAGATTTGTTCTTAGGCTACCAGAAAGTAAATATTTTAACTGAGAACAAAGCAAAAAAAAACCCTGTGCCCTATCTTTACCCTCCAAGTATCATTTGTAAAATTGATCATGTCTTCTATTTTTCCTGATAGTGATGCAAATGTGGCCTCTATATTCTGCTAAGAGGAAAGGACAAATTTCTTTCAGTTAACCAAAATTCAGTCAAGCATCCTTGAGTGGAAAGTTTGCTCATGCTCATTAATGACTTTGCACGTTGCTTAGTGTGTGTGAAGGGAGAAGAATAGAAAGGGGAAGGAAAAGGAAGAAATTAACTAGAGAGAGTGGAAATATCCAAGGAAAATGTATCAGCAGGAAGACTTGATATAGAAAGGAAAAAGTAGAAGTGAAGTGTAGTGAAGTGAAGAGACAAAGGAAGCGAAGCGAAGCGAAGAAGGAAAGCGAAGGGAAGCGAAGGGAAGCGAAGCGAAGCGAAGCGAAGAGAAGAGAAGAGAAGAGAAGAGAAGAGAAGAGAAGAGAAGAGAAGAGAAGAGAAGAAGAAAAAAAGACAAAGGAAAATACCTATGTCTTCCTGAAAAAAGCACCTTTCAGTGTCAGCTTACAAGCCTCCTTTTAGCTAGGATAATATATTTCTTCGATATCAAAAGGAAAAATTGGATGTTCTTTGGAATAAAGAAATCCAGGTTTACATTACAGGGGAAAGGTCTATGAACTCAATTTCATTTTTTGAACCCAAAATAAATAATTTGAGTGATTATCAAATATATCCAAGTTCCTCTGGGTTTGCCCAATCCTAATCCTCCTCTGGTCGCTTCTGTACTTCTGTTTCCTTCTAAAATACATCAAAGATATGTCTTAGCTAAAACACATCAAACAGCAGCAACCTCTGGAACCAGAGAAAATGTAAGTGAGGAAAGCAGAGAACAGCATGATAATCGTGTTGATTGTAGAGGGATAAGACTTCTAAGGAACGATGCCCAGTGGACTGCTTGGTTTACCATAATGATGATGCTATCTATGCATTTGCCTCACATTTTCTCCCTAGAAATGACTATAATTTATTTCTGTGAATCTCATCTGAAGCTGCTGGAAATCACTGATGCCCCATCTCTCCCTAGCTCTCAGGAAGCCTGCTTTTCCCAGACAGAGCACATTAGGTGGGTAGTCAGGAGGATAATGGAGCAGTTACATTACTCCAGAGGTTTTCATTGCGATAGACTGCTTGGAAGCAGCAAACAGCTTTCTGGTTTCTCCTGGTGCATCTAGCCAGTCCATGGCTTCTGTTTGTGGTGGTAGTGAGGAAAGCTGGGACAGACAACCCTTCAGGCTGCAGATATCAATAATATTAATTTTTGCATCCCATTTCAATTGAATTTCTTACAATAAAAAAATAGAGTGGGACAAGGGCAAGCAGCAAGTTGGTACCTATCCCATGAAGCAGATGGAAGATAAGGATGGCAGCCACATTGCTCCAGCTCAAATGAAGGCAGAATGTGAGCAGAAATCAAAGTGAAATATCAAGCTTGGAGGTCACCAAAGCCACTGTGTTGTTTTCTTTGTGGTCCTTTATCATTCACGTGTTGCTTTGGTGTCTGGCCACAGGAAGAATAGGGCAAAACCAGCAAGATAAAGTGTAAAACACTTCACTTCTGAGCCATCTTATTGTTTATACAGCTTTTATATAGTGAGAAGTTGTACCACCAAATAGAAGCTGTGACTGTTATGTGACCTATAAGCTGCACGTAATGGGAACACTTCCAGCTCCTGCCAACCTGCAGGCTGGTGTGTGAACACCAGTTTCACACTGAAACTCCAGTGTTTACCAGCATATCTGCTTCCACTCTGATAGACCATGCTGGCCATCTTTGACAGTTTAAACTTGCTGAGATGAGGAGGAGTAAGGCTAAATCAGAACAGCAGTAACTATAAAACAGATTAAAAGACACAGAGTGTGTGTCTGACAGCAGAGATGTAGCCACAGAACAAACAGGGCTGCAGTGCTGAGATTGGTATCAGGGGATGGAACACTTAAAGAGCTTTTACTTTCTGTCCCCCTTTCCCTCTAAATACAAATATTGTAGAACAGCAAGATTTCCATTGTGTTTGTAGTCTG
The DNA here is from genome assembly GCA_033628505.1 of Tringa tobata. Taxonomy (NCBI): domain Eukaryota; kingdom Metazoa; phylum Chordata; class Aves; order Charadriiformes; family Scolopacidae; genus Tringa; species Tringa tobata. Next base: position 689,639 of record JAHREE010000457.1, read on the forward strand.
AGAATGAGCATTACCAATACTTCAATTGCAATTAATCTGCTGGGTGCAGGAGACAATATGGTGTTCTCACCACCATTTCTTCCATTCCCTAACCCCAAACCCTGAGCTAAGGATGATAATTGCCAGAGTGGACACCTAAGCTCTGCCAAAGCAAATTATAAGTTTTGGTTTTATGAAGACAGCATATATTTGCAAAGATTATCCTATCTTGTTTCATTATCACAGTTTTAACTGCAAATGTGCTGAAATAACTCAAAGAAAACGTTTCTGATGTTTCCACACTTAATATCTTTCCCAATTTCTGTGCCACTAGCTCTTTTCACAGAACTATTTTGTCCCAAGCTGGAACAAAATAAAATGCCAACTGCAAGATTTCTTTCTCTTGCTGAGGCAGAAATGCCTTTTTTCCAGTCACCTTCAGCAGTACACGGTATCAGGACAGTACAGCTGTTTTGCAGCCGCCAGCTCATGTGAAGGAGCCATCCTTTACCAGAGAACAGAAGAAGCTGGGGGGGGGATCGTGACTGTTCTTTGGTGTTCCTTTCCCAGTTAACCCCTCCTCATATTAGCAATAATATCTCTTGGCAGCGAAGTAACATACTTGTGCAGCACAAGCTGGGAAAAAAAAAAGTATTCCAGGGTAGGTCAGGCAAGGAGCAATATTTCAGATGTGACAGATGGGCTAAACCCAGGCATTTAGCAAAAAAGAAAGGAATAGCCATGAGTAAAAACTCTGTTGAAATCTCTTGAAAATGTGTTTTACTGTCAGGTCTGTAGATCTTATATCTCTCCCTTAGGCTCCAGCAAGAGGCAGAGAGGGTATTTTGGTGACAAGTGTAAGAACAATGTTTAAACAATATCAACTGGTTAAAGGAGCAATGTGTTATTCTGCTTTCGGAGATTCAGAATTCTACAGAATCCTAGTTCTGACTTCTTATTTCTTACTGTAATAACCTTTAAATTAATCTTACAAAATGTGGATAATGCTGTGATGGCTCTCCTATAACGTGGTGTTCATTTTCTCCTTTACAAAACACTTATTTTTCCCAAATTGGAGTGCCTTTACTCTGAAAGAAGTATAGAAGTACTTTCCTGGAAATATTTCAGACTTGTCTTTAGGGTTAGACTTTGTTAGGTAAGGACGATCCTCTGGTAGAGTGGGTTCTCTTCAGCCACAGGGATGACAACATTCTGGATGGCTGAATGGAGATAGAGTAAAAAAGGACCAGTGTTTTCCACAGCTGCTAAAGATCCATTTCTTTTCTTTTTTTTTTTTTTTTTTTTTCTTATGCTCAGAACTGTGAAGGGATGTTCATAGAGTGCTGTAAGAACTAGGAACTATGCACAAATTTTATGTCTTTGCAGAAACAATTTGATAGGCATTATGTCGGCAGAGATGTGGATGCTCTGAGCTTTTCCTTTTTGCCATGTGGTCTCCATTTCCTGTAATGTGGACACCAAGGTTATTCTAAGTGGTCAAGTAGAAAATCCAGGAAGAGTGGGATGTGAAGGACACCGGAAAGCTGTGGAAATTAGAGCAGCTCTGATTCCCTAGCAGATCCCTGTACAAAGAACATCCACTGGACCTTGCAGCCCAGAGACAGCTACAGGTTCCAGCTCAATGGGCTACACTGGAACCTCAGGCTGTATATATGTCTCATTGCATCTAATTAGCCCATCTGGTTTAAGAGAAAACTCTTCCCCCAACCCACTAGTGGAAGGGTTCCACCAGGATCCTTCTTGCAGATGAAGAAAGTTCCTTTCTGCTGTTCACTGAAGAAGCTGTGCACTGCAAAGTTCATTACAGAAAAGGTCTTCTGCTGAGCGAAGAGAACAATAGTAACTAAACCATACTGCTAATTAATTTTCCATGACCAGATAAGCTTCCAATGCCTATCTGAATCCATTTGTCCCGTAGTCTGTCACGGTTCTGCACATTCAGGAACTTTCAGCCTGTAGAGCTATGATAAATAGAGGCAGGTAATGCCAGTGCAGAAAGGCTGTACTACTGGAAGTCCACTCTCCATTAGCTGCAGGATGACTCCTGGTGAACCCTAGGTTTAATGGCAAATATCTTTTTTCAGCAGCTGTTTCCCCAGACAACCCAAGGACATGCACCCTGAGCTGAATTGCTGGTTTTGTCCTGTCTGAGAATAAGCCTCTGAATTACATTTGAAAATGAATTAAGTGTCATGGGCTTTTACTGCTGCTGTTGAGGACCAGACTCTCAAAAATTTAAACACTGGCCTCATTTCTGTTACTAGTAAAAAATGGGAGCCAAAGCTAAGGGCTTTAGACAACTTTCCATATTTGTAAATATCTCCAAAGCTGAACTACTTGAGCTTTACGATTCAGGGAAGCTTTAAAGACTATAGAAGAACCTGAATTAATTTAGTAATTATAACTACAGCCAGTGTTCCAGCTCAGAGCAGCTCAGAACTTCTATTATAAGATCTGCTTTCAGTTGTTTACAACCTGAAAAAGTTTTGAGAACTTGCATTGCTGTTTTCTTGAATGAATCTGGTGTTTTTAGAAAAGCATCTGTTAAATTTGTGTAAAACTCAGTCTGAGAATGAAATAAGAGAAAAAGTAAAGCACATTGTTAAAAAATCCTCATTTGCTTCCAAATTCAAGAGCAAGGACTTGACACGTACCAGGGAGAGGATAAAAGGGAGGAGCCATCTGCCTGCCATTATTCCTAAAAAAACCCAAACAACAAGACAAAACAGGAACATGAGAAAATGTGAAACCTCAGGGGTAAAAAATCTATTAACAGAACTGGCAGAATCCCCACCTGTCAGTCACGTTCCTTGGAGCTGGTGAGGACTTGCAAGATTATTCCCTCTGCCCAGGGTGTCGTGGGGAAAACATCCTTGATTTGGGAAATTTTTGCTTAAATTATTTTATTGCCTGTCAACACAAACTTCTAGTTGGTGATTTGTATGTTGAGAAAAAGAAAGCATAAACAACTAAAAAAGCACTTAAGTAAACACCTTTCCTTCCCCAGCCTCAAATTACGGCAAATGCCTACCCTCCCTCTTTCCCAGTCTGAATTTTTCAGGTTTTCACTCCAGGTTACACACAGTCTGTCCCAAACCTTTGGTGAGGCAATGTGTGGTGAATCAAGGTTGTGTGTAGCAGTGCTTCTTACTGTTCCCACTCTGTCATGGTTCATCCATGTCATGGATATCATGACATCCATGGCACCATGGCCACAGTGCTGGCATGGGTTGTCCATGGCCATGTTCCCTTGGGTGTCCCTGCCTCAGCAGATGTCTCTTGTGGTCATGGCCCCTTCCAAGTTGTACCTTCAAGCATGGAGCACCATCACAAGCTCTTCCATGAACTGATATTTCTGCAGATGAATCCATCAGTGATGTGAACCACCACTTCCCAGAGCAGCCAGCCAAAGGAATGGGGATGGACTCCACAACATTCATCACACTTGCTGGTGCTAAACACCTGCTCCAAAAGGGGCTGAGGTCTGGAATGTGCTTGATTTCATGGGTGAAGTATCATTGCTGGGAGACTAAAAAGGGTCCTCAGTCTCTAGATGTAGGGGGGCTGAAAGGTGTTTTCCATGTTTCACTTGCACTGTGGCAACAGAGCAGAAGAAAAGGACTTTGACCTTCTGTGCCTGCAGTGCAAAGGCTGCAGTTTGTCTGTCAGTAAAAACCTAAGATATCTGGCAAGCTGTGTCATCACCCTACAGTGCTGTCCCACATAGAGGATGACAGCTTATTGCCATTGCTTATTCTGTTATCCACTCTATGAACAGAGCAGAGGAAAAGTCCATGATGCTTGCAGGAATCACCTAGATACTGCATGCTGGATTTTCAGCATGTGGAGAGGAAGACACAGATTTAGTCCTTTTTTTTCTTCTTTTTTTTTTTTTTTATAACTCATACACAACAAAAATGTGTTGGTTTTTTACATGACTTCAGAGGTGAGACCGACTTCCACCTTGGCTTTAAACAGGCTGTCTACTTTGATTTTTGTCTCTAAACAGTCATAATTCCTGATGCACAGCAGACTCGGAGGCAGTCACGCACACTTTCTTTGCCACCTGCACAGTCTGAAAGCAGAAGCTGAGCTGGAGAGACAAAGCAGAAAGAAATGGAGACGGGGAAGGGGGGAATACATCAGGACTCCACACTGCAGTGAACTGCATTAATTTTGCAAACAAGCTGCCACCACGCACCCCATTTTCAGAGTGACAATTCTTACTGAAAGGTCCTAGCAGTGTTGATTTGCCTCTCAACTCAGACCCTGACAGCACCACCTATTTGGGAGAACCCTAACAAAGCCAGTGCATGTGCAATGGGACGTGACAGGCTGTACCTCTGTGGGCGAGTCCCTCAGGGGTTGTTATAAGACTCAGCACTGTGTTCTTTTAACTGCCTGAGAGAGACAATAATCATTTTGCAGTGTCTTCCCACTACTATAAAGTGCAATTCACAAACAAAAATACAAGAAAAGGGATTTTGGATGTTCTGTGCACTGTCCGGGGCCAGTTAAAGAGCACCATTCTTTCTGGTCTACAGCTGCAAGTACAGTTTATAATAATTCACCGTATGTTGTTAAAAAGAAGTAATTCTTTACACATCTGGCACTTTCATAGGCACTTACTGGCCTGTAGAAAATGTAATTAAGCAGGATTCCTGACTGTTGTTTTTTTTACACAAGACTTTCTGTTCCGGTGCTGTTATTAACTGCACTAAGAGACAGGCACTAAATATGATCCTCAAAACAGAATTTGCCTTTAAGAAAGGCCGTGCAAAGCTTCCTGCTTTTTTCTTGCTCCATCCCTTAGCTGTGTATGCCCCTTCTCACTACAGCCATCTGGTCTCCCTTCCAGTTTCTGGGTGGAGTGGTTCCTGCGACTCAGGATTTAACAAAACTCCACAATTAGGAAAAGAGGGTGGAGGGTGGGGATGGAGAGGCTCCTGGGAGCCAGTAATGGCATGCAAAGCCTTTCATCTCTAGGTTTCTAGGCCAAATAAGCTGTAGTGACCCAAAGTCCTTTGAAATAAAGCAAGTCTCTTTTTTATTTTAGTTCGTAATAAATAAGAAGACAATCTGACCTGATTTTTTCAAAGGGGTAAGTGTGTGTATCCCCTGTTGGGAGTTCCTCTGAAAATCAACAGCTTGTCTATGAGTAAAAGAGAGGCAGCTTTCCTCCCCAGCTGACTTTGAAGCTTCCTGGGGAGCCCCATCCTCAGCCAGGGCATCCCTCCTCTGAGAGCAGCAGAAGGGGGTCTCACCTTGACTCTGGCCAGCCCCTCCTTGCCCTCTACTCATCACTTCCACTGCTCTGCTGACTCATTCCAGCAAGTTTTCTAAAAAGGAGATCTTTACAAATAATGACTGACTTCAAGAGTGTGTTTACAGGAGAGATATTTGTAACATCTTGTCATCTAAGAAGGTTTGTCAAGTGTCACACAGCGAATGTGAACAGACGGCTTTCTCCCTCCTAGAACAAGTCTGGAAGTCACTTCGAAGTATATCATTTAAATAGCTATTCACTGGCAACAACACCCCAGTTTTATTCAGCTGTAAAAAAAAATATCATTCAGTTACATCTGTTTATAACAGCGTAAGACAGTCCTGATTGATGAAGTGCCATGTGGTATTTTCAGCCATTTACCTCTTCACTGTTCTTCCCTTTCGGTGTCAACAACTTTTTTTTTTAACTTCTTGTAGACTGCTGTCTTAGAACCTCTTCTCTTTGTGAATTAGGGAAAAGCTTGATCCAGGCTATGTTAAATGTCTAGAATTCTGGAATTTTATGGACAAGCTGTTTGAAAATAAATAAATAAATTGTTCTTCTGTATTTTTACCCCAGTGGCAGATTGGCAGGATTTCCTTTCCACCTGTCCTACAGCAAGGAAGACTCCTTATCTCAGCAGTTTTGCTGTTGATAATCAACAGGAAATATCACCACAATTTTATTGGACCCTGACAATAGTAGGACATCTGGTATTAACAGAAGTTGTTAACCATATTCAAAACCTAACTATAGCATGACAGCAAGAAACTTATGTAAGACGACTTGTCACTTTGAGTTGCAAGTATAATATAGTATATGCTTACACAATGCATGCATGTGTGGCTTCTAAGACTTACACTTGCTCTACACCAGTCTCTGCACTGATTGCCCTCAAACTGTTCCCTTCCTCCAGCCCCCACCCCTGGGGAGGGCAGTTCTGCTGCTTCTCTGCTTTTTTTTGGATGCTGCACGTCAGACACACAATCACCCCTAAATCCACCAAAGAGTCGACAGAGGTTGTGGTGCCAGGTCAGCACCCTCTGGAAGACACGCTTTCCACCAGCAGCCCTGAGATGCTCTGCTGACAGTGGGGTAGCAGATTTTCAGTGGCAGGAGTGACCGTGTCTGTTGGCCATGGGGAGCAGAGTGTCCACCTGGATCTGCAGTGTGGTGAGGCATCAGCCCAGGACAGGGCAGTGAAAAATAACAGGGTATGGGGCAAACTGAGTTCAGCTGTGGCAATATGTACTAACAGTGCAAGGCAGGACTTTAAATTCTAGGGATCCTGAGATGTCTGTGTATTTATAAAGCCAGAATAATTCTTTAATATTTCTGCTATTAATGCTTTGGTACCAAAATTGGAATATGCTGTGAATGCTTTGAGGGTATAGACTAATGGTATTAAAAGGACGGACAGGGCTAAATTCTCTTCTGGGCTATATTTGTGCAGTGTTAATGACTTCTATAATTAAAGGCATAGCATGAGCCTATGTCTCTCAAGTATTTAGGTACAAATCCTCCTCTTCTCACCCACGCAATTAGTTCTGCTTAAGGCTGTAAGGACAGAGAGGCAAATGGGCAATCTTGGAAATGAAGAGAACTGCACTAGAAAGGATGAGGCATAGAGAAGGAGACCTCAGATCCCATTATCTGAACTCATTTTATTAGGGGCATATTTGTACTGTATTTGTAATTCCCTTAGAATCGCCTACCCATTGCCAAGAAATGTCTGTAGAGCAGTTACGTTATCGCAGATGCTAATGCGACCATGGGGAGGGAGAGAACCAGAAATTGTGCAGTTATGAAGAGAAAATCTCAGATTTTAATGATGGTTAATGAATGCCAGCATGGCACCTTTGTGCTTCCACCTTTCTTATCATGGAAGCTTGTTCCATATGGATCTGGAAAATCAGTGGGGCTATACATTTGCCTGCTGGTGAGCTATAATTTTGCAGCTGTTAACAAATGAGTTGTTCTCTACCTAGTTAAATTAGGCCTAATCCCTCTTTGCTCTGTCTGTGCCAGATCTTTTTTTGCTGGATGTCAGTTGAGGCTGAGACAAAGGAGACTTGAGGTATTTGTGCGTTTTTCACTCCCAAGGCTCTGAAAATTAAAAATGAGTTGTCACTGGCCCAAGCCCCATGAAAGCTGAGAATTTCAATCGATATTTCTGCCCCATTTCACTGCAGAGAGTGGGATGTAATTATTACAAATGTCATGGTAACAAACTTGGTAGTTTTCACAGTGACAGTTGCCACTGCAGAAATAGCACAACACAGAACAAAAATTACCTGTCAAGCATCTCATTATGTTCTTCCAAATCCCGCTTGTTCAATTCACCATTGGGCTGCACCTGACACAACACTTCCAAATGCTCTTACAGATTACCCATGTCTATCTGTCTCGGGCTGTAGACATCCTCCCACAGCCCACCTGAGCAGCTTGCATCAAGGTCCCTGAGGTCTAGAGGGATCTAGTGCCTCCACGGAAAATGTCTCACTCCCAGTGCAAGCCAATACTCTTTATATCGGGTCTGGAGAGTGTAAGGCCCTTAAAGAGCTAGTGGGGTTGAGCAGGGCATTGTGTGGAGGTGGCCAAGAGGAGACACATTAAATTCTCTGGAGCTGAAGCGTCCTGGGTTATGACCTGCTCTTCACAGCGTAGAAGATGTGACTGTTCTGCTAAAATTGCAACCTAAGTGTTAGTGTATTCATTCAGAAAGCAGGAAATTTGGGTTAAATATTTCTGTTTTCTCTGATCCAGTGCTTTCCAGCATCCCGGGAAGTACCTCCAACTTGTTCTAGGCTGGTGAAACAGAAAAGCAGATGGCCCTGCAGGCAGGCAAGCAGGCACTCGATCTCTCTTGTGGTGAAGTTGAGCTATTGTGCAAAGGAGAATTCAGGATTCACTGGACCAGACAACTTAACATATGTGAGTATTTTAAGTTCACAGAGAGGTGACCTTGGACTGGTGTCTCACGGGGGTGGCTGAGCGTGTTCTCTTTTGAACTAAAGTGGAACTGAGGTGCCTTAAAACACTGGAGGGACAGTGGTATTGAACCTGCCTGTGACAAAGTGACTGGCACATGGTGTTCCCTGAATGACATTGCGCTGGCCATAGCTGCCTGCCAGCAGAGCCAGCCTGGAGGAGGAAACGTTCCCCAGGGCTAACCTCATTTTCTCTTCTTTGTGGTTTTTGTCCTAATGTAGACAGTGACATTTCTCCGCCTTTTGGACTTTAAGTTCATGAGATGATTCATTCTGTTCTTTTGCTTCAAAATAACCCAATAAATACATTACTGAATAGGCCTTTTATCTGATAATGGATAGGATTCTGATTAGATCACAAAACGCAAACAAAACGTTGCTCACATCCTTTAGTGCTTCTCCTGAAGGGAAGGGTCTGATGTACACAAATGCTGGGCTATTAAGCAATCTTTTTTCCAGACTGTAACTCACAAGGGGGAGTCATATGTCTACTCTTTGGATCTTCTACACTAAGTTGCCTAATAGTCTCAGCTTTAGCACCTTAAGCAAAGAACCGTTTGCAATTGTTTGCAACCCACAAAATCAGGAGGGTGGAGGAAGTGACAAAGTTAGCTAAGGTAACAGTTGCAAATTCACAGGGACAATCTTCATTGAAAAAAAAAAAATAATAAATACAATGCCTTTCACTGATTCTCTCAGAAAAACACCTCTTTGAGGAAAGGAATTTCAAAATGGTGAAGTGCCAAACTATCACTGATTTCAACCGTTTTTTTTCCCGAGTACAAGAAAATGACTCCAAATAAAATAAGAAAAAACCTTTTACCATATCAAAAATTTCAACCCTTTCCATCTCCCATTTTCACTAGGAAGGCAGATCAGGCAAATGCAGCCATGAGGATGCCTTGTTTCATGCACTAGCAAGAGAGTCCTTGCCACTTTCCAGAACAACATACAGACTTGAAGTCAATAGCTCCTATGTGTAACAGACCAGTCTATGTCTTGTATGCTCTAGTATAAATTTATACCATATGAGAATTTTGCTCCATATATGATTCAAGCAGCTAAGAATGAACAAAGTAACCTACAAAACAGCTATTGATTTCCCAAAGGGGTGCTTGTGATAGGAAATCAGTTGGCAGCATGCAGAATTAGGGCTTTAATTGCTCCTAAACCAAAACAAGGTGGAACTATATTTTTAGCCTTTCACAGCGCTGTTCACTTTTGGAGAAATACTGGGATGGGTGCCTATAAATTGCTGCAGCAGATCCTTTTGGCCAGAGTTACTGAGGGGCTGACCATGCCTCAAGAAAGAGTATTTAAGAACCGGATGTATTGCACTTCTATTTTTTATTTGCTGATTAATTATTTTGCCAATGCTGAACCTGAAAAGAGCAAAATTCCACCCGCTCTCCAAAAAAGCAGCTCGGGGACTTTTTTGTTTCACAGTTTTAGAAAAAGGAGTATGTTTTCATTTGCCTAGCACTTTTATTAGCATTTTTATGGACATCTGGGGGTGTGAGATTCTTCCCTTTTTCCACTTTATGTCTCCATCCCTCCTTTTTTTTTTTTTTTCATTTAACTAAATAAGAGGGGTTGAAACAAGGAAATACCAAAACCAGGGAGGTTTTTTTAGTTTACTATTTTAGTTCTTTCTTCTATCCAAAGTGAAACCTTGCAAATTAAAACCCAAAATTATTATTATTATAAATACTTTTCCCCTATATTACAATGAGACTTTTGGCTCTGTTTTGCCTGCCAGACTAATACTACTTCAGCTAAAGAATGCATGTTGGTTTTTAGGCAGGCCACTCAGCAGATGAAAAATAATTTTAATAAACAGGAAAAACTATTGGCAGAGGAAAACAATCTTGGTGGTTTTAACTTGTCACAAAACAATTTTCAGCCTTTGACCTTTTGGATCAGGAAACGCTAAGAAACAGTCAAAACTGGTTTGTTTTCAGCTTTCTCCATAATTTATTACCCAATCTCTTATCCACCCACAAGTTCACCCACTTCATTGCTAATAAAAACAGAACTCAGTATCTTTGTTTCTTAGCCGTGTCTCTGTGCAGCCGATAGGCTCCCTGTTCCCCTGAAGCTGGAATGCTTCCTTGTATCCACAGAGATGGGTGAAGGGAATTATTATGCAATGTTGAACTTGTAAAGCAGGGAAGGAGAACATGCTGCCTGAGCTCAGGCAGAATGAGAAGGTGGAGATTAGTGAGCCTGAGGGGGCTGTAGTCATCTCCTTGTGTGCTACCAGCATGGGGCATGCGGTCGTAGGAAAGGGAGGTGGTAAGAGCCATGAAGCTGCATATTCTTGCTGACATGGCACCTAGAAAATTTAATTTTTCTACATATATGAAATCCAAGTTGTGATAATTGGAGTGTCCCTAGGCTGGGTTAATATGAAAAGAAGGTGGGGAAGGTTAGGGCATGGGACCTAGACAAATTTCTTTGAAGTTGGAGAAGGCAAAAATCACTTTTTTTAATGGCTAATTTAAAGTCTTATCTCCATGCCCTTGGAGCCATGTATTGGCTGAAGTCACCCTCGGCTGCAGGGCTTTGTCCTCTGAACTCATTGTGGGGTTTCAGAGGCGTAGCAGAAATAAAATGTTAAGAACAAAACAGGAGAACCAACATTTTTTCAGATGCTTGTGGATTTGACCTCAAAGAGAAGAATATCCAGAGTCACAATCCAACTGGCAGATCTGTGCTCCTCCCCTTGTCCTGAAGTCTTTTCTGGGACGTTGAGCCCAGGCTCCCACTGTGATGAGATTCAGAAGTAGCTTTACAAAGCTCAAAAGCCTCCCAGGAGGAAGCTCCTTTCCCTTTCATTCTTTCGAAAGCCCTGTCGTGGCCCTCTGATTGCTTTCCAGCAGACCCAGCTTCCAAAGCCTTCCCTTCGAGCAGAGAGGGGCACTTCTTTCACCTGACTGTCTTCTTGTGTTTGGAGAAAGCTTTGAAAAGAAGCCACTTGTAGAGCATGTTTGGTAATAGGATGTGTCTCTGCTGCTTTGTGGTGTGCGTTCTATAAATGGCTTTGCTATGGCATTTAATCAATTGTTTCAGCTGTTTATTACCTTGTATATCACAATGCAATGGAGATAGCTGCTTAAGTTACCTTTATTGAATCTGAAGTAGATACACAGGATCTACTTAAAGTCCTCTTGGAAGGATATGCTTTGAATGCACTGAACTAAAACAGAAGCAGTGAAATTCTCTGTCCAGCAACAGAATGAATCTGTGCACAAAATTAAGCAACTGGCATTGTGCTTTGAATAATCTGTACCACTGCCCTCAGGTGCAGTGTGAGTTGCATGAGCATGTCTCAGCAGAGCAGAAGTCTTTGCCTTTGCTGTTCATTCTTGGATGGCTCCCCTAAAGCAGAGTTACCAAAGACAATGTTGGAGACTCTGGCTTCATCCTGCCTCAGTGACTGCAAGGAGCAAACAAAAATGGATGCCCCTGAGCTCTTGAAAAATGGTTGGAGAAGTCTTGACAGCAAGGACCAGTGAGATCCAGCAGCAGCTTCACAGGAGGCGGAGAGTGGAGGAATCTGGAAGGCCATATATTTCTTTGGCTCCTTGGCTTGGTCATATTAAGCTGGATTTTGGTCATATTAAGCTGCATATGAAGGGTATAGTAGATATCCTGCCCTCATCTGTGTTTTGAAATAGGACCAGAATGCTCAGTTGTCCAGATTTATTGTCCCAATCAAATTTTTGTCCATACCCTTTAGGCAGAATCTCTGCCACAGCTGTGCCCTGGCATAATGTTGCTGGACACCATGCCCCAACCCCTGCGCTGCACACATTTCTGCACTCTGAGATAGTGGCTGCAAGTCTATAGTAACTTAGGGTACTATGCTAAGGGGTGCCTTTATTCCCGTTAAAGACCTGGCAGGATCACAGAGGTAAAAGTGTCCTCCTGGAGTCTATAGGGTGGTGCATGATCTGGTACACTGGCAACTTGGTTCTCTTAGTAAAAAAAATACCTCTAAAATCCGAACTGGGATGTACCTGCTCTGTCTCAAGGAGCTGGATCCAAGCACCCTCCCCAGTGATCAGTCGCTGGGCTTCCCACTACCCGCAAGGAATATCGTGCTGAATATCACCCTGATGATTTCAGGTTCACAGCAGTGGCTATGTGGGTGAAATGCAAGCCTGGAGAAACTTTGCGAATTAATCTGTTCCAGGCAGTGAGCGGAAGACACGGGCTGCTCTCCCCTGCTGCCTGCAGAGCGTCTCAAGGCAGCGCAGCGGGCAGAGCCGTTCTGCTGTCGACCGCCCAGCCTCTCCCCAGCAGCTCTGCAGAGAGCTGCTGTCATACTTAGTGGAGCATCTAATGTTTCCCTGCCAGCCACTAAGGCATTGGAGACTGAAATTCTGAGACGCCTCAAACTCTGGGGAACACTAGTCAGCAAGCTGCTGTCCAACGAGCAGCAGTAATCTGGAATAAATCACACAAGCCCAGCTTCTTCCAGCAGAGGCTTATTATTCAAAGGGAAGGACACATCCAGGCAATGAGGCATGGTGTTGCTAAACGGTTGGCTCAACATGGGTGTGAGTAAATACAGTAAAACAAGTCCTGCTTCCCCCCAGAGTCAAGACTCAGCCAAGTTCTTAAGAGGTAAGAGCACAGGCCCTGTGGGCAGAGGCAGGGAAATTGAAATCCTTTTCACTGTTTGAATTAGAGAAGATGGCCTCTGCCTGATCCACTCTCACACTACTTGGGTCATAGTTTTAAACGGCAGCTAGGAACTTTTCTGGCTGAAAATGCTACTAGATCCTGGACCAAAAGCTTCTCTTCCCACATTGCTTCTATTCAAAACTCGGGTCATGGAAGCTACATCCCTGCAAGGGTGCAGGACCGGGGGGTATTCAGCAAGGTACCACATCTCCTCCAGACCCCTGCTATAGAGAAGCCTGCCTTTGAAGCAAGGCATTCTGATGGGGTTTTAGCACACGCTATCCCCTCGTCAACAATGGCATAATCCTATTCTTGCATATCCTCTCCCCATGAGAACACCATGTTGCACACTTCATCTAGTAAAAGCAAGGGTCTGATGAGAAAAGCATATTCCCAGCTCTCCCCAGTTTGCCTCCTTGAGAGGCATTTGTCACCCTGATTGTTCTGGTCATGCACCTTTGGTATGTCATTAATCAGTCATTACAGTATGCATTCACAAACAGCAGGGCACAAGGGCATTAGAAAAGCTGGATTTTAATTTTGCATGTTTATCATGTTCATGGTTCTCCATGGCAGCAGGATGATTTCTTTCTGTTCATAAAAGACAATTGGGAAAATTAGTTGGTTTCAGTTTAACAAGGTAATGATCCAATTTAGCGGAGATCAAAGCAAGCAATGTGGCAAATGCAGAATGGTGAAATTAAGTTACTTTATTAATGCACAATGCACTTCTCGATCTTGCAGCAGAATGATTGACTATCCATTAGGTTTAGTGAGCTGTAATTAGCAATTATCAGCAATAGCCTCCTCTCTGTAGGAAAGTAAAAGTCTGTATCCTGTTCCTACTTCCGGACAGCAGCTCTTTCTGCCTTGTAAAATCATATGCAATGTAGGAGTACAATGTAGTGGCCAATTATAGAAAGGGCCTCTTCTTTACCTGTGCCTTTTTTTTTTTTCTGATTAATGAATTATAATACAATGAAAAAATATGCATGTGTTAAAGATCTTCATCAATGATCTTCACGGTTACGCTGTTGGATAATTTGATGACTAGTAGTACTCTCAAATTTTGAGACAATATCAGAAAAAACCACATTTCTATCATCCATTTTGGTGATTTGGCTGTCAGCCAATAACCCCTCCTCATAAGTCATTACTAGCAAAATCAACACTAGCCATCCTGTAAACAAAATGATTAGCAGAGAAGGTGGAGTCTTTTGCAAGCTTTAACTGGTATCTGACAGTGTGAGAAGGATTTAGATTCAGATTAGTCCCTAATCTGCGTACATTTTCTTGTTACCTTCCAAGACAATTCTATGATCATTAAATTCTATGATGACAATTATGTCACTTTATTCATTTTTTTCCCTCCTTTGATCTTCATAAATGTAAGAGAATAGAATCTTTATTTATGTAGTATTCATCTGTTCCTGTTCCTTACTCCTCAGTTAGACTGATAAATCTACAGTCATCTGAAACATGCCAAAGTATTTTTGTTTCAACAGAGGCTCCATGAATTTTATCCTGCATAGTGGTTTGTATATTTATGCATATGCCTGTTCATTTCTTTGCCTGTCCTCTCTTAATGACTTTTGATCTTCCTGTCCAACTTAAAGCAAATTTGACAGCTGGGAAAATTCTTAAATATATTGAGTTCTTACAAGTCCTTTGAAAGTAGGTTGTCATAGAGAGTAAAGAGATGCTATTAGCGGGAGAAGCTGCTGCTTCAACTCCTACCAGACATCAAACAATCTACAAGAAAAAATAATGTAAGAAAAAGTTTAATTTAGCATTTACATCTTGTTAGACATTAGAGAATCTAGAAGACACATGTCCATAACAAACAAGGCTTCCTGCATTACTTCACTGAGGTTATGTAGCTCTTATAATTCATCCTTGAGTAAAGAAGTATTGCTTTTGCTGACTGAGGATAATCTGATATAGAATTGTGAACAACAAAATAAAAAAGTCAGCTTAAAATGGGAGGTCACAAGAGGCAAAAAGAAGGAAAACATCAATTCTGGGAGCTTCATGCAGCCACCGGTGCAGGCTGCACAGACTGTAGGCAAGGGCAATGGTAGCTGACTCCTGTTGTGTGAGTCCTGTGTGCTTGGGGTTGTGCCCGTGGCTCTCATCATCACTGCCACTACCCTGCACACATAAGGAGGAGGTCAAATGGCACTACCTCCTACCTTGGAGTAGTTTTTTCCAAGTCTTCTATAACAAAATATAATAGCCCCACTGAATTTCTCATTAGGAAACAGAGTGCATATCCAAGTTGCTTATTTCTGCTATCCTAAACACCTTTAGATAGACTACTTTGGGGTATTGCTAAATATTGACTTAAATATTCAATTTCTTTCCTACACCTGCAAGTAGCTGGCACCTTCACAATCTTGTCATTACTTATTCCCTATTTTACCTATGTAGAGTATGCACAGAGTTACACTAAAAACAGTTTGACTAATTGGGGAAATGTATTTTTTTGGGTTTGAATTTGCCATTTTGTTTTTAATATCTTAAGTTACACCTTTGCAAATGTGCAGACATGCATCAGAATTCACATTTGTGCTCCTTCTAGAGACATAGTATGTCTAGAGACATACACTCCTGTGAAAATAAGAGTGAGTACAAGTATCTATCTAATCTGCCAGTAGATAATTTGTTCATTCCTTTTGGAAGAGGCTTCAGGTAAAAATTTAAAAAAAAAAAGTTTTGCTACTAAATATTAAGCTACAAGCAAAAGCTTGCCAGTAGGGAGTCTTACAGTTTGTTTAACTTGATTTTCCATGCTTGATGACCATATTGTTTAGTATTTAGTGAGCTGCACTTGACATCAGGAATGTTATTTACATTTTGTCAAACAGTTTGAAAGTTACTAAATTAGCCATGTATCTCAAAAATGTGCATGGCTTTTCCCCACACACACCTTTCCATCTTAGTGAATCTGTTATCAGAGCAATTATTGGTTTTATCTGCACTGAGGAGCTGTCAGAAGCAGGGTCCTGGTACACAATCTATTTACTCTGCCAAGATAAAATGACTGATGTCCCTGTGCAAGGGGACCTGGTATTTCCTCTGGGCACTGCAATTTGGGAAAGATTTGAGTTTCTGTCTTGTGCTAGAGTTTCTCCTCTTGCCATGCTTCATTGCTTTCTTGCCAGAGTCGCTGGGAGAAGATCTCTGCACTACCTTCTTTGAGAACTCTGTCCATCCTGATCAGTGTGACATGAGTCATATGTAGAGCACTGATGACAAGAGTGAAACTAAAATAAATCCCTAGTCAGGCACTGGGATTTCACTCAGACTATAAAAGTATGTATCACAGATAATGGAAAATATTCTAGAATTTCTATTTATGTGCCATATCCTAACAGCATACATTGGTAAACACACTTGATGGATAGTAGGGATTCATATTGGTGGAAGTCTATCTCCTCCAGGAAGAGTTTTGACAATTTAAGTGACCGCTTTGCCCTCTCAAAGCAGGCAACCTGCAAGACGTGAAGGGATGATGAAGAACCCTGTTTACAATTAGCAATCCCAGTCTTAAAAGCTACTTTATGAAATTAACATCATAATAGATGATGACAGAAGAAAACGACTCAGGAGACCCTGGCTTCCTGTTCTGGTTGCTACCACATAAGTGAGATAAGCAGGACTCGATTCCCATCTGGGAGATACCTTAAGATAGATGACATTCTTGCCACTGAAGCCACGACTGAATGTCTCTCCCAAGAGGCTCCTTCTCTCATAGCGGGCAGAACTGCGGATCTCTACAGCCATACACAATTTACTCTCTGACGTCAGGGTTAGTGTGACAGGTGGTGGTTTAGGCATGTTCCAGCAGAACAGGACATCGCTCTTGTCATGATAAGAAAGAACATTTCTAGTTGGCTCTCAATTCACTTCTCGCTTTTTTTATGCATTCAAGAACAGTTATAAGGGATTCACTTGTCTCACTAAAATTTCTCTAATATGCCATGCAAGAAAACTAAATATCTACCGTCCCTTTCTGAATCATATTCTATCAAATGCATTATGATCTTTTGAAAAGACATTAGCCCTCCTCCTCCCTGGAGAGATGACATTTCAACTCCAGGTGAGGCAATTAGAGAGCTGATTGCAGGGGTTGGAAACTTCTGTATCAACTCCCTGATTAAGAACTTGATTTGTATTTATTTTATTTGATATGTGTTTTATTTAGCTTTTCCATAACTAAATGCAATTGGCATTCCATTGGGAGGTTTCACATGAACAAACACTCTTCCATTATTGTCTTGGGTGGATGCCATTAATGGGAAATAGAACCTTTCATTTTTCAGTTGGGAATTGCAGTGTGATTTTTAGTGCTGCCTTATAAAAATCACTGCATTCATTTTCAGGCACGAAAAGATTTTGGATCCAGGTAATATATGTGTTTAAAGGAACATACAGGAAGCTTTCCAGCACTTCTGAAATCTTTGGTATTTTTCCACTCACAATTTGTACCACCGTTACATCCACCTATTACTCGTTCCCTGTGTAGTCCTTGCAATTGCTTTGCTAGCTCAGCTTCTTCTCTATTAACTGCAAAGTTAAAATATCTCTTCTTTACTTCCAACATTTTTAATCCGTAAAAGAGTAGCCCTGAGTGCATGGTTAACCGGTCAATGTAGTCTTTGTGTCACAAACCCACAAAACCATCTGAAGTAGATATCTGATTTCTGTTTTGGCTTCCCGTGCCTTGAGTGCATGCATTTTAAGGTTTCCTCACCCTGGACACTGGAAGGATGCTGTGCATTTGCTTCTACATGGTCTCCTGTGGGACGGGCCTCCACCAAAGCAGTCATCCCCTTTACTCTGCACTTCTTACATTTCCATGCATATCCTAAATGCTTTATCAGGTTAGAAACACCAGTAGCTCCATAAATTTCACCATAACAACTTCAAAATATTAATTCAAATGTATAATGTGTCTCTTGATTCCCCAAATCTTTGTATTTTGTGGGGAAAATGGAGCTGTTGAAGGCAAACTACCAGGGTGAAGCATAGTGGAAAAGGCTGCCAGATTTGGATGTCAGGAGTGGTGCAGTGCCTTGGGCAGCACAGGCAGGAAACTCCTCCAGATTAGGAGACTTCAGGAGCAACACTGCAATCACAGTGATGCCTCGTAAAGACCCTCACCCTAATCCAGACTAGCCGAGAAGAAAGCACATATGCTGTGCAGAGTATGTGTGGCTCATATACATAAATAGAGTGGTATGATTAGAATAATGATAGGAGCAGAGATTGTCAGGATGTCCGTCAGCTACTTCCAGGGCTGTAGCTGCAAGTGCTTCAGTGAATTAATTAGTACTTCTTTTGGATATTGGGATTTTAGATCTCTGCATTTGAAGACAGGATAGGTTTTGGGTACTTCGTTTATCCACCAGTATCTCTGGTGAGCTGTGCGCTCACTCTGGCGCAAGGACTGATGCGGTCCACATGGGCCTGCACAAATATTTGGCCTAAAGGTAACTCATTGTTTTCACAGATCAGGGGTAGAGCTGGAAAATGTGCCAGTCTACCCACTAATTAGCATTGCTGGCCCTGACTGGCCATTTTGACAGCAAATGCAACAGACAGCCTTAGCGCTTCATCTAGGGCTGAGAGAGGTGCAAAATGTGCTTAGAAGATTATGATGGCAATGACATTTTGTAGGGAAAATGTACATAACAGAGGATATTACTTACATTTTTCATGGTCACAGATACCTCAACGTCATTAGCTCCAAAGATCTGTACTGTGTTGAAGCCATCTCTTCTTGCTGTCACTGCTCCTTCTCCATCAGTGTGTCCATTATATTGTCAGTGCTTTGGGACATTTTCCCATGAATACTTTGATCTCCACTAATTTAAAATGCTTCTGTTTTTGTCCCTCATCTCTTTTTCTGACTTCTCCAGATCTTTTGCAATATTTTTGTCATCTCTAAAGTTTGATTGGCTTCCAAGGCAGCACCATCTGCCTATTTAACTAATATGCTTCTCATGCCTTCTTCCTGATCACTAAAGGTGATGTTAAATAAGAACAATCTTAAGACAGATTCCTCTGCTATCTTTTTTAGCTACATCTGACAATTTGATGCTTCAAAAATCTATCGTCACCCGTTGTTTACCATCAGTCAGCCAATTTTCTGGCCAGATACGGTGCTCATATCCAGTTCTGTCGAAATTATTTTTTTCAGGGCAATTTATATTCAGTACAGAAGAAAATTAATTCTGTGGTAAGATAGGTATGATGAATTGTTTTCTGCTCGTACTTATCCTTTCCACTGATAATGGAACAAGCTCTATATCCCACCTTAACTCCATAAAAATTTGTTAGATTGATATAAATGTCTATTTCTCTCCTACTTATCTAAGATACTCCATAACCATTTTTTTCCTGATTTACTTGGAGAATTCAGTAGTGCAAAATGATGTTACCAATATCAGGCACTCTCAATTGAATGAATTCTTACCCTATTTTATAAAAGCAGTGATTGATCTGAAAAGGTTAATACAGAGTTAATAAACAGTAATGTGTATAAAAAACATATATAATCTTTGTTCCAAAATTGTTACATCACCAGCAGACATTACCAAAGTTTGAAAGCAATTTATTGACCTAGATAACAATCTGTGTGCTTAATTTAAACATTATTATTCACTTAGTAATCTTTTATGAGCCGTTAAGGAAATAAATGGAATATGAAGTGTGACAGCAAGTTTCTCAATAAGGTTTACACTGAAAGGACAAAAAAAGCCCAATTCTAATCTCTGCCTCAGGTTGTACATAAAGTCCATTGAAACAGTACCAATTTATTATTTTCTGTTCTCTCAACAGAGCACGTGAACCCAACACGTGAATGCTTTACGTGCCTGGCTAGACAAGAAAGTGATGTTATATTAGTAAGCCCTGAGGCTGGAGGGCTCTGATGAAGACCCTATACTCACCATGCTGTGAAATAGAAACAAAGAGAGAAAAAGAAAAAAAACAGAAATCCCCTCTAATACTTCCTACTTTACTTTTCAGTCTATCCTATTTTAACTAGAATTGTCCTGAAGGTCACATCTAAGAGAAGAAGACCCAAATATTTTTTTAGTAAAAGTGTGATTTGAAGTAGCCTTTGTCCTCTTCATGTGATCTGGTAGAAAGCACACTGAACCCTTCATCCAACAAAAGATAAAAGAAGAAAAAATGCACAATGCTCTTTGATTTGAATGTATTATGGTCACTGCATTGCCACCACTCTTCTTCCAAGTGTGTTTTTCCCTGGAGTGTTTTCTTTTCAGAGCTTTTAATGGCATTTGTTGTTATACTAACATTCTTTTTATATTTAGTCTGGTTTTGCAAAGTGCCACATGCAAAGTCAAGAAATCTGTCAGTGTAAGTAAAGGGGAGCTCCTTAAAAAAAAACAACAAACCAACAAGAAACAAACAAACAAAAAAACCTAACAAAAAACCGAACAGTGAGATCAAGCGGGAGTGATTTTGTTCTTCATAATATTAAGTCTCCTTCTCAAAATCAAGGCAACAACTGTGGACTGAAGAGTTAAAGGAATATACGCTTTGAAAACAAAATGTCTTTGGTTCCTGACTTTCATGTATCCACAGTACAAAACCCTTAGATCTATGACTGGCATAAACCGATCGGTATTGTTGGAGGGAACAGCCAAAAACTGAGACCTAAAACTGTGTATGGAGTTTGAAATGGTCTCACACTATAAACCATTCAAGACCTTCTAATAGTCAGAAAGGAAACGATTCTTGTTTATTGCACAGGCTGCCTTATAGGAAGAGGACTGCAGCATGCAGTGCTGCTGTTTAAGTATTTTTCATCCATATGTAGAAATGTTAATGAGGAATAGCTTCTTGAAAATCATCTGAGCTTGATTAGTTGCCAGCTCTTGACATCATGGCCAGGAGCTTCACACCAGCATTATCCAGCACTTCCTCGAGAGTAGGGCATGTCCCCTGCTGCTTGCTAGAGTCAGTGGCGTTTACAGCAGCAAGGAGACACCTTTTGAATCATCCTCCAGTGATGAGGGGATGAAACACCGCTGGCATGATGCCGAAGGAGAGGAATCTACTCTTGCTGGGAAGATGGCTTCTCAGCCAGCAGAGCCAGCCTGCTGTTGAGGGGGATAATCATGTAATCTAACTCCTGCACAAAGACCTCAAGCTCCATTTTAAAATTGCTTCTCAGCCATTTGATAGTTAAAAAGCTTCAGTTTATTTCCAGCTTAAATCTATTCATGATCAATTTATGCTTCTTTGCTCCTCTGCCAGTGGCACCATTAGCTTACAGAGTTCTTTTCCTCAGTTCATTTATAAAGGGAAATCAGTTTTCCTTTTTGAAATGCTTTGAAATGAATTTGTAGACAAATTTCCCAGTCCACGAGTTATCTAACCTGCACATCTCCAACTGAATGAATCTTCATTGAACATGAGTGAGCAGAGGTACATCTAGCAATCCACCACCTCACACAATAATACTGATCCTTCTTTATCTCTGCAGAATATACATGTTTTGCTATCTCTGAAGATTAGGTTTGGCTTTTTATAGCTGCATAACACCGGTGGCTTAGAGTCCACTTGCAGTTTGATTAATGTGTCAGGTCATTTTTTTTCCTCTGCTGAACTCTCACACCCCAGCAGGAACTCTTGTTATATACTCTTAAATGTGCATAACGGTTTTACAATGTTAATATATCGTAACAAATAGAATGACTTTGCAGTTTACACTATTGCATTTATTTTCATTTCCATTATTCCAGTGCCCAGAGTCATCTAGTTCTTAATCTGTAATATGCTGAACATCTTCCGCAACGAAGATGGTTTCTCAACTTTGTGCTATTAGCAAATCAAATTTGCAGACTGAAACTTTTTTTTGTTTGCAGCTATTAATGAAAATATTAAATAAGATTAGCCCTAAGGATGATCTCGAGTTCTGCTGATGGTATAAAATTATTCAGGGTAGTAAAAACCAAAACTGGTCTTAGGGTTCTGAGGGAGCAATAAAGTGGCAGATTAAATTCAGTGTTGATAAATGCAAAGTAATGCACATGGGGAAAACAACACTAAATACACATATACAATGATAAGCTCTAAATTAGCTATTATCATTCTGCAAAGAGATCATAGAGTTGCTGCAGATTGCTCAACAAAAACATCTGTTCATTGCCCTGCGGCAGTCTGAAAAGGTAAATAGAACGTAAGATATTAAAGCAACCAAGAGCAGCAGGGAAAGCAGCACTGTGCCACTGAATAAGCCCAAGATTTGCCCACATCTTGAATACTGCATGCATTGCAGGTCACTGTGTCTCAAAATGAAATAGAAAAAAAACAGTGAAGATACAGAGGAGGGCAACAAAGACAATCAAAGACATGGGATGGTTTCTGTACCAGGAGAGATTAAATAGACTAGAAATCTTCAACTCTGAAAAGAGGTGACTGGAAAAAGAAGTGATAGAGATATATAAAATAGTGGCTGGCAGGAAAAGGTGAATAAGGAATGATTATTCTCTATTCCCCTGTGAGAGGAACCTGGGAGCATCAAATGAAATCATGAGGCAGAATTTCTGTAACAGACAAGGACAGAGTAGGTGCTCTGTAGGTGCTCCCTATCTTACATGAATTGCCAATATGCACACACATAAAACGGGTACCATGGCAGCATTTCCCAGTTTTCTTTAGATTAACAGAATTCATTAGATGGTTAAGCGCTGTGTTTTGCAAGTATAACTTCCTTGGACACTACTAATACTAGTGTTATCTTAAACAGCTAAGCAAAGTCTTTCTTTTTCTTTTTAAAGGGGAACTACTCAATATAGCTTGTATAGGTAACAATTTGGTTTTATATGGAATGCACTCTTTCATTCTCCCTCTATCCTTTGTATTTGGAATATTTCCAGAAAAATCCCAGTGAATGGCTGTCAATCTGGTCTGTGACTTTAGTACAGTACCCATAAAATTAGCAGGATACAAATTAGTATTAGCAGGACATCTTCTGATCATCAGGAATTCAGTTGTCACTTTCAATGACACTTACTGCCACCCCGATCCTTTTAATTGTCCTACAGGGAAGAAAAAGATAAAAAGTCTGGTAAGGTCAGCCCAAAAAGAGTATTAGTTTGGGTTACTTAGTTTAGGAAATTTATATTTTTTTACCGATTATCAGAAACAGCTGATCCCTCCAGAACCCCTCAGTGCTGTCTTAAGTCAGATTAAGACATCATTCATACTGACAGAGTATGTGGGCAATGGGGATCAGACTGCCTTATGTGAGTCTCACTGTGCAGGTGGAGAACACCAAAAAATTGGCTAAACACGTACTACATCAAAAAGCATAAAGTCTGCCCAGCTGCCAAGAGGCCTCTGGTCATTCCCAGAGAGAAGTACAACAGATACATTTCCCAGTTTGTCTGTCAAATGTAGGAATGTGTCTGTGCCTTGGACTCAAAGAGGAGGAAGATCATAGGAATCATAAGTGGAAATGTTACCTAAATACTGCTTTGTTTTAGCAGATGCCAGAATAAAAGCATTCACGGCTAATTCCCAACCCACTTGAAGCCAAAGAAAATTTTTTGTGAAAAAAGAGTTATGAAATTTTTTAGTAAAACTTCCTCAGTTTGTTGGAAATTCTGGTATGGAAACTGTGTAGCTTACTTAAAAGGTCAATGAGAATCTCATGAATAAAACCTAACACTATAATGAAAACACAGTATTTAAAATTTCCCTGGCTCTCCTTGCTCAAAACTGATTAAGAACAGAACTGCTGCTACCCTGTAAAATGCTTGTAAATGAGTCATCCTTTCATCAGCAAAGCCCCAAAAGTTCAGATGCAATTGCCTAAGAAAGAACATTTTCAAAACTGTGGTGTATCGGTTGGAAGATGCTGATAACTTCCAATCCACAGGAGGGCCCTGCTAAAAAAAAAAAAAAGCTCATATAACTTCTCTTTTAAGGTTTCCCCAGCTGACTGATTAAAAAGTCACAACAGAAAATTCAAAGGTCACATTTTCTCAAGTGTCGCTGAGAACTACTATCTGAGCAATTACATGAGATAAAGATGCAAAACACTGAGGCACTGTGAGATCAGATTTAGCCTTCTAAGTTTTTTGTTTTTGAAAAAAATAAGCAAGGGGAGGGCAGCTTTTATTTTTTTAATTACATTTGCATTTTAGGAAAAACCTTACTGGAGATATGTCACTGCTAGACAAGGGAATATACTTTGACTAGATTTTGTTATTCTGTTTGAGGAACTGGTCTAATTTGTATCAGCTAAAAGCACTTTTTAAGATGAATTGAAAGCAGAAGGATTTACCTGAGTTTATACTCTCATGAATCTCTTTTAGATATCTCTGAAGGACGAAATTGAAGGTCAGTTTTACTGTCTATAGAAGCCAATAAGAAAACTTGAAAATGATAAATTTTGCTCCAGATGATAACTAAGAAAAGATTGAGGATTTTGATCCACATTAAGAAAAATCTTTCTTTTACGACTATAAGGTAATATGTTTTGTTGCTCCTGGACATAGCAGCTGAGAATTGGACTAGCAGTTTATTACAGCAAATAGTGGGTTTGAGGGGCAAAGAGGAAGATCCTGAGGGAAAACCTTTCAAAACAGCACGTGTGAGAAGGTGTCTCTCTTCTTGGCTTGTTCTACCTGGAAGGCAGAATCAAAGGATTTTGTTTGTCCTTTCTCAGATGTTGGTAGTGTCAATGGATATGGTAGGAAGTTGCCATAGACATATTCTGGATTTAAGAAGTTTGGATTCCTGCAAAGACAAGCACAGGGCAGAGGTCAAAGGGATCTGGAGAAGCTTGCCAAGAGACATGTTAGGCTGACAGAACCATGATTTGCAGTCCCTCTCCTAAAATACTGGGTTTTGCTGTGCTGGGGTATTCAAGAAAAGTGGAAATCTTGAGTGACAGATTTACTGTGAGAGCCCCAGGTGAGAAGTTCATCTGATTGATACACAGCAACAGTGAACTTCTGAGACTGAACAGAGCATTACTCTCAGGCAGAGGCAAGCCTCGTGAGGAGACATGAACTTCCCTTTGGAAACTTTCCCTGTTCAGCATCAGACACTTTTGGGAAAAGACAGGTAAAGGGGCACAAGCAGGCAGGTGCAGGAAGAAGGAATTACAGGCAGCAAAGAGAAAAGCAATTCTCTACAAAGAAATAAGAACCTTAGGAAAAGCATAAAGCGATTCGGAAAGAACAGGACCTTCCAGGGGTCAGTTGCTGCATTGTATGACCCATTGTCCCACAACCACCAGCTGAGCTACAGTGGTGTGAAGGTATGTGGCATATGTATATTATCTTCACACCCGGATGAGGGAAAAAACCTGAGGAGTCCAACACTGTTGAAATAGAATGAGAAAGGCTTCTTGGTATGCAGTGGACTCCAGCAGACTTAGAATAAGACCAGCTTGTTTTACCGTAATGAAAGATTTGCGGAGGAATTAAAAATATGCAGTTTCTTCATTTTTACAAGTTTTATTTTTCATTATCAAATTTTGAAAAGCAAGCAAGCAGACAAACAAACAAAAACACCCCAAAATCCCACCTGGGTGTTCTGCCTTCATTGGAGTATTGAGATGTGTCCTTGTTGAATCAGAATGTAGATATAAGACCTTTTTTTTTTAAAACAGCATCAGAGTTACCTGCCACTGTTTTAATATATCAGGAGCTTGTTCCTCTTTTTTTGAGAAGTGTTATCTCAAGGCTGCAACATGCATTTCACGGCAGGAGAACATCTCATGAAAAATTCACTCTGGGACACCTTGAGCTTTACTAGAACTGAGAAAAAGGAGTTTCAAAGATGGTTTGCTCCTGTGATTTTTGTGGGGTTTTGTTTTGGTTTTTTGTTATTCTCCCGTTTGGAGAGTAACAGTTTGGAGAATAACCAGTTTAATTAAGCAGTTTAAATGGAGGTGGACAGTGAGCCAATTAGAAACTGATGGCCAGTTTCCAAGGAAGTGTGATTCCTTACTTCTCTTCCTGCAGAGATGCCAGGAGAGTGGGAAATGGGGACCTCCGCAGGAAAGAAAGGCATGCAGCAAAGAAAAGTCCTTGGCAGAATGTCAGAGCCTGGGAGCAGTTGCCAGGAGCAGGACTGTCCTCACAGAGGAACGGGTGTTTGCGTGGGGGCAAGGGAAAGGTCCACACTAGGACCTTTCAGGGCAGGAGGTATAGGGACAAGCACCACTTTCTGGGCTTTTGAGATGCCAAGGATGGCTGTGAGCAGGACTGAAACCCAAAAACCTCAACACTCATGGCTGAATGGGTTGTAAACCCCTTGCTGACTGTCTGCATATCTCTAAGAAGCTCTGGACACCATCAGTACTTGCATAACACAAGTAATTGGTACTCTTAAGCACCTCATGGGCCTGTCTTTATTTTAGGACAATGATCTGAACCCAGTGGCTTTCTGAAGCCTTATCTGGATGCCATCTGCCACTATTGCTGCTCATGCAAGAATAAGACTTGGAAATTTGGCCCAGACTACAGGACTGGACACCTTCCTCCTCCAGCCTGCATCTAGGAAAAAGACACAGCATCAGGAGAGCCCATGGGCATCACAAACGTAAGGTACAACATTGCCTCCTTAAGTACTTTCAGATTCTCCACTAGCAAGAGAGATCTCTGTAAAGCATTACTGAGCTTTTATTTTTTCATTTAATATTTTCAGATAGCTAGTAAATCCTGCAGCGATTTGGTCCTCCTTGTAATATGAGATGATTAAGATCTTTTCTATCACAGAGCGCTCAGTTTTTCTTTCATGCCACAGTCTTTATTCCCCATGTGGTAATGTGGTAACATGTTATAATACCACTCAACTTGTCAGGAATATTTTTTTATTTTTGCTTTATGAAAGCATTTGTATCTTCTAAACACTTGCTCTAATCCTCCTGGAACAATGTCTGTTTCAATTGTTAAAAGTAACTTCTTAGAATCAAGCAATTAAAAAGGAAATTATTTGAAATGCTAGATTACTGGTTGGAGCAAATTTCAATCTTGCCACTGTTTTCCATTCCTTGAGCAGTGACGTTGCAATCAAGATTTCAGCTGGTATGATACAGAGCCATTCCACCCATCTGTGTCTGTGAACATCAGTAGAAAGGGAAATATAGTGAGCTGTGTCCTTCATTACAGCTATTATATGTGATGCTGCTCCTATGAACTTTAAGAAAGATCTTACTGTATTTACCGAGTTTACTTTTGTTTTGTTTTGATTTGCTTTTCTATAAAACTCATCTTCCAGAGTCTTGTTTTTATTGGGAATCTCAGCTTTCATATTTCTTTCCATTTTATTTTTTTTCATTTAATTTCTAAGTTTCATAAGTATATAGGAATATTTGATATGATAAACTGTATAAGTCTGCAAAGCAAAAAGCCAACAAACATTGTTTATAAATATTGTGTGATCAAAATTTTTAGGAAAATCTGTTTTGGGGAGTAGTTCTACTTGGCATTTTGGGGTTGTGACAATGTTGAGTGGGTTTATGTTCCTTCCCTCAACTTGCTATCTCCTGTTCTTGAGCCAACCTCAATGCAACAAGCACAATAAGTACACAGGCTGAGTATAGGTTCTGAGCAATCTATTGACACTAGCGACATAAAGCTAAAAATTAGGAAGAAATACACCTTTAAAAAAACCCCACAACTTAGGTTAAGATTTAAGGACACCAAATGAAATCACACTTAAGGAACAAATCAAAGAGAAAATAGGCGAAGGTTGAAGAGCAAGCTAAAATGGATTAAACAGGCAAGAAGTTAAAACTAAACAAATACAACTGTTTGCAAGTCCTCCAAACCCCACAAATCCTAGCATGTATCCTTCCCATGGTCAGTGACCGGGTGAAGACCTTTGAATCTATATTTTTATATGCAGTCACCAGAATAGATGTGTGATTGTCATTGCTGTGACCATGTGGCTGACACCAGCTTCTGATGTGGGTGGCAGGGGGTTACGCCATTGTACAGCCCCATCTGCCACGCCGTGGGAGTTCACTTGCTTTTTAATTTCTCTCTACTCCACTGGTCTGCATGGTACCAAACTCATTTCAGGCAACACTTCGTTGTGATTTAGCAACAAGCAAAGGGTGAGCCTGACAAAGAGCTGAAGGTGCAGAAGTGATCCATGACTCCAGACAGCATGATTCCAGCCTGTCCCTCCTCTGCACACAAGGACTGCTACACATCTCTCAGCCCAGTGGATGACCTCTAAGAGCCTACCTCCACAACACGTACTTAAAGGGAGGGCAGATAGGGAATATCCTCAATCTGCAGGTTAGCTGCCTCACTATTATTGTGTTTAATTGTTCTCAGTAGAATCTGTCTAGTTCCTTTTCTTTTTACCCATTTGAGTACTACTACTAGTAATAATAGCAATAACAATAATAATACCAAGATCTTTAAAAGCTCAGAAAATGAAACACTGTTTCCCATGCAAGCAGGTGAAGGAAAGTGACTACTGGGATGAGAAATGCATCTTTTCTATATTAAATAGAAGAGGAATAATAGCTGCTGGGTCAGGTCAGTTGACCCAGCTACTGCCTTTTGTAAGTCACTGGGTAAATGTGGGTGTTGGTGGGTGAACTAATGACCAGCTGCCTTGGTTCCCCAATATAAACTGAAAGGAAGGATTTGCAAAGTTGTATGGTGATAGTATACACATTTCAATATAGCCACATGCATATTCATGAGTGAAAACCGGCTCTACTTCTTAATAGCAGCTTATAGCCAAATGCCAACATTCTTATCCAGAAAAATCTCTCATTTAGCTGGGTGGGAGATCTGCCCAAACTCAGGCGTTCAGGAACTGATTTTAAATGCATGCCACGGAAAACAGTTTCCTGTTCCTCTTCGCCTCCAGCATTAGATTAGCACTTAGAAATACCAAAATTCAATAGTGGCAACTGTATTTTTAATACCTTGGGGAGCTGCAAATAATCTGGCCCAGAACAATAAAAGCTCTTCCTCCAGAAAAATCCTCTGCTGTACCCAGCTTCCCCAATGGCTTGGTGTCTGGTAGCCATACAACATGTTGGGCTTGCTGTTTGCTTATTCAGCCACTGCCCACCACAGATCCTCAAGGGACTGGCAAATGGGAAAGTTGTGGAAGACCAGAATTTGCACATTCCCTAAGTCCCAAATTGTTGGTTTGCAAAGTATTTGGTGATACTTCTGCATGAAAAGGAAATTTGAGTCATTGGAAATGCAGGGTTTTGCAGCAGTTCCAAATCAGCGTTTCCACAGCGAGCAGCTCTTCTCAGCTCACTGCTTTTCTTTGTCAGGAAGGGAGAAAGCGAGCCCTTCTTAATCACCCTGAAGTCAATGAGGGGCACTGCCACCCTGTCACTCGATGATTAATTACCACATCTGCAGATAGGGCTGCCAGCAAACAAGTGGGCATCATCCATGACGTATATGCAGCAATGTATTTAAAGGGAAATCTGTACAGCCACCGCAGCTAGCATGGACTCAGGAGGGGAAGGGGGGGCCTTGTCCCAGTAAGTCAGCATCTGCCATCCAGCAGCTGCAAGACCAACAAAGCTCCTTCAGAAGAAAACAAGAGAAAACCCTGAATCCACTGGAGGAAACTGTGTTGTTATTCATCTTCTTCTCAGTGCAAGTATTCCATCTCTTCCCACTCAAATGTTCCCCAAATCAATTTTTCTATGGGTACATCTAAAGTCACTGGTTCTGGAAATTCATGAAAGAAACACAATGGGAATCTTATTGTTTCACTGGACTCTGAGAGATCAGACTTTGGGAAGATCTTTAAATACCACAACAGCTCAGAATTCCAGTTTTATGCAGTTTTGCTTTATTTTCCTGCGCTCTAGGCACTGACAGACTCTGTGTGTGTGTGATTAGTTGTGGTGATACGGCATATATATGTCCTCACAAACACACACAGCCTTGTTGCAAAGAGGTGCACAGGAGATTCACAGTAAGGGGCAGGTTAGGATTTCTTTCTTCTGAGCTACTGCAGAACTGCTTGTGCTTAAAAAAGAAAAGAAAAAAAAAAGAAAAAAAAAGAGAAGATTTGGAATTAAACAAAGGAGGTTTTGAAGTTTTACTTTTGTATAACTATATCCTCTCCCAGACTGGCACACACCGGAGGGTGACATTTCAGTTACATCCATTCTTCTGGGTCTGTCCCCTGGCTTAGAGCACACACGGCACAAGTGGGTGGCGTTCGGTTTCATTGCTCCTTTGTCCCAAAGCTGGAGGCATCTTTTTGTTTTAACGGCACATTGTGTTCCTTGACAAGACAGAGCTAATGCCCTGAGCGGGATTCTATTCACATAGTAGCAGTGGATTAGAGATTTGATTTTCCTTTTTAACAAATCAGTATAGCAGATGGCATTGGGAAAGGAAAATGCATGCACCACAGGGATGTAGCAGAGCTTCCCAGATACCTGCCGCACAGGGCATGGCACTAAAGGGCAAATATATGCAGGCCAAGGAATTATAACTACTGCCTCCAATGTTTTATTTCCCCTTTCAGAGCAGAAACCCCACATGCCCCCAGCTGCCAGTGCTCTCCATCTTAGCAGAGACAAGTTCCCTGGCATTCTAGCTTTAATGTCTGATGAGTTCCTGTTGCTGTTGCTGCCTACCACATCCAGAAATGAAGTCACCACTTTTCTAGGGTGCAGTGGCTGCATTTTTTCTGCCTGGAGTTTTCTGACACAGCAAGGTTACAGTCACAACCTGCACCTCTACTTAAGATGCTGCTACA
Organism: Tringa tobata; assembly: GCA_033628505.1. Classification (NCBI taxonomy): domain Eukaryota; kingdom Metazoa; phylum Chordata; class Aves; order Charadriiformes; family Scolopacidae; genus Tringa; species Tringa tobata. Next base: position 720,353 of record JAHREE010000457.1, read on the forward strand.
ACTGTGCGAACAAAAGCTGTACCTACCTCTATAACTCATTTTGGTCACCAAGTTGAGGTAAGGGCTAGACACCTAACATGTCCTCAACCTCAGCTGAGACTGCTCACCTGAAGGCACGTGCCTGGCACATGTAAGCACAAGCACATTTCTGCAGCACCCCTTCTGCTGAGAGCCCCAGTGGGACCGAGGATCCGAGCCAGGAAGGATGTGCATATCCATGCTAGAAGGATATCTGTTTGGGGATTTAGTGGAGGACATTTGGGATGGTGCTGTCACCAACCAATAACAGTCACAAACATTGTGAAAGTGAATTAGTTTGGGTAAACTCTCCATATCTCCAACGCATAGCTTGACAAGAGACACTATGTAGAAACAGATCCCCTTCCTTTCTCCATTAAGTCACAATCTTCCTCCCCACTGACATTAAAAAAAAATAAAAATTAAAGGAAACTGTCAACTGTCCCTGGATAAAATAGCATAAAATATTGACAATATTTTCACTTCTTGGCCCTTGACATCCACTCGCCATTATGAACTATTTAATTACTAAAGGGAATGGGAGATGCTGCAGTTTTTCTCTACAACAGCTGCATCTTCTCTTTGTCCTGATCAGCCTTATACTGGTTTCTTACAGCTAAGTAGCATCAGGAGGGCATTATCATCAGCAAAGCCACAAACCCGCCCAAAAGTCACTGCATAGATTGTTTCTCTTCACTGAGCAAAATATATCTCACTGCAGTTCTTTTTTATTAATGCATTTTGAAGCCTTTCTGTGCAGTATGCTTGACAGTTAGTCAAGTGTCCTTTGCACTGACTGCTGCTGTAAGTTACTCCTTTGGAACAAAATTTGTCTCTTTCAGAGAAATAATTGGAAGAAGGAGACGGAGGGTGATCTTAACACTGCAAATTCCCTTGTATTTTGTGCAACAGGATGGGGGATGTCACTGCAAGGGTTCAGACAGGGGCCAAGGTCCCTCTCTTCATTTGTGGTAGTATCTAAGGGACAATGGAGAATTAAATTTTATCTGTGAAATTTTGCAAGGTAAAAGAGGTCCATTTCCTTTGGAATAGTAAAATTGGAGGGCTGCAGCAGACATGGGTGGTACTTCTCCCTCCCTCTTGGACCACCATGCACTTCCCGTCAAGGAAGTGGCAAGATGAGTCACCTCTTGCTTTCTCCCTGCAGGCAGTGAGCAGTTCCCAGCTTCTCCCTGCAGCGCTGTCCTTCTCCCTGAGCACTGGCTTTGCTGCAGTGGTGGATGTGTATGTGGAAACTCCACTCCTTATCCACTTAGTACCTTGCTTTCTCCTTGCCCATCCAGCTTGGAGGCATAGGAAAAATGGAGAAGCCTGGAGAAGAGAAGGCTCCAGGGAGACCTTATAGCAGCCTTCCAATACCTGAAGGGGACCTACAGGAAAGATGGAGAGAGACTTTTTATCAGTGAGTGGAGCAATAGGATGAGGGGTAACAGTTTTAAACTGAAAGAAGGGAGATTTATATTAGATATCAGGAAGAAATTCTTTACTGTGAGGGTGGTGAGACACTGGAACAGGCTGCCCAGAGAAGCTGTGGCTGCTCCATCCCTGGAGGTGTTCGAGACCAGGCTGGATGGGGCTTTGAGCAACCTGCTATAGTGGGAGGTGTCCCTGCCCAGGGCGGGGGGGTTGGAACTCAATGATCTTTAAGGTCCCTTCCAACCCAAACTATTCTATGATTCTATGAAGCAGCAGTTCTGCAGTCAAATGTCCTTTCCCGTCAACAAGTGAAACAATGGACCCCACAATTAACCCAGAAAAGGGAGAGGGACCGCTTTATGCTCTTTTATTTCATTGCCAGACCAGTCAGGAGGAGGTGTTACAGCCTGAATTTTTGTACAGACAGAAGGAAAAAATTCATAGCAGCATTCAGAGTCTTTGTCTCTCACTCCCGCCTCTCCCTTTTTCTATTACTTTTCTGCTGGAGACTGAGTTTTGTTCCAGACAAGTAACCTATGGCAGTAGACTCAAGCAAGAGGGCACTGGGTTGGAGTGTATTGCACAGACAATGAGAGAACTGGGGGGGGGAGTGGAGGGCGGGGGAAGACGTGCAGAAAATTACAGCAAGAAAGAAGAGACCTCCAGAAACACAATCCAGATATTTCAGCTCTGTTTCAGCAGCTGTCTCAGAAGACTCTGTTAAAGCAAGAATTTCTTTGCTGCGACTTGTTACCTGAAAAATAAATAGGGAACAAGAACGGGAAGCAAAGTGCTCAGACTGGTTTATCTGAATGAGACAGTGACTTTTTTATGGATACAGAATTTCAGATTAACAAGGAGATGCTTCTGACATGTTTTAGGAGTGGCTCCAGGGACTTTCTGGACACACAGATTTTCAGAGCTGTGTGTGTTTAAGTGCAGCCCCATCAGATCATATACAGAGAGATGCATTTCACATCAGCCAGAAAGGGAAAAAAACAGACGGTTTCTGCACTTGCTTTGTGCATTGGGCTGTCCTTGCTGTTGTCTGTAGTTCTCCAGAACTGAATTGGAAGTGCTTATTCAAAACCCTATGGATGGCCATTTCCAGTATTCACACAAATGGTTTCTTAACTCATTATAGCCAACAGGTAATGCTGGAGGAAAAAAACCACTACAGGTATTAATGTAACAAGCATTAAAGGATGTGTGTAAACATTTTGTTGATTTATGCTGAGAAAAAAGCAGCTTTGGGGAATGTGTCTTTACAACAAGTACAGGAACTCTTTGAACTTTATTTTTTAATTTTTTGGGGGTGTGTCTGCACTTATGATAACTTTTTACATGGCCAAAAATAAACCAGAGGGTGGTCTCCTTAATTTCAAAGTGGAAGAGACTGAGGTTGTTGTAGTATCTTGTGTCTAGAAATCTCAGACTAAGTTTCCCAAGCAATTCTCCTTGCCCTTTATTTCTGAATATTAAAGGGAAATTTGCCTTCACTGTGGGAAAATGCATATACTGGTTGCATTGCAACATAAAATATACACTTGCATGAAAGTGACAATTTTTTTCCCTGTCAGCTGTGTTCTGGAGAGAAGCTATGAAGTACATACCAGAGATGACAAGACTATACCACTCCTTCTCATCCTCTTGCTGTAAATAGCCTCCAATTATTATTATCTCAGACCTTCAGCCCTACTCTCTAATGAAAAGGGTTTGCATTAGCAAATTCGGAGTGGCCTTGGAAGAGTGTTTATTATGAAAAGCTTCAGGAGCAAAGAAAGGAGTTGGCAAATGACTTGCTTGGGTGAGAACTGCTGTATGCAATTCCCATGCCAGTGAGCGTAATGTATAGCCAATGCAAACATCAATCTTATAGATGCTGTTGATGCCTCTGCTCTAGAGCACTAGAGTCACTGGCAAGGGGTGAAGCAGCTGCAGCTCTCTTGGTCCTTCTGTCCCAGGGAGCTGCAGCTGTCTTCAAGGAGATGAAGACAGTGGCTGGTGCTTTTGAACAGAAAGGCATCTGCTAATCGGAAAAGGGAAGGCAGCTAGGAGGACGTGATAATCACAACCCATCACTAATGCAGATAACAACCTTTCTCAGTCATCTCCCTGACAGTGTATCTTTTTCTGCCTCATTGGAGACCGGGGCGGGGAATCGGGATTGTTATTCATATACCCAACCTGGGTTCTTTTTTCAAACAGGATTCCAGATGGCCAACAATTTTGACTCAGGTGAACAGCTCATTTAGCAGTATCGGGCTGAGGATTCAGTGATTTCAAGAGCAAACAGCAACTCAGAAGCAAAAAAAAACCATAGAGGGGGAGCCATAAAATATTGAAATAGTGATGTATGTGCACCTGAGTCTTGCCTCAGAAAAAGGCTCATGAATTTTAAGGGTCTTCAGATCTACCTAGAGGAAACCTTTACTTACTATACAACTGGAGGTACGTAGGAATTTAAAAGGAACTGGAACAGGCTTTCTAGAATATTTTAGGACAATGAAATGTTTTTTTCATAATACATCCATCATGCAAAATGTCAAATACAGTTTGCAGAGAAAATCAAGCAGGAGCCAAAGAGGAAAAGAAGGTCTGAAGGTGAAGGAGCAAGTACCACTGAGGAGTGACAGAATGTCAGAGAGCAGAGCTTCTCCATGCCCCTGGCTGTTTACTTATTTTTGCAACTGGTAACTGTATATTGCACAGTGATTTATTTATATATTTTTATATTTAAAAGCTTAGATTTACGGAGAAATAACCGACCCTGAAGTTGTTTATCGGAAGCTTCCCTCCTCCTCATGTTGGATATTTCACTACTTATACTGTGTCCTTGGTAGAGCAGAGAGAGGCGTGTAAGGAACACCTGAGCTCAGAGAGTTGCCTTCTTTTGCAGAAGAATTTCCTGCACATAAAGATTTGCAGATTCAGGTTGTTAATTTGTTACTTGGGGTTCAAGGCACAAGTCTTCTTACTTGTCTTTGTTATTAAGCAAGCAATTTAGGCAGATCTTCTTTGGCATTAGGAGCAGGATTTGCTGGGGACCTCTGTCTAGACACCCGTGTCCCCGTCCCCCCCGCCAGCAGGACTCACTAGGCAGAAGGAAGAAACCCACTGCTGTAAAGCTGCAAAGACCTCTCCTGGTTTCCACAGCTGTGTGTTTAATCACTGAATAGCTGCAGTGGGGGTCAGAATCTTTCCCCACTATAGATTTATACCAGGAAATATGGAGATTTTTCCCCTCAGACGTTGTTACTCTTAATTAAAACCTATCTGGGAGCAGAATATAACCCTGTATGATCATTTCCAGGAAGGGCAAGTATTAACTAAGCTCCTAACTCTTGGATGAACTCTTCTTTTTCCATCATTGTGTTATGAGATGGGATCCCTGAAAAGGTTTATTAGCCTAGATTTAGACCCATATGGTTTCATAGTAATGGGTCCCTCTTCACATCAGCTGTCTTCTCAGAGAGCAAAGGCAATTAGAAAGCAGTAGAAAAGAAACACTACTGTATTTACATTCTTAATAGTGTTGGCCTGATGCCCTGTGAAATCTGCTTTGAGGATGGTTATTAAAAATGCAAGAGTGATTGACAAAAGACTGAAGAGTCTCACTTTCAGGTCACGGGTTTGCCCTCACGCTGACATGATAGTGACCAAAACTCATCACCTGGCTGGCTGTGATGATCCCTGGTAAAGATTTCCTCTGGGTCCCCTGTGAAACACAGCAATGGGTCAGTGTGGAGAAGCCTGAGCTGCCCCAGGGGCAGGAGGAGCAACAATTTGGCACCTATCCTATGGACACAGGTAAATGGAGTAATACTATGAAATCCACCCCTGACCCAAAAGTAGGTATTTTTATGTACTGCAAGGCTACCCACTCATTGGCCTTGAAAAAAGGGAAAGAAATCCTTGGGTCAGTACATTCTCATGAAGTAGTTTAAGATCTTGGTTTTATAATCTCAGATAGTTCAGTATGGCGTCCAGTTTCAATACTGCTTTTCACTGATTTCCAACAAATATTTCTAGCACAAATAGTGTCCAGGGCGTGAGAGTAGCATTTATTTGGTACAGAGGGAAACAGTTCAATCACTCATTTCCATAGCATGAAGGTAGAACATGTCTGAAAAGAAAAAAAGATACCAATGTCCCAGTAAGGAATACTAATCCCATAATTAAACAGAACAAATCAATCCTTAGGACAAAAAAATATTCAAAGGTCAATCTACTGTTATTTGTGCCTAGGAACCTTCGTCTCTTATTCTGATAAAAATAAAAAGCATGCAGTTTGTAAATATCTGTTACTTTTCAGAGAAAAAAAAAAGAAAATTTGGGGGTTTTCTCTTCTTTTGTCCTTTTATCATTATTTTAATTTTGACATAAATACAAAACAATGCATGAAAAATTACTACAAATGCAGGCAATCTTAAAAGATCAATAAACAGCTCAGTGGATCTGAGACAGAGCAGTATTTCAACCTTCCAAAATGGCATTCTAATGTTCTATATTAATTAAATACAGATTTTAGAAAGACAGTTAACAGAGCAAGTACAACCCAGCAGGTTGGGAATGTTGATTTCTCTTCTTTAATTGTGTTGTTAAGCCACCTCCACAGATAAGAGAATAACAAATTAGCACGGAGGACAAAAGAACATAGAGATGACACAAATGAATAATAAAAAATGAGACAGGGAATAAGAAAGCAATGGGGGCTAAACCATGCTGACTTCTCTTCCTCTCCCACACCCACATGCACAGACCCAGCCCAGAAGCCCTCCAGGATCCCAGTGACATCCAGCAGCCACTCGCCCTGTGCTATCACATTGTCCCTGAGCCAGATGTTCTCATTTAGCTATTGTTTATTACAAAGCAAAACACGCGTTCCTTGTCAATCCACCCGTTGCCGTTTTCTCCCAGCTAAGACATGGAACACAAGTTCTCAGAGATCCTTGGCTTAAATTTAATTTTTGAGGCAATCAACTTCAACAGAGCTGCTGATTGCAGCAGGACAGGGATTAGCTCCTATGTGAACACCTGAAATAGCAATTCTCCACCTTCACAGCACTGGTCCGTACATTCTGCATTCGCTGTGGTCGTTGTTGGAGGGAAAAAAGGAATGCTATTTTATTTTAAGTAACATCTTAATGAGCAGGCTTTTTCAAGGGTTTTTTCACCACAAACTGAATTTTCTCTAAAAGTTCCTACAGAAATCAACACTCAAAACCTGTCACAGAGCTCTGATGCTTTTTTTAATCATCAATCAAACAGGAAGATGGCAACAGGATGCACTGTGTCATGTTTGTGTCATTGTAATGCAAGGCTTCAAGGATGTGCTAAAACTACCTAAAAGTTTTCACATTCAATTTGGATAAACACTTTAAAATAATCTCATTGCTCAGCTAAAATCTTCCTAGTTGGACAAAATTCAGGCACAGCCTTTGCCACAGGATTTCCATTTCAGACTTGCTGAAAGCAACTTGAGGAATGATCACTTCACAACTTTCTTCCTTGGGCCACTTGAAATGGGAAGTGCATAAAAATGAAAAGTGGTGGGAAAGGAATCAAACTTTTTCAGCATTTATCACAGTTTATATCATTTCAAGGCATGGTAGAATTTTCAGGAGATTTCTTATTTTACTGGAATAAATTTAACGCTCTCTGACATTGAGAATAGTCAGTGATTGCCTGGAGGTTTCTGAGATAACCAAAAAATCAGCACCCAAAGGTCTTAAAAAGGTAGTTTGATTAGACCTGAAAATTGCAGGCCCCTCTTCACTGTAGTGCTCTATATTATTTAATTCTGATGTAACATCAATTTTTCTCCAGGCTGTGGTCGAGAGTAAAACTGAACATCTATTCAGCTTCTGTGATGTCCAAGTAACATTTGAATGGTAGAAACGTGCAAAGAAAGGAAACAAAGAGGGAGCAAGCCACTGCTGCCTCTCCGTTTGGAGAAGAGGGCTAGCAGAGCCCGGCCAGTTGTGAAAGCTCATTTCTTCTTACAGTCAGTGTCCCCTGAGGGACAGTTGGAGATTTTACTGGTTGATCTAACCCATGCATACTTTTTTGTGTGCTTTTCTCTTTCATATTCTAAATCATATACTTCTGCGATGTTATAAAGGTTAGGACTGCATTATCTTTCACAATCTTATCCAGAGCTTGCACTGGACCCTCCGAGCCACCTAGAAGCTGGATATCCACATTAGCCTATGTACTTAGTCCCAATGGTCTGTGGCGAGGGCTCATACCTGAGGCTTAGTTCTCTGCTAATTGCAAACACATGTCCAGCCTGGAGCACGCACACCATGAACCTCTGGGAGGCTGCAAACGGTGACAGGACACTGAAGTGCCACAGCTCTCCTATCGACTCACACTCCTTCCTCTTTCCCTGGCTTGCATTTCACCTCTTCGCTGTGGCTTGTGTTTTCTGCTTCCCTCCACTCTGCTGTGTTTGCTGGTGAAGCCAGCCTGGTGTGCAGGTGCTGCCGGTCCCACTGGGTCTGTGCACAGCAGCTGGCAAATCCTCTCAAACTGCTCCACTGCAAATTTCAAATTCACCTGCCCTTCTGCCTTCTCCAGCCACCTGGTCTGTCAGCTTTTTTGTTGTTGTTTGTGGGGTTGGTTTGTTTGTTTTTTATTGGCAGGAAATCCACTATCCAAAACAGTGCTGGGCAAACCTGACTCTTCAGTGACTGTACAGCTGTGTTACAGGTCATAAAGAGAGGAACAAAACCATCATGCTGGACAAGCAATTTCTGTGGGACTCGCTGTCTCTGCCTCAGGCTATGAAGACAGGAGACAGAGGGGACAATAATTGTTGGTTGGCTAGGCAGGACACCGATTTCATTATTGCATTGGCAGCCCTCAAAAAGAAACACTGTACACAACCAACCCATCAATTCATATTTAAACAGTACATAAAGAAGATAAATGAGCAACGGCAGGAATATATGGAATCAGTTTCTTACTCCTACAGCAGTATCGTATTGCCCTGAGTTGCTGGCAGGTACTGCCCTCTCTCCTTTCCCGTAAGCCTGTGTGGCTTGTAAAAGGAAAGACCTCTTTGAAAGGGTTTCTCAGAATTGCTGAGCATTTTGAAGTGCTTTACTAATAATATGTCAAGAATTTTGGTCTAATGGAACTACATCAGATACAAGCAATAATGACTCTCTTGAGTTATGCTGTGTAAGAGGATCGTGAGGACACTATAGTCCCCATCCTCCAGGCGGACAGAGTAGTATTCTTGAAAAACTACCATCTGGCAATACGTGATAACACTCAGCCAGGACGTAGTGGAATGTACCGGCGGGGAACCCAGTGAGAAGACTTTAAATATCAGAAAGCTGCCAAGGAAGAGCAGACGTTCATTGCTGAGGGTCTGTGAGCTTTTCATGTGCATGCCCATGTGCTCTTTACCCTTTAAGGTTCTTTGACAGCCTCTTTTGATTCCTAAGATAATGTGAATGTTCTCATGTACAGGACACAGAACTGTTGTATTAGTCTAAGTAAAATGATTCCAATACTCTGGAGAATTCAAAGACGTGTCTTGCTGTACACCTTTCTGATACTTGCATATTGACCACTGAGCAGCAATGAAAATATGAATGCCTTTTTTTTAATTCCATGACTATTAAAAAAGAAAAAACTGAGTCCAAGCAGATCCTGGCTGCAAAGCCAACAGCCTCAGTTCATGGTTATAATTAAAGTGTTAAGCAATGAACTGAAATAGTGCATCCAGGCTTGGAATCTCCTCCTAACCTAAGATGTAATGAGTGATTTTGTTTGTCTGATCATCCTCCTCCACATCATCCTGAAGAGCTGGTTGCTGAACTCTCCCCCCCAACACATGACAACAAAAAGAAGGCCCTGAGAGACCTTTTGTGCAAAGCTTGTGTTGGTAGAGCAGTTTGAAATTGAAACTTCCTCCGAGTAAAAACATCCATAATTTCCTCCCAAATGCCTCCTCCTGAACCAAGGAATAAAAATTGCAAAATCAACAGAGGCATCTATTTTCCCTAAGGCAATGCACAGGAGCTGACCTAGCAAAAGCTTGTCTTTGTTTTGCTGCTACAGATTTTTTGTTTTGCTTTGCTTTTGTTTTGTTTTTAATGGTACCAATCTAGCTGTCCAAACTGTCTCTGTTCCTATAGAATAATAATCAACTTCCTAGTTCAACAGCTCTATGTCATGAATATTAAAAAGAATATCTCAATAATACAGCTCAGCAGCATTTGTTTTATCCATTCTAACCTCATGAAAGAATTTAGAAAAGTTAAGACTTCATCAAAATATTTTTAAAAGGGAGGAATGATGACAGAATTTGATGGCACATAAACATATTTGCAATGGGTATATTAATTTGCAAATATTAATGTTCTTCTCTGGGAGGTAGACTAATTTCTTAACATTTCCTGGAACCAACATAGTCTATACAACAAACAGAACAACATGAGTTATAACACTTATCTTTCTTCTCTGTTATCTTTTAGCTGCTTTAACAAGAACCTTTTACCTTTTCATTCTGTACAATTTCAGTGAAAGTCTTAAATTAGCTTCTGCCTACCTGCCAGAAAGCTATTTATCCCCCTGTAGGTGTGATTTATACAGGTAGGACAAACTGTGTTCACTTTCATGCAGAACACTTCACATGCTGGGGACCACAAAAGATATATTACTGGAAGGGGAAGTAGTTGTCATGACTGACAGTGGATCACCCATACTCATGCATGTTAAAAACTGTATGGGCCAGGACAGCACAGGATAGCCTTGGCTGTATCTACAATGGACTGCAGAAAGCTTGTGTTGCACCTGGCCTTGAGAAATCTTCTGTTAAACATTATTTGCAAAGCAAAATATTATGCAAACCTCTTCATGGATAGGTCTCACTCTATTATACCACCAGTTGAGCTGTCAGCTTCCCTGAGACAGGGCTGCCTAAATGATATTTAGAAGATGTAAAGAGAACAGCAACAAGAGTAACCGGGTTTGATATGAACTTCTGCGACACTTGGATTGAAGGGATGATACAATAGCACCTGGAATGCTGTGCACATGTTGGTTCACTAACTCTTCTAGCAGTAAGGATGAAAGGAGGGGAGATGAGCAAAGAGAGAGGGAGGCAGTGCTAGCCAAGGTGAGAAGATGGGAGAGGGGCCTGAGAAGAGAAGGAATATAATGGGACTCTCAGATAAATCTTTAGGGATATTTTTGGGGAGCTGCTTAAACATTTCCTTAATTGTGGGCACGTCAGAAATCTAAACAAGTTTTAAAAAGTAAAAGCCAGCATTTATTAGACTGCAAACTGGAACCATTAACTTATATTAATATAGAAAAAAATCTAAAGAAGATAGAAAAGAAATAAGTGGTTCGTTAAACTGTGCCCCTCTGCCACCATACTCCCACAGAGCTGGTCAGATCTTTGCAGCTGACTCTTAGTCCAGCAACTCTGCCGCTTTCTGAGTGCCCGTTTTTTTCTCTTTAGTTCTTTCTGAAGAAGCCACTCTACCCTTCTGTGCTCTGTACCTTTCAAGGGACACAAACAACTCCTTAACCTGGTTAGTACCCCATAACCTGGTTATTACCCCTCTAACAGTAGACACAGTGAGGCAATAAGGGTGCTTATCTGTATTGAATACACTCAGACAATAAATACAACAGAAGATCTGCATCCTGTAAGGCGTGAGATGGTGAGAAGAAAGGTGGAGAGGTTAACAGCAATGAAGCTCAGTTAAATTGAGAATCAGACCCTAACTTTTCCCCTAATGTTTTCCTGCTAATGAGAGTCAGCAAAAAATCACCCTTCCTACCCACTGGACTTGTGCATCTCTCCAATAACGATCCTATCTACTCTGTGCCTTTCTGCTTGCCTTTCTCTAAGCCCTTGAGCTTGTTTTTGCTACTGCCAACGTGAAACCATGACCCTGGAAGCAGAGCTGCTGCTCTCTCCTTGCTGGTCAACATGCAGGGCAGGCTACGCACAGCAAAGCCTGTCAAGCCTTCATTTAACGTGATGGAGAGCCTTGCCAAGGAGAAACACTCCCTTATTCATCACCATGTTGCTAACACCCTGCACAGAGACCCAAAATGGCTGCTTGGTGAAAGATAAGGTCTTGCTGGCATTTAACCTTCTCTCCGGGACTGAAGAAGAGGGAAACTGTGATTAACAGCCACCACCTTGCTGTGTGCTGGGGAGTGAGCTCTGCCCTGAAAACAGGACCCTGGAGCTGAGATACCAGAAGTTATCATGGCTTTGGTGTCCTTTGTAATTGCATTTAAAAATTGGGTACTGTGTTTCCCAAGTGTGTTACATTTTCTACCTGCACTATTGGCCTGCCCAGCTTCTTGTGCCCGAGATTACTTTGCCCTCCGGGTTACCAGAGAGATCAAGAGACTTGTCCTGAGGTGACAGGAGGTGACAAGGCAGGACAGCAAGCTGAGAAGCTGCCTCATCTCCAGTGGGCAGGTAGCACCTGCAAAGTGCTGCCCTGGGGGTGGATGTGAGCCTGGACATGAAGGGTTAAGTGAAGTGCTTGTTATCCTTCAACCCAACACAGGTGGTGAAAGGGAGGTGGGAGGTGAGGGGGAAGGATTATAAGGCTTCAGGAAGGAAAGGAGCAAAGCTGCTTCTGCCCTGGGCCTGCTGCCTGTGGGTGCTGACGCACTGCAAGTCCCTGCTACAACTGATCCCCGCCTCAGGAGGGAGGAGGCCAACCCTGCTTAAAACTGCAAGGTAGGACCCAAGGGGTTTATTAATAAGCATCTGACTGATGGTGCCTGTTATCCTGAGGTGGTACAAGCTTAAACCAAGCCCTCTGCTTGTTGGTTCTCTGTAGATAAATGTGTTGGAGTGTTTGCGAAGGACCTCTGTGGGTTGTGTGGGGAGCACTGGGCAGCTAGGCCAGCCCCTGAGGGATCCCGAGGTGTGGATGTTGCAGCTGGGCTGCTTTGGGACCTAGTGGTTAGCTGGCTGTGGTAAAAGCCATCTGAAGAGATGGAAGAGAGTTTAAACCTGGGCTCCTGAGCTGCTGTGTGGCTGGAGTGGTGTTAATGATTTGCACCTGGTGTTGGTAATTAGCAGTGCTAGGAAGCAAGTGAGTGTGCAGAGGCTTCCTGCGCTGGTAGCAGTGATCTTCTCTCCCCTTTTGCTGCATGAAACGACTTTCTCAAAGGTACCTAATCTCAGGGGGCAGGGAGGTGGCACAAGAGATGGTTGGGGATCTTTTGAAGGAATGGTTTTTACCTTATAAACATTGGTTTTGAGAAAACTAAAGCATCAGGTTGCCCTAGGGTGGCCCAGGGTGATCTTGGTGATTTGTTTCTACTGCTTTATTTCAGTCATCTGCACTGGTTATTTTATTTCATATCATTTGGGCTTCAGCAATGGTATTGCATGAGCTATCCTGTTTTTTTCTAACACTACTGGAAAAAAAATGACTTTATTGCCTCTTATATCAAACCAGCCTCAAATTCCTGTTGCCCAAAATCTCAACTGCAGCTCCCTCAGTAGCTACCAGGAAAGCTGCAGGTGACTTGTTTTGACTTGCTCTCTGCAGGTGAAAATGGTAGTTCTCCTTAGGGCTCTGGTCTTCCCCTTGAGGTAGCCTGCAGCTCATAGCCAAAGAGGTGAAAATTACCCAATGATGTACTCTGCTAGAGTTTTGCTCAGAAGGTAGCTGTGATTTCATGCCATGTAGGTAATATTGCCAGATTATAAAAGGGAGATTCCGTCCTACCTTTCACCGGCTCCCCTGGTCAGTTACCCATTCCCTTCCTTGTAACTGTTTTTCTTCCTCAGCTGAGATATGAGACTGGTGCTGGAGGGGCAGGGGGAAGGTTGGGAATGTAAACAAGTATTGGCATGAGGATTGAGGAATATTTTTACATTTGAATTACTGCTTTGGATGATGTGTTGTCAGATCATAGCCCTCAACCACACCCATGCAAGACCTCTGATTCATCCTATTGATTGAATGAAAGGTGAAGTGATCTGGAAAGGGTGATGCTGGGGACTGGACGCATATTTTACTGCTGTTTCATAGACTGGGAAGTTGTTGGTCTTGTGTTAGCTTGACACTGGCAGGTCTTTGTCTCCTAAGTGCTGTTTACATCTCTCAGTTTTAGAGAAGCCAATAATTTAGTATGAGTTGGCAATAATTGTAGAGCACTGTAATGAGTCTCTCAAACTACAATGTAACTAGTCAGCTAATAGTTGCTGAAATGGCTTTCTATGTAATGCTGTGGATACCTTGGAGAGATGAAATAGATATTCTTTGTTCTTTATTAAAGTTTTATGGTAAGAGCTTTGTTCTTTGGCTCAAAGCCTGTTTTTTGTCATTCTGGGGAAAAATTTTCAGAACTGAAATGAAGTTTTTAAAGCTGTTTGTGCATCTTAAAAAGCACATTTTTCAATTTAACTTGCAGCCCTGGAAAATGAGTCCATTGTTCCCTTCTGTTGAACAGAGGAGAGTGGCCAAGGAAGGTTTTAAGTATCCTGCTCACAGTTTCTTGAGGGACATCGTGCCTTGGTCAGACTTTTATTAAGGCTTTGGTGTTGCCATACTGCAGTATTGTACTGGTGAAGTCTCCCAGTGCTGTCTTGGAGCACATACTGGCTCAGAGCATGGACTGAGCAAACTCAAAGCCATGTTGTGTTAGGGTGATACTGATTATTGTTAGTAGGGCTTGCTGAGCACCAGCTGGGTGCCTGATAATGTCACTGTGTGGTAGTGATTTGTGCCATAATCAGTCCTGAGTTGGTAGAGATCCCAGACCTGCCTGTAATTTACCTGTGTCATGTGGATGCAGTTTAGGACTCTCACTGGTCTTTATTGTGGTTCATTACAATTAGAAATCAGATCAGCAGTGTGCAGATCTGCCACAAAAGCTTTGACTGCTCTGTTAGGATTCCACTCACCACAAAACTCTCCTCCACATAACTCCTCAAGCTGACACCAACTAAGATGGCAAAAAACAGTAGTAAAGATTCAGCTGAAAAGTTAGTTCACTAGTTGAGTCAAGATCAGAAATGAGAAGTTGGAGAAGAGCATCCAATTTTGTGAAGATCCTGCCTCCCAGAGCTCTGGGTGGGTGGGATGTTCCCACTGAGACTTCTGTGATGCTGAGTTGCTTTTCCAGGTGATGCCACAGAGTGGCTTCCTTGATAGACAGCAATGAATTGACAGCTTAAAATGGCTCTTTGCAGAAAAGAAGTGACATGTAGAAATGTTCTCTGACTAATGGAGATGGAATTGGTGTCACTGAAGTAGGTAGTGGATTCTCCAGGCAAATCTGTTTACTTTGAATTTCCGTAGAGAAACTGCCTGAGGACTGTTCTGGGCTACACACTATGCTTGAACTGTGAGGGGTTTAGTAGGTGAGACTGGAGAAGTGAGAGAATTTACTTAAGGAATGGATAGTTGGAATGGTTGCTGTGGAGTTTTGCCATATTTGCATTTCCAGTGCGCTGATACAAGTTGATGTATTAATTTTTCTTCTTGAGTTCTCCTAATTTTGGACCTTGATTCCCTGTGTTCCCCAAGCCATGACAGTGTGTCACTTTATGCAGGGTACTTAAAAAAATAATCTAACATTCTCTGGGATCCTCAGCTGGGGTTCATCTATATGATGTTGTTCCCTTTAAGAGTCCCTGTGGCTATTTGAAATTAGTCCTGATTGCTGTCAACAGCAATTGGCAAGAGGGTTTTATCTACAGCTGTAATCTGTTCCTTGTCACTAGAGCATTAGCAGACAGAGGGTTTCTCAACTCCTGCTTTGCATAAATGCTTTCTCAGAAATCCTGGAAGCATTTTTCCACCTCTTGGTATTATTATTTAGGTAAAGTGTCTTTGCATACTCTTCTGCGGAGACTGGAGCACGGATCTCTGCTAGTTTTCACATAGGCTGTGGTGGTAGGGAAGTGTACTAAAAGCCCTACAGCTTCCCAAAGGAAACTTGTGCTACATGATGGATAGTAAATAAGAGGAAATCTGTTCAAAACTCTTTTCAGCTGAGAACTATTTACACTGACTTTGCAATTTTGGTGTCTATCAAGATTTCTTTTGGTTCCCTATTTCTTCCCTCCTGCTTACTGTTGAGTCCTGCCCCAGCAAAAAGAGGATTGCTGAAGAGGATTTCCCAGTCCTTCAAACTGTAATAAAAGAGAAGTCAGAAACTCACCAGTGTCGTGCCTTAAGTTGCCATAACGTATACACTGAAAAAGAATATTCTAACTCCATAAAAAAGGGGCAAACCTGTTTATATTTCTAGGAAAAGCAATTGCAACACTCCTGCAATCAATTCTATAATGCAGCTACCTCTGGACAGAAAGTAGGAGCAGTGAGTGTGAGATTCACTGGACATACTTTGACAACATGGGATATTTTTCTTGTGTAATTTATTGTGAAATGTGTATTTGAAAACGCATCAGGACTTCTGTGCTACACCTAGAGTATTTCTATCTTAGCACAATGATTGAACAGCAATAACAAAATGAGAAGCCAAGCAGATGGCAGCACAGAAATATCCTTGGTTTATTCAGATAAGCCCATAAGAATGAATGTCCTGATGAGCGGATGGTATGTGTTATTGAGTACATAGGTTAGTCACCACTGAGTGTCTTGTCTGCTCAACAGAGTATGTAAACTGTTAAACATAGACCACTATGGTTGCAGTTATTTGTATTGAAAGCATCCTGTAATTTGTATTGAAAGCATCCATAAATGACTTAGTAGCATCCATTCATAGGACTGAAATTGAGAGATTCTGTTGATGACTGATTTAAAAGAAGCTGCACTTAATAGAGTAGCCTCAAAGCAATTCCTGGTTCTTTCTTTGTCTTGTTTTTCCTCCCTGAGGAAAGTCTTTAGTTCTATTTGTACATTATGCCTGGGCCATCATGAGATAGTGATCACCTTTTGCAACTTCAAAACATATGCCTAAATTGGTTTGTCTGCTACCTGTACATTTTTTGAATGGCAAGTTTTTGAAATGTGAGCTGTTTTATTAAAAATAAAAAAGAAAATTCTGTAGCTAGTAGTAGGAAAAAAAGATAAGGATTTCTAGCAAAACTAGCATGCGAATGGGTGTTACTCTGTACACAGTGTTTATAAATTTATCTCTAACACTGGGCAGGTGATTTATTCCAAGTAATCCCAGAGTTCTTGGAAGTGATCTTGCAGTAAAGGCATGGATGTAAGTCCTCTGGTGGGAATGGATTTTAAGGATAAAACTGAAAATAGAGCAGAGCTTAACTAAGAGCAAGGTTTTTATTGTTTTGATTTGCCCATCTATTCTCTGTGCTATGTAAGCCCTGTATGAAACAAGCATGAAATCTAACCTTGGCAGGAGCTGGTCACTTGCAGGGGCTAAAGCCAATACTAGGCTATGGTGACACTGGTCAATACGTTCAAGGCAGTATCAACTTGCATGGTTCTCTGTTGCCACATCAGTGCTTAGCTGGGAATCCCTTCTGTGAGCTCAGGTGTGACAAATATTTGCAGCAGCATTGTGAACTACAAAAAGGAAAATCTGTGGTGGTTTTTTGTTTTTTAGGGAAAAAATGGGTTTGGTGTTTTATTCTGGATTCATTCCTAATGTGGGTCACAATGATATTTCTTTCAGTAATACTGGCACAACTGGAGGGGTTGGCATGCTGGAAATGCATTGTAAGGAGTGAGCAATGGGTAATAAGGGAACAAAACTGATTTAAATCAGTGTTTGTTACAGTCTGAGGTTTCAATTTTTAATAGTGGAAACTACAAATTTGGCCTCCTTTAAAAAAAAAAGTTGCCTGTGAAATGTGGATGTTACTCTGGCAGAATGTATCATTGCAGGGTTAATCATGACTTGTGAACATGTTGCTTTCTGGGTTCTTTACAGTTAGTTAACAGGCAAAATCTGGTCTGTTTTAGGTAACCACAGTGCAACATCAGTTGTGTTGCATGGGTGTAACTGGGGGAGAGAGGAAAGCACTTGCCTCTTGTCTCTATGTAAACTGCAAAATCCACATGTAGAATAATGTTGAGTCTGTGCCTCTGCGTGACTGTTTCCCTCATCTGGAACATCAAAGTGTCTTGTTCCTTTTTTGTGGTTGATGTTCTTCTGCTAACTCTGCCAAGCTTTACGCTCTGAAAAGAATAAGAAACATTAGGAACTATTTGTCATTCAATAGGACTAATAATCAGTAAAGAGAATGATTTGTTATTCACATACTTATTTAAGAGTAAAACATTTGGCAATTTGATAAGCTAATTCCTACAGGGAATAAAGAGCTGAAAACTTGAGCTTTTTGGAACATAAATTTATTTTTAAATGTGACTTTTTTTACTGAGCAGTAGAGTTTTAAAGTACAGACCCCTATGCTCAATGATTCCAGTTGAAGACTTTCTCAGTTTGTCATAATGTATGTATTCAGCAGCCAGGCAGGGCATGGGCTATACATACCTCTTTCCTTTGAAAAGTGGTGATGTATTGTGGATGCCAATGAGATGGAGGTCAGTAGCTTAGTTGCTGCCTTTAGCTCTCCTTTGTCCCTTATGCAGAGGTACAGAAGCTAATGGCCACTGCAACTAAATTGAAGGAACTGGGTGCCTCTACACATACGCGTATCTCCAGGAGATACAAGCTGTCACTACTGACTTTAACATTTAATCTTGCATTGACATTTAAGGTTGAAATCAGCATTGAAGCCTGCAGTGAATCCATGGGTGCAAGTTTATATTTAGACTGCACTTACAGAGGAGCCCTAAGGCTGCCCTCAATTCCAAACTCACCATCTCCACAGTCAAAGGAACTGCAAGTGTGTCCCTTGGCATAGCTGGAGGCCTCTTCTCAAAGCACAAAAGACCCCAAGGACCCAAAACATTCAGTGCCTATTTATGCTGCTGATAGTCTCCCTTCTGGCTGCTCCAGCCTCAGTATAAACAGATGAGCTAATCTGGGAGTATCAGGCTCTTTAGGAAGAATGTCGTCATCCCTTAAGTATCGTGTGTTTTGTTAGTTTTAACCTCAGGCTCTGCAATATTGCCATCGTATTTCTGTCCCTTTCTGTTGTCAAAGTGCTGGTCAAACAAGAAATGAGTTAGCATGGCAGTGTTTCAGCTAGGGAGATTTTCTGTTTAATCAGAGCCTCTGGGGAGTGTTTACACACAAGGATCTTGTCCAGGCACGGAGCACGCATGGCACTGTGTGGTGCTTTGGAAGGTACACTGAGCTTTGCTGTGTCGGATGGCTGTACCACCAAGTGCTGCCAAGTCGCTGTGCCGTGAGCAGCCACTGGAGGACTTTGTTTTGCTGCCATCCAGCTCATTAGCTTTCGGTAGCTCACACATGTTTATTTATACAAACTAAACCTGTGAAAACAAGACAGTGTGTCAAAGTCAAATTACTTGGTGTGACTCTTCTCCTTCAGCAGGAAAAGATGGGGCTACTGTACTCATTCATCTCCTTCTCGTTCACTGTGAGGTAACACAATTAGCAGTGAGAAAAGGCTGCCAATCCAGTGAATAATCTTAGAGATCTCTAAGCAGTTAAGCATGTTAATTAAATTGGCATTGCAGCAGGAGTTTGAGTTAGCAAACTACCAGCAGTCTTTTGGTGGAGTGTTTCTTTCCCTATACAGTGTTTGAAGACTTCCCAAGTCTAGACTGATTTTGCCAGATTCTTTCCTGCCTTCCAATGGCTCTTCATTTCAGGGGAGCTGTTCCTGATCTGCACAACTCCGTAATCAGAAACAGGCATGGATTATGTCAATGTATTTTTTTCCTGCTTATAGGTATATGTGATACTGTATGACATTTACTCTAGAATCTGTTTTTTTTAATGTATTTCCCCCTGTTTTGGTAACTGTGTGACTCAAACTCAGCAGACCTTTTGACACTGATCTTATGAGACAACCATCTAGACTTCTTATCTCTGTATTAATATCAACAGAAATGGTGCTATACAAAGCTGCCATCACAACTTTCTGTGTTCAACTGTTGTTTACCTCCAGCTAAATAAAGATAGATGCCCTTTGGGATCTTGCTTTAAAAATATTGGTACTTGTATTCTGTGTTTGCAGGAACTTACATCACTTACTCTTTGCCTTGAACAAACCAGAACATCTTATCTGGATGTAAGGCTGTTTTCTGGCTTATGGATAATAAATACATGTAACCATGATTCAGCAGTACAAATCAGAAATAGCTCTGTGGAGGTCAAAAGTGCAGTGCAATAATAAAGAAATTCCAGTGCAAGTGAAGAGAGGGTGAAAAGCAGTGAACTTTAAAACTTTTCTCTATAGGCCTTACAATGCAACATTTTCTGTGGATGTTGACTTCAGTGGGTATTCATTGCAGCAATTAACTGGTAGTTCCTTCCTTGTGTGACTACTCACAATAGGTCAGCATTAAGGTACTGTGACTGCTTCTAAGAATTATTTTGAGAAGTTAAGTCCTTGGGTTTGGCAAGTCTCCAGCAGCTGGTCCCTTCTTCTCTGCCTTGATATTGCCACTTTTGCAAGCAGATTGATCATGTTCTTACTAGTCACTGGTAGTGAGCATCTGATTATTGGGAGTGAAGAGCAGGTAGACCTAATTACTGCATCATAGGCAATGTTATGGCAAAATCCTTTTGGAGGAAGATGTAACCTCTTCATGTACAATTAATGCAATGCTGTGTCTACATGTGTCTTGTGTGAGATGTCAGATGAATTCTCGGTATTAGGGGAACAGAGCTGGGCACACTTTGCATACAACTCTCATGTAGGGGTCTCTCCCACCCCTTCAGCATCCAAGGGCACCCCTTCTGTCCCATTTTGAATGCTTTGCTTTAAAGGCTGCTGGAACTAGTTCACAGAGAGGGAAATCATTGTGCCTCTTTTCCTCTAAAATGGATCTGTAGGAGGTTGGATGTGCTGAACTAGTACATTTCTAAGGACAAAAACTCCTAATGTTTTTGAAGATTTTTTCCCCTGTTACCATGTTGCCAAGCAACATTTTTACAGTATCAGCAGCTGGGGAAACTAAACTCTGAATGTCTGAAAATGGATTAAAGGAGAAGAAAGAAGGCACCTATATTGTCTTTTGGCTATACCCTTCCACTGCTGAGAAGAAACACCCCTCACTCCAGTAATTCAGGAGTCTGCTGGTGAAGTAAAACTTGGATTTCTTCATCTGTCTTTAAATGTATTAACACTTGAAAGTGATGCTAGATACATCTTTGCTTTTGAGCTAATAGATTCTTAAATAATAGGGGTGGGACAGATCTGAGAGGTCCTCCAGTCCTTTTTGCCATGGGAGGTCAGTTACTGTCATCTCATCGCTTGCAATGGGATGGTGGGGTTACAAGAGTCAAATCTTCTACTTGCAAATCTAAAGTGTGTTTGAGCCTGTAGTCAAAACCCCCTCCTAGCCCCACAGCAAGTAATAATTGTTTACTCATGCTAATGGAATTAAAGGAGGCTAAAAATGATGCAGTGTCTGACTCCCATGCTAGTGGTGGCAGAACCTGGTCTGACTTAATTATGATAGCCTGAGGTGCGTGGTAGACTCCTGACACTGCTTTGGCATTTCTAGGGAAGTCTTTTTGTCTTGTATCATTTGTATGGATAGGACACTGGGGACCCCAATGTACTGAATGCTGTTCGAACACAGAGCAACAGAGACTTCTCGCTCTACAGAGTTTAGTCAACCTTATTTCCAGACTTTTTAAAAAGTGCATATATTACCATAATATCTAGAGGTCGACAAAGTTCGGTCCCATTGGGCTAGCAGTGTGCCATTATACAGTAAAAGATGGTTTCTGCTCCAAGGAATTTATATTCAAAGGTGTTTTGCAGTCAGCTCTCTGACTCTTCTCAGCTTCTGCTTAACTTTAATACTAGAATATTTTCTAATCAAGGTCTAAAATCCATATTGAGATTCCATCTCAGGTGACCTTCTAACAACTCAAAAAACTAATGAGGATGGAAGAAAAGCTGAGCTTTGGAGCTTCATATTTTGTTTTACTGTCTGAGTGATCTATGTTTGCTCCATGCAGGGCAACGGGAATTCTCTCCCTCTTTGAGCAGATAAATTGAAAGTAATAGACTTTGAAAAGACACTTGGATCAACATAGATGATGGGTCCTTTTAGTCTTCTGATTAATAGGATGCAGCAGACAGCCAAATAACCTTTAACAGATGGAAAGTAAGAAGAAAAAAAATTCTCTGAATGAAATTTCTTAAAGGGTAGAAACTCCCTGCTTTTAAAAGTCATTACTGCAATGAGTCTTATGGTACAGTTGAAGGTGTCTAAATCCCAAAGCCATAGAAGAAATCCACTAAAGGCACTGCGCAGGGGCTGTCTGGTGAAACTCAGTTG
The DNA here is from genome assembly GCA_033628505.1 of Tringa tobata. Lineage (NCBI taxonomy): Eukaryota > Metazoa > Chordata > Aves > Charadriiformes > Scolopacidae > Tringa > Tringa tobata. The sequence continues at coordinate 742,150 of JAHREE010000457.1, forward strand.
GACAGCATTGCATACACATTAACTATTTCCAGGAGTTAAAACCACTTCCCAGTCACTGAAACACAGGTAATTTTTTGTATGGTTATATAAAAAAAAAATCATAATTATCAGGAGCAGGTTTATGTATAATATAGATCAGAAATAACTACTTTCTAGAAGAGTTGCTCAAAGATGTTATTTCCCTGTAGCTCTCTAGTGTCAGAAGCTGAGGCTGCTGTAAATGCAGCTAGACACATGTTAAGCTTCCCATAAAGAACACTAACCCTTTGTATCAGCAAGTGGTGTTAGACTTGTGCATCCAAGCTGTGGAATAGATTTTTCCTTTTGGTAACTTCTAGCAAGCTTGCAAGAAGAACTTGTTTCTCTTCTGATTTATTACTTATCCCTCTGGCAACGTTGCCTCTTGCAGCTCCATATTTCTTCCCTTCTCTTTCCTTAAGTTCCAACTACTTCCAAAAATGAAAAAAGTTCATCAAAATGACTAAGGATAACCTAACAGAGCACTTCCCACCTTGGGGAAGGACAAAAGAGAAATAAGCTGTCTGTTTCCCCTTTTTCTGCAAAGACTTTAGAATCAGAAGTCTGACCTTCTCCACAACACTGAACAGTCTCTATTCCTTTCTTAACTTTCTGTGAACTGTTAAAATACCCCTATTGCTCTGTGTGTGGGGTTTTGTTTTGTTTTGTTTTTTTTTAAAAAAGGTGTGGGGGGGGATGTGTGTCAATAGGTTCCACAGTCCAAATTCTGTCCCTTCTTTAAACTGCAAAAGCTCAAAATACAAAGGCAAAAACTTCCTGACAGGGGGATAGGTGAGAATTCCCTTTATATGTGGTTCCCTTTATATGTACATTGTCCATGTCAGTGACTGTTGCTAAACCAGCCTGAGCCATAGGTCTTTGCCTTATGGATGTCAGAGCAGCTCACCTTATGTGCCCATAACTTGGGGAACAGATCATGGAACTTTAGTAGCAGGGTAGGATTATGGCAAAAGCAATATCCTCCTGTTTCTGAAGATTGCATGCACCAGTGATACATCTCTCCAGCCAAACTTTCTCCTTTTACTCACAATCCCTGCATAACTCATGCTCTCCCCTGTTCCGCCTCTGGGTTAGTTCTGCCTTGGGAGTCCCTGTGCCAGCTGGCCAGGGGAGGAGGAGGAGAAGAATGGTGTCCCACCAAATCATAAACAGAGCTTATGCCTGATTTCACAAGATTAGAACCCAACCCTGCACAAACTGTTGTATGAAAACATGTATCATTAAATGCTGCAGAGGAAGCATTGCTGCTTCAGAATCTAGCCATGGGTCTGTTCTAAATCATGAATATAATACATTCATACTTTGGTTAGCTTCTGTGGGGTAGCATTGCCATTTGCCTCTTAGTCCAAATGATTATTGTTAATTAAATCTTTGCTGATTTATTTTTTGAAATACAATGAAAATCTTTTGCAAATATATCCAGTATGGTAAATGAGGACTTTGTCCAAAGCCCATTAACATCAGTGGAAGGATTCCTGCTGGATTTGGCAGGTGCTGAATAATACTGAGAAAGAGAACAATTTGTGAAAAAGGTTCCCATCTCAGAGATCTGACCTTCTGCAATAATTACTTCATGCAGTAGGATTCAGAATAGGGTATAAGTTTTTGTTAGACCTGCACTAAAAACTTCATTCGTTACTCACTATATTTGCACATGTAATGGCTGTGCAATCCACAGTGACTACATCTCTAAACTTGGAAAGTAAAATTCCATATTCAGAAATATGGCTCCGGGCACTACAGAAACAGTTTCAAAATATCTCATGCCATAACAGTGATGTTACATCTCTTGGAGGCATGCAACCTGGTGAAAACTGGGCCAAGGTCTCATGCGTTCTTTGGTGACTCACCAGCTTTTGGATATGATGTTTCTGTTCTACATTTGACCTAGACTAGAGTAAGGAAAACACCTCCCACTTATCCAGATGGGCTGAAGTTGAAAGTCAAAATGTTTGTGCTAGAACATGGGAAACATGAATAAGGCATGAATGCAAGGTAGGTACCAGTATGTGAGGTCGTGTCTGTGAGCACTGGCATAATACTCGAGCTGAGCAGGGTAGTTTCCCCAGCCCTCCTAGCTAAGATTAATACAGCAGATTTTTTTGGTGTAAAAGATCTAGGATATTAGAAGCAGTATATTGACAGAGTAAAATCATCCCAGACCTCTTAGGGTGCAGGCAGTGTATGCCAAACTGTTTATGCTTGGAGCACTTCCCTGGTACATGAATGCTGGTGTTGCACCACATCAATAAGCACTTCTGTAGCTGCTCAGGAAAGAAACATGAGGTGAGAGGCAAAGTTATGCCATGGCTTAGAAATTGGGATCAATAGTAGGATCAGTGGGGGATTTTAGTGGTGAGATTTCTAAACTATTTATCAAGAGTCTGGAAAGGGGCCGAGGGATGAAGTGGCAACATCTGCAGAGTGTATAAAGAAACACTGCAAACGAAATCAGCTTTCCAGCAGGGTAGCAAATGTTATCCCAGACTAGCTGAGCCTACTGCTAAATGTACTGACCCATCCCCAGGCTGGAATGTGTTCACAGCTGCCTTGGTGTTGAGATGCTGCACAGCAAAGAGAAATAACTGAAAGCAGAAATGGGACTTATAGGAGGGATGAGGGTGATGAGAGAGGGAAAGGTGGGATGTTGAAGGAAACTTTGTCCTGGCTGAAATTAAATTTGCTTGGTGGGCTTTTGGTCTGTCAGACTATCACAAAATGCACATTGGAGATCTCCGTAGGAGAAAATTTACTATAAATCCACTTTCAGGCCACTGTGGCCCTTTCTCCCTCAATTAACTGTTCCATATGGCTGTGATTAATAACAGTCACAAATGATAATTCTGATTATCACAGGAATGAAGTAAGGACCTTTAATGAAAGCAAATCAGCTTTTAATTGAGACTTGCTAAGATGGGGTGATACCGTTTACGTAGATACGAACTGTAGCAAATGACTCCGAAGACCCATTTGCTGAGAATTAATTTTGTAACAGATGCAAAGGCCGAACCTGTGGATGTAAACTGGAGACGAGCTGGCTCAGAGCATCTGGTACAGTTTTGCTGCATGCTCTGGGCTGATTCTCACCTATGCTGAACCTGGTCCTGTCTCCGCACCAGCAGTTGTCTGCAGACATATTTGTACAAGTACAGCCACTTGCCAGTGCACATCATGGAGTTTTGACATCGGCCTGAAATCTTAGAGTTGGCTGGTTAGGGTGTTAGGATCTAAGTTAATTTCATGCTTGTGGTCAAGGATGAAATAATCAAATTGCTGCTGAAGCTTTTAAAACAGAGTGTGACAGGATAGTCTCCTGCAGATCATGCCTTTTTTTTTTTCCTCCTGTGCCCATATCTGGAACATAGGCAATGTGTTGTGGTGACCTATCTCACTACAGATGGCTGGTTGTTGCTTGCTTTTGGGGACAGCACCATTACTCCCATTATAACCAGCACAGATTTGTACAGAGCCATATGGGGAACTCCCTGTTCAACCATCCCCACCCATGGCTGCTGCTGAAGCATCCCCAATTCCTACCAGCTCAGCAAGTGGGACTTCAATGGATTTCAGAAAATGCAACCAAATTTAATACAAGCTCATTCCCGCTCCTTTACTTGTTGTACAGCTCCGGTGACTGCAGTCTGCATACTGTCAATAACAAATATAAATGGTCAAAGTCTTATATCAATAGTGAAAACTTTCTTTACTGTGTGGTCAACATGCGAAAACTCTGACTGCTCTAGACAAGGCTTTCATACTGCTAGCAATAATGTAGTGGGATTGTCCTATTTTTCAGACACATTAGGAAGCCCCTAGCAGATCCAGAGCTACCAGATTTCTCCAGTATCTTCAACGTAATCTTCACAATGCTTCTTGGATTTTGCAGATGAATAACTGAAGCAAATAGAGCGAAAGCCAGATAATTCCTCCTGTCCAGAGAGGTCTAACATCCCTTTCCCCCAGACCTTAAGGAGATGTTCTAGTATGCAAATAGTCATCTAAGTAGGAGTTATATTTAGCTGCAAGCACCCTCCTAAGTCACTGCCTCCTCTTCTGCAGGGATAGGGAGCAGATAACTTTGCATCTAGAAAGATTTCCATTTGAGTTTGAGTTTTGGATCAAATTTAGACTTCACAATGATGAAAATTAACATCTTATTCAATAATGATTGTTAACAGTACTCTCATGCCCCTACTCCATTCCTTGAAATCATGAGCACATGTCCCCCTGTCCTTGTGCACAGCGATGTGCAGTAAGCCCCAACCTGATGGTGCTGTTTCTTAGCTTGCGATGTTGTATGGTCTGCTTTGTGGCCCAGTTCTGGTTCCTTGGACTTTCCACTAAGTCCAGCTGGACCTCCCACGAGGAGCTGCACTTGTGGGTTGCTGTGTAGGAGATCCAGGCCACCCAATGGAGCTGAAATTCTTTCACAGCCGTAGAGTATCAGGCAGGAATTCACCTGGTGCAGAACTGCTTTTGAATTCAAGCTTTCCTTTAAGGAAAAGAAACAACATGTTTCCTTAATTGTAAAGGGAACATGAAAATTTGCATAAAGAACAGATTAACACAGCATCATCTATTGATGTCTTTTGAGACAGTCAGAAGAAATAGCGCCAAGAGATAAGACTTTCTATTCAATACAAAGCAAGGTTTGTAGACATTAAGATTGCTTTTTGACTGATCAGAAATGTACTGTTTGCTGCACATCTTACAGACCTGCTGCTCTGGATACCAGGGTTTTGTTCTTTTCTATTTTCAAAATCAACTTCTTCCAGGCAACAACTGAGAGTAAAAGTGTATGAATGTGTGGCATTGTTTTTTGCAGAGGGTCATTGGCTAAGAAAAGAACGTATCTCTAGACCAGTGATTATAGCCCTAAAAATGTACAAGGTTTTCGCTGCACAAGTACTTTGTTCTGGTACAGATAAAAACAAATATCAAGCTAAACCGAGTTGAGAAACACGGTTGTAGGTATGACCTGTTTGTAATCAATTAGAAACATTGAGTGGGAAGGGTAGCCAGCACCTCTGGACTGTCATTGATAAAGGTCTTGTATGTTTGAAAACCAGTATTTTTTCCATCAATATCACTTGGCTTATTAAAAGGTATGACTTCTCCCTGGAAGTATTACCTCCCTTATCCTTAAGTTGTAATGATAGCATACTTTTTCAACATTTATATTACTAAAAAGTATTCAGTATGCAGAGAACAAAAAACAAGATATCACTGAATAAATTGAATCAACTATCAGAAATAAGACTGGGCTACTGATGGATTTTTAAGTATGTTTCATTTAATAAATCTCCCTATTTTAAATTTGCATGAGACACTACTACAGATTTTCCCATCTGCTGTAACAGTGTCACAGAATCCAGAGCTGGGAGCAGTTTCACTGAATCCTGGAGTTTTGCTTCTGGTAATGGCATCTCCCTGATATGCTTGCTCTTGGCCCATTTCTGTTTAGTGAGGTGCTATTGTCATCGACTACTTCAAATGCAAGACAAAACCGGTGTCTCTTCCAATGAATAAAAGAATTTTCTGCTCCACACCTCAATAACGACAGTTATATTAGCTGCATTTAATATATGTTGATGGGATTAAAATGTGTCTTTAGGAATAAAGTTTCCTGCTTAGATGATGAAATGCTATCTAAGTGACAACATAGCTAAGTGCATAAGGCAAGGGATTGGTTTTACTTGGTATGCATTGGGTTTAGCAGGAAGAATGCAATGATCTTAAGCTATTTTCATAGGGAAGCAGCTGCATAATTTCACTTGTTTTAGTTTATGTATTCCAGTGATAGTAGCAATTTTTGCAGCAGCCCATATGTATATGCAAGTGCATATACTGGTTTTGGTTTTTGGATATGTAACAATATTTTCCATACCTAAAGGCAAAAAGGCTTCTTTGATACTTGTAGAAGACTTTTTTTTGTATTCCTGAATTCACATTAAATAAAGCAATTTTCTCACATGTAGTGGCCAGAAAAATCATGGGGATTACTTCTTCAAGGGGCAGATATTTTTTGCAGCAAATCTACTGGGGACAATATTCAGATACCAGATGCAAGACAGAGCATTACAATCATCACTGTCTGAGACCTCAATGTGGAGGCCTGAGTTGTGCACAGATGTGAGTTCAGAGAGGAGGAGCAAAATGGTATAATTTTATTCTTTATCTGATACTTTCAATATGTGTATGTAGAAGGGATGTCATCCTACCTAACCAGGTGGTGTGGTATGGAAAGGGATTAAATATTGTGATCGTGTCAGGAATACAGTGCCATTCCAGCAAAGCTGTTTGTAATAAGTTGTAGCTTCCTACCTGTTATTACTCTTCTACACCTGCAGTAGTCAGTGTAGCTGAAAACACATATGTTCTACCTGCACAACAGAACTGTGAAAACAGGCTTTGTGTTGAGGTTTCACACTTCCATTTTGACTACTGCAAGTGGATTCAAAAGAGCTTACCTTTAAAAACAAAAAGAACACTGAAGATTATGAGTTAGTTGGATAAAAGAAAAAAACAACAAAAAACCCAAATCAAAATAACCCCCAAACCATGAAGCCACAGGCATTATTTGGATCAGCTTGGGTAAAAATTTCAATAGGATTTAAGTGTTTTATGGGGCTTTTCAGATCTGTAAAGGCTTAGTCAGCACCTGGTTAAAAAAGCTCCATGATTTTTTCCACTCTATCTGAAAAATACTTTTATTAAAAATCATAGAAAAAAAATTTTTTTGCAAACATAAATGACTCTGTTTTGCTTTTTATAACTGCTCTTCAATAATATAGTGTACCAGGTGAGCATGGACATGCTGCTTTAGTGTCTTTCCTGGAGTAATTGATTGCCCCTGCGTGCATCCAGTCTATGCCAACATAAACTCACATTTTGATACTATTTCTTTTACACAAAGCAAGTTGGATCCCTCTGCTTATCTCAGTACAGTTAGGCAAGGTATAAGTCATTTAGGGCCTCTGCAGGCTTGTGGCAGTAGATTAAAATTAGATGTTTGAAGCTGTTACCACCCTTATCCATCTGCCTTACTTTCCTACCAGATGCCGCTGCCCCCAGTGATGTACGAGCACCTCATGAATCAACTGCTGAACCACTGCAGTTCTCGGCTGGTGCATTAAAGTAAAACAGGAGAGTCAGTTTTAACCTCACACATCACAATGTGACAATGTTAAATCCAACTGCAGAATTGCAAGCCAGTATTTTATGAAACTTCTAAATTCAAACGCAAACCAAAATTTTTAAGATTTTAAAAAAACAAAACCACATAACTTCTTATTCAGATTCATGACCCATCACTATCTGCTTACTTTTTAAAAGCAGTGTATAAATACCTGTTATCCTGTGAGCTCCCTTTCCCTGGTGTTTCAGACAGGCTTTGAGTACTGATGTTGTGTTTATTCAGGATAACAAAATATGTTCTCTAGTGAATAATAAATTGACTTTTTTCCTTATCCTTTTAGATCACTATGAATTTTTTAAGGGGGGAACAGTTTTCTTTTCACTGCTCCTGCTGCAGCAATTTGCTGTCATTTCATGGGATTGAAGGGTAGTGAAAATGTGTTTTTAACAGACAGTACAATAATTAACACCACTAAAAGAAAATTAGCTAGAGCAGCTAGGTGGCACAAAGTGAGCTGATGGGGTGAATTTTTGAAGTTACCTAAACAGCTTTAGTGCCTCCATCCTACTGTCAGAAGTGACACAAGAGCAGCCTTTAACAAACGTTATCAGTCAGCTGTTACCCTTCAAAAAAATTCAACTAAGTGCTTATCAAAGTGCTTAAATTTTATGTGGTTCCTTAGATGCTTTTTTTGCAGGATTTGTGATGGGAGAATGAGTTGTCAGTGGAGATGTCTACATTGTCTACCTCTCTGAACAGGAGAATTACCTTTTAATCATATCAATGCTAAAAGGCAAAAAAAAAAAAAAAGAAAAGTAAAAGAAAATCCCCATATGTGCTTGGATTTTGAGGATCCAGCTGACCCCTGGGAAGCCCCATTTTAGAGCTGAGGGCTCCTCTGGACAGGTTGCTGTATTCATTTTAGTGGCTGCCAGTCAGATCTGTCACCCTGTCTAGTTATTAATATGCCTTTGTAACCTGTGCTAGCTGCTTCACAGGGAGTGATGAGAAATTTGCTTTTCAGTTAATGTCTTCAGTTATCTTCACCTTCTCAAATTTCCTGCACATGGATCAGCCAGAGGCTGCTAAAGTGTTCTTTAAAGCTTCTATTTTTGTTTAATAACTGGAATTCTCTGGAATGAAGGGAATTCTATAGGATTACTTTTATTGGTTAATAAGACTCATCCTTTTAGCCACAAACTCTTGCAAACTTGCCCCAGAGATGCACAAACCTGCCTGCCAACTTCCTTCATGGCAGAAGGGCTACTTACACCAGATGTTCAGAGCTCCTGAGTCAGAATCCCACAGACACTGAGATTGCTTTAAATGCACATTAATAATACTTAATCTTTGGTCTTCTGAGCTCTAGAGTTCAACAGGGCCACATCTTTTTGATACTGCTCCCCTAATTTAGGACTAAAAAATGAACAGTTTTGTTTTAATGAACAGATGTTGAGGCTGCATTTAAGATTCTGTATGAATTTGAAAGATGGAATTTTGAAGGAGAAGCCTGGCTATCATGAGGCTGGTGATGTGATTTAGATTTGGCATGTACAGAAGGCCAAATTGTAACAGGTCAGGAGAGATCAGTGTCCAGGCTTTAGTAAATTAGAGCCTGTAATAAGTACTATGCTGGGAAATGGGCTTAAGACTCAGATACTTGCAACACTTGTGCCTCACATTAAGGATTACACAGACAGAAATAGGACAAGAATCAGCTCTCCAACTCTCAGCCTAGTTCAGGGTCATACCTGAGCCCTTAGGTTTCTCTGTCATCTTTGCTTACTCAAGTAGGAAAGCTGAGCAGGTGATCCCAGGACACTAATCCTGCCAACACACTTGCTGATCTACAGATGAACATTTTGAGTGGTTTTTAAAAGTATAACTACCCATTTCAGTCCTGCTCCTCCCAGGAGAATTACTATTCCTGAAGGACACAAGGACATAGCTGTGGAAAGCATCACCTGTAAGATAATGCAGAACAGCCTCTTTAATGTCCTGCCATGAAAGGGCTATTTTGGAAGCCCACCCTACAACCCCTGGAAGAAAGCAACTTATGTAGTTGGAGATTGCTGATGTTCCCCTGCCTCAAGGAGGATGGTGATGGCCCTCAGGGAGCCTTGTGTCCTTTGGAACGGGTCCTGGAAAATGTTCCAGTGAAGGATAGCTTTTGCTTGCGTTCCCCAGCATCTCATATTTTTCCCAGCAGGAGACAGTATGTGCAGTCATTTACAGAAAGCCATGCTGCTCTATTTTTGCTGATGGCTTTCAAAGGGCTGAGCGAGAGTATCCAAAAGGAGGAGAAAGATATTCTGAGCAGCCTCCTTCCATGTTACACCTGGCCTGAACACCACTTGTGCCGCTCTTACCACAAACGCGTATTGCTTTCAGCATGTGCTCTAGTCTGATTCAGTGCCTTGGTGATGTATATGAATTTAGGTCCTGGATCATGTCTGAAGTCACAAGAATAAAATATCACCTTTATTTATGTTAAGCTGAGTTAATTTTTGGGTGGAGGAGGTATGTTTGAGCTCTTTGCCTTTAGCAGCATTTGTACGGGTTTCCACAAGCTGGAAGCAGTGATGCACCATGTTAAGGTATCTGCAGTCTGTGATGGGTGCAGCCTGTGAGAAATTATTCCAGGTTAGCAAAAAGAGGAGCAAGTGTTACATAGCCAAGTTATTTTGACATCTCTTGTTTATACTGATTTGGATAGGCACAGATGGAAAAGCCTTTGGCTGGGCCTGCCAAGTTTATTCCAGTCCAAAGGAGGAGGAGGTGGGGGGAGGAGGAAGAGAGTAGGTAGCTCATTTATGTTGTGAGATGCCATGGGGGAAGCTCCTGGGTGCTGTGGTGGCACAGTTTCTGTTTGGCCAGGCAGGGCATTAAAAGAAGGGAAGTGTGACTTGAAGTTGGCAGAGGAAATGGGAACAACTTGGCCACCCTTCCTCGTGCGAGTGCGGGAGTCCAGAGCAGATAGACTTCACTCTTCTACCTCTCCCCCATTGCAGAAGCTGCTCCAGAAAAAACAGGGCTATTTAGACAATGTTTTCCCCATGGCAAGGGAGAAATGAGGACATCTGGACAAGCAGTGGCTGAGGCATTGCCCTGCTTCAAAGCCAGGCCAGTGATGACTTGTGCCACATTGCTGGAGCCCACTGAGCTTTTCAGGGGAAGCCTGCACAAAGCCCACATCTGACGGTGTGGAGAGTACTGTCTGCTCTCATTTTGGAGGGCTGCATGTGTCTCTGGTTTTTGGAAAACACTAAGGGGCTGGGAACCCTACTTTAACTCCCAAGCCCGACAGCACAGCCTGCAGTGGGTTTCCTGCTCCTGACAGGAAGCAAATGTTCTCACCAGCTAATGTAGTGTTTGGGCCCCTCCCCGTGTACCTGTATATATTTAATTGCATGATCACCTGCTGCATCTGCTTAGAAAAAGGTTTCCCTTCTTGGGTGAAGTAGTGGAGGAGATACCCTGCACTGTGTGGAATAAGCCTGTAAACATGAGCAGGAAGTTCTCAAAGCTAAGTGTTTCTGCAGTCATGCTGGGAGAACAAGGCAAGATGCTTAGACCATAAGGGGTACAAAGATTAATCTACTGTTCTGTAAATCACACCTGTACTGCAGAGAGGCAGCTCTGAAGATTTATTTCTTTTTATATGAACAAATTTCTTTTGTGCAATGAAAAGATCCACCAAGGACAAAATTTAGAGGTGGGGAGTAACAGGCCAGACTCATCTCCTGTGTAGATCCATACAAGGGGAGTAGAGAAGGTGCGAAGAGAATGTTTGGTCTCTGGGGCAAGGGGCTGCTGTAGTAACTCAGGGAAAGTAATGTCTGTGGGGCAGGTGGGTCTGCCTCACTATGCATGTTCTTGTGTTGTACTTGACCACTCTCCTCACGTCTGCCAGCTTAGTTAAACTGACTCTCAAAGATCATGTGCATTGGGGATAGTGTGCAAGAATTGAAGGACTTCCCCCACAGAGTAAATGTGGAGTCAGGCAACCAAGTGTGACTCTGAGGCAATCCCTATCCCAGTCCACAGCCTCCCCAAGTGCTGTTTCTGTGCTCTTTGGTCCTGATCCCTGAGCAGTGCTCTGCTGCCTGAGTACCTTTTCTTGCACACTCTGATTTCTTGCTTCCTCTACAGGCACCACAGAGACCAGTTCTCTGCATCTCGTTTTTACATATTTGAAGACTCTTTCCCATTAATCTTATCTCTTGATTAAGCAGTCTCAGATCCTTGAAGTTTCCTGCTCAGCTGCCTTTGCCAGGTGATATGATAAGGATAGGCATTCGGCTGCCAGATGAGTCCTGTATGTGTGTAATAGCTCGGCTGTAAAGAGAGCTGCTGTGTAACCGTTATACCCATATGCCACCAAAGCCTTTAGTGACAGCAAGTGAAGGTGCTACATAGCAGAGATATTGGGGCAGGTGTTGAGGTAATTCAGCATTGTCACTTCTGTCAGCTCTGCACTTGGCACTGGTTGCTGAGTTCTAATGCTCAGGGCTGACATGCAAGATAGGAAAGGGGGCACTGAATATTTCTTTCAGATTATGTGAAGTATATAGGAGAGTTGGTAATAAAAAAATACCTGAAATGGAGAAAGTCTAGCCGAATTTGGGCATAGTGCTGCCCTTTGCTTGTGTTTAGATACGTGTGTCTTGCTGAAGAATATACCCAGAACCCTAATTGGACATTATGGTAAGGTATGGTAAATATCCATATGGAAGTATCAGAATGGGAATAAGTCAGCCAGAACTGACGACTGAGCTGTTAATGTCCTTCTCTGATTTAGATTGATTCTAATTGCAAACATAAGTCAGTTGATTGTATTCAGTCTTTATTTATGATCAGTTCTGATTACACAAATTATGACAAATATGAATTAGGTTGTAACTAGCCCAGCAATAAGCTCTATGTTGCTAGGTAACAAGCCAACATTATTTCAAACAACCCAATCAAGGGGAAGCAACAGAGCTATTGTTGCTCTCTGTTCTCACTCCTTGTTCTTTAAGCTTGCTGTTAAGAGCCTTTTAAATGTCTTCTCCTTAGCATTTGATTTTCTGGGGGGAACTGTAAAGGTTTTGTCGAATTTCAAGTAGGCACCTTTGCATAGTGCTCCATTTAACAAAGGTTTTGGAGCAGTGGCAGTGGGAGCAGCTGTCTCAGTGCTGTAAAGTGATGTGCGCCTAGATGCTGAAATCATTGCAGAGCAGCCCTGAACCAGTGAGCTCTAGTGACATCCAATTCAACTGCTTGCAGTGCTTAATTCTGCTCTGCCTTCACTGCTGTCAGTTTGTCTGCTGTCCTTGTGGTATTGGAATGGAAATGGTATGGTGGGTCTTAATCTGACCTAGGTTTTGGTGACTTCATGGCAATCCTGAGGACTGCTGCTTGTATTAGACAACACCATTCCAGCACTGGGTAAGCAGGCTGAGGTTAGGTGCAACTCAGAAACAGCTGCCAACTCTGCAAAGCTTTTGCAGAAATGAGCTTGGCATGAGGCTCCTGCTCAGCACAGAGCCACATCTTGTATGTGATGGGCAAAATAAAAGTGGTGAAGACCAGAGTGAGTAGATTGGCAGAGCCATTGATGAGTTAAACACAGTGTTTCCCTACCTGGCAGTGGCCATCCTAACAACAAAAGCTCCAGGTTTACCTGAATCTGTGTCCTGGAGGTGATCAAGCCTACAGGCAAACCCCATGCAGCCTGTTCCCTATTGAGGACTGGAGAAGGTAGCATTTAATCAACCTGAAAATAACCTGAACAGTGCACTGAAGCATCTTTGCTTTGGAGATATGTCAGGAGCACTTTCAATCTTTTATCTTCCCTGGAACAGCAGGAGAAATGCCACTGAAATAAGCCCTGTAATTTCTCCTCTGTAATTATACCTGTCACCACTTCCGATGGAGCTGATATAAATAGTCAGTTCTGCCTTCTGTTTGCATTGTGCTTTTTTTTAAATACAAAACAAAAAGGAGAGAAGCAAACTGTCTACCCCTATCGCTGATGGTAAGACCAGCCTAAGATGTATAAAATAAATGAAGTATTCACACACTGCTAACTTGCTCTGTGTTTCCAAGCTTGACAATATATACAACACGTTACTTACAACAGTAATCTTGTTTGCTAAGAGTAATTGCCTGTAGGATTTATGTCACATGATAAGGTCAGGGATGATGAAACCAAAAGGCATGCATGTTAATGTATACTTTTAATTTTGTATGCCCGACTCTGCTGTTAAATCCACATTTGTCTGGAAACAAAAGGTAGGCCTGTGCCAGTGTGAAATGCAAATCATGGTGCTTTAGTCAGCTTTCATCTGAAATCCTCATGTAAGCCAAGGGGAATTCATAGCTCTTTCCTAGAGTTGTAGGAGTTGATGCATTCCAGCAGAGAAATGAAATTGCAATATATTTTAAATTGCTCCAGTTTGAATATACTGGGACAAATTTGCTAGCTGTGTAAACTAATGCAGCCTAGTTGATGTCAGTGGAAGAGCAGCAATCATGCTAGATGAAGATCTTAGAAGCTGACCCAATGACCAAATAATTATGGTTCATACTGGGATAAGAGAGCCCAGTGGCTTGGCTGATCATTACTGAATCTTACTAGATGCCAGCAGCTCTGCTAGAACAGATAGCTTTGTGGATTTAACATCCTCTGTACGGTGGGATCCATAAACTACCTCCAAGCCCACTAGTTTCAGTGACAAACACAACACATAGACAACGCACAGTTTTTTGTCCTTATGCAATATGCAGTCATAAAATACATTAATAAATATTTTAAAATAAAACCCCTCATGTAATTTCAACTGCCTCTCTGTTCCTAAGAGAGGAAAAATCACATGGGAGGAAAAACTAATTCATGCATTTATGAAGAGTGCTTAGATGCTGTAATGATGATGACTTACTACAACCAAAAGAGACTAGTAAGAAGAAAAATGAATGAGAAGAGAGGAAAGGTTTGTTTATTCTAGCGACATAAGTTTAATACTTCTCAAATCAGTTTTTTAAAATTTCCCAGTTGGTAGAGAGCTTTACCTACCACAAACTCCTGTCTAGGGAGGGGCTGAAGTTAACATAGCAATCAAATCTGTGCAGAATGTGGTCTGTGGCTTAGACTACAGGTTTTACTGGAGTTCAAATTATATTCATAAATACCATTTTTATTCTGGGATCTCTAAATTAACTTCAAAAACTGTGATAATCATTAAACAGCCAAAGCACAGAGACATTCCCACCCTGCTGGGAATTCCCACCTACATTCCAAGTATAACTGGAACTCAGATATAGAAAATTCCTATTCTCTTCACAACACTCCCTTCCATGCTCAAGTGAGTGGAGCTGTCTCACCCAGCTGTTTCCCACTCTGCAAAGTGAAGATTGCCAAAATTCAACTAAGAGGTGTAATTAAGTATATGTTCCTTGATGTGCATTGAAGTATTCAGAGCCCCACTGGTTACTCTGGTGGGTGCTTGCAAATGACCCACCTCTAGAGAAGTCCCTTACAGAGTCAAGTCCCACAGTACAACACAATGGACATCACAAACCTCTCAGCACTGCTTCCCTATTTGGATATTCTCAGAAAAAATAGCGCTAGGGCTCAAAGCTTGATTTGTCTGAACAGCTCAGTATCCATAAATTCACTGCAAGAATCAAGGTAGCATTTGTTATGCTATATATAACAAGAGACAGAAAGAAAACAGGGCCATTGTGCAAAGCATCAACTAGGCCTCTTAGTGAGCCATAGAAGTAAACCTCCTCAAAACAAAATTGCATTTACAATACAGTGAATCATGAATGATGCTGTACCAGGAAAAAAAAGCAAGAGTGGAAGATTTTTGTCATGCTTTGCTCTGAAGCAGTTAAGTGTCATCATTTTGAAGTAATTGAAGCAGCCTCAGTGACTCTTCTGCAGTTTTGTCTAGCAAAACTGTGCATCCCAGAAGCAGATTGTACTGCTGTTGATGTATTGTAAGGTGATAAACATGTGCTTATAAGCTTGGACTCGGTTTACTTTTGGAGAGGCTGCTCCAGGAATCCTGCTGCCTTGTCTATGGAGGGGGGCAGCTGAAGCCTGTGGCTAGGAAGGGAAATTCCTGGATGCTGTGAAATGTTAAAATGCCTTCCAGTTAATAAACAGATAACTTACTAATATCCACTAAGAGATCTGAAACAAAGCTGTATCAAAGCTTCTGGGGTTCATACATTCCTCCCCTCGTCCCCCCATTTTTTATTTTCACAAGCCCATTTGGAATGTCTCCCACTGCCTCTGTTCTCTAAGATATCAGCACCTCTTTTTCTGATATTCTCCCTCACAGGAGGCCAGCAAGCTGCGTGCTTGGGAGGGGGACTCATATTTCTTTAACAGCTTATTTTCCCTGGTACTTGCCCTGGGAGCTCAAGGAATCTATGTCTTCAGTGCTCAAAACTTGAGGGTTGTCTTCTAGGGCTGTGGTCTTCTACCATGCAGGAATAACACTGGCACTTCAGCTCTGAATTCTTATTAAAGAAGATTAAAGAAAGACTTGTTACTTATGAGAACTTGTTTTGGTAAACGTCCTCACCATCTTTCAGCACTGGGTATGTCCCTTCAGCCTGTCCTCTCTCAGGAAATGGCTTAACATCTTATTGAGCCCTTAGCCTGTTTCTGAAGGATAACAAGCTCATATCAACTGATGAGAGCATGTGTGGATCAGAAAGCCATCCCCTTCCCTCAGCAGCAAAGGATACTCTGCACCCACCCTTGGTATTTCCTTCCCACTCCTCAGGATGGCATTCCTTGTCACTTGGCAATGAGCTCAGCAGGGCCTCAGCTAATAAAGGCATTCAAATGCCACCAGTTGTGAGGGAGGTAATAGCCCACTGCTGTATCACCACCCTCCCTGTTGGATACCCTCCTTCAGAAGCAGGTGCCCTTCCATGCTGTTTCTCATGCAGCCCTATTTGGCCCTGCCTCCTATGCTTTCTGTTTTTTACTTCTGGAGAGCAAAATAGCACAGTTCATGGATTAGGTTTTTTTATTTATTTTCAGTCCTACCAAACATTACAAGTGCATTTCCCTGAACACTTTTAAGGAATTGAACTTGAACAGGTTACTAAGCTTTGGAAAAACTGAAGAAACCCTGGTGGATTGGTAGAGCAGAAGAGTGTTTGTAAGTGATGAGCAATTAATGTATGTGAATATTAGCTATTTCCTGCAAGAGTTAATTAATACAAATGCACAGAGAGTGAACATGCCTCCTGCTTCACTGCATCTAAGAGCTCTGAGTATGGACCATGAGGTGTGTGGCAAAAGCTTCCTGGCACTTGCAGCCTTTATTGGGTTGATCGAGAAATATAATATCATCCACTTACAGGACAAACTCATGAAACTTGCAGGTTCTGAGAATGTTTTGCAAAAAGCTAACAGCCACTTAAAAATGCATGAAAAAGGAGCACAGCATGACCCTCATGAATAGCAGCAAATCAAATCCAAGCTGTGTTTCTCCAAGAACAGAGCCAAGAAAACTGTTTTTAATTTATTATTTTACCAGCTCTGATATTTAGTGGCTCTGAAAAGTAGTCTACGCAAGATTTTTGTACAATATTGACTTGAAGTGGGGCCATGTGCATTTTGTTTTATTACATTGAAGGATTATGGCAAAGGCTTCTCTTGCCTAAGTAGTCATATAAGCCATTTTACAGCAACTGGACAATTTTAACACTCTCTATAATCACTGTAGGTAATCGTGCCCACAGAGCAGCTCATTCCACCTGTAAGAGTAAGGGGACGCATTACCCTGAGAAGTGAAGTGTAGTTGGACTTCAAACCTTAGTGAAGTTGAAGTTCTGATAACAAGTCCTACAGCATTCTTATTTTTTAGCTGACAAAGTATGCATTGGTCAAATACACTGTTAAAGCCCAGTAGTTCAGTCAGTTTTCAAGCTAGAGGAGTAATCATTGTCTTGAACCTCCAGTTTATAGCTGCTGTTGAGGAGAATACCCTGTGAGTCATACTGAAGCCAGTAGCTTTCAACATTTACAGCAACAATGAGAGAAGGCATCTTTGAGAAACTTGCGGACAACAAAAAGTGGGGTGGTGGGGTTTATAGGTCAAGTGGTAGAGCTCAGTTTAGAGGGAACTGTGAAAACTGAGCCAAGGGAAGTTGGAAATTCAACATGACAGTTGAACTGAATTCTTTTCCCTAGTGGGAGGTTGCACAGCAAGGGGCCAGTGTGCCTTTCAGCTAAGGAGGTAGACACCAGGAAAAACTTACTTGCTAGAGGTTGTTGCAGCACTAGAGCAGGTTACTCAGAGAAGCTGAGTTCATAATTGTTGGAGCTTCTAGGGACTCAGCTATATGCAGTCACAGTCAATCTAGTGTTGACGATGGTTTTGTTTTAGGAGGAAGTTGGATCACCTCAAGAAGTGCCTTTGAGCCAGCATTTCACTGATTCTCTGAACAAGCAAGGGAAGTCTATGGTATGTTACAAAGGAGATAGAATTATTACAAGCCTTGAGTGCTGTCCAACCATAAGACTGACAAATCTAGTAATTCAGAGAATTACAACTGCCAATGATGGACAGCAACAGGGATTCTTGATAGAGCTACTGTTAGGGAAAGATTGTTACCAATAAGGCAAGAGAAAAGTGACATAAAGTGATTCCTTAAAATGTGAAGAAAATTTTCTAAACAAGATGAGTTTCAAATATTTCTGTAGAGATTCCGTTATCTTTCAGGTAATAATTAATATTCAATTGGCACAATTAAAATTTTAGCCTTTCTACTATTATCAAGTGACCAGATCCTTGCACTTTTAAGGTGAAGAAAACTCCATTTTTTGTCTGTGAGAATCTTGTGTAGACAAAGGTTCAACCTTGAAGATTTGCCTATTTAGAGCTCTAAAGTCAGGGCAAAAAAAAATAGAACCCTGTGCAATAATAAAGAGATCAGGATTGCTAATGACAAATCCTCCTGTGTGTTTGGCAGAAAAATCTTGCATGTAAAGAGGGGGAAAAAAAGGTATTTTGTTAGTAGCATTTGTGAATAACAAATTAGCAAAGCTTCTTTGCCCCTAGGATGCCATGGAGACAGCTTTTACGCCCCACTATTTGTCCCTCTTGTAGTAACTGAATTTTGAAGAGCTGTACTTTTACAGCTTTCCTGATCCCTCATGAGTAGGTCTAAATAGTGGGTGTGGAAGCTCTGGAAAGGACAAAACATCTCTTGAAAACAGTTTGTTCTTCGTTATAAAAGATATTTCTATCAAAAAGTATCTGAGAAAATACAGGGAAAGAAAATATCTGAAGAAAAATGATATTAAATAGGAAAGGATCTAAAACTGTTAATGAAGCAACAGTCTTTCATTTTGTGTTCTGAAACTTTTTTTTTGGCTCAATGTCATTTACATTAGTCTTGGCAGAACAACATAAAACTGAGCTTTTTCTGGGATGGAAAGTTGTAACATTAAATTGACTTGAGTAAGTCTTTCTTTGTGTTCTGCGCTTCCAGTTCTCCTGAATCTATTTTCCTTTATGTATCGTTTGGATATTTCATTTTTCTGTAAGTGTCCCATATGTTGAAACTCTGTTATCTTTGAAAATATTTATATTTGCTTTTGGTTGATTTGGGAATTATTTACCCCATACCAGGATCCAGCCTTCTTGCAGCACTGTGCAGCAGTGCCCTAGCAGTTAGCTAGCAGAGGAAGTGTTCTGGGGGGCATGTCAATTTTGTAGGTGTTAACTGAATTTTTAAATTGTTAGGATTACAGCTCCTCATGATGCAATTGTTAGCTGAGTAGGCCATGTTTGTTCCTGTTGTATAAATAAAGAGGCAATGAAGGACATAAATAAGTTTCTATGAAGACAGTGCAGATATGGGGGGGGGGGGGAATTGCAGAGAAAGGATGATCCTTTGTTCTGGCATATTTTTAGCACTTCTAACCTATCTCATAGTTTGTTTCTTGCTTTTCTTGCCAGCAGAAATGCATTCTGTTCATTTCTTCATTTCTCCATTTCCTCCTAATGACCTTCGTTAACTGAAATTCAATTAATCTGTTAATAAAAGTTGACAGTAAGAAAACAAATTGCTTTGTCTTCTTGGAGTGTTAAAAAGGATTTGTATAGCACTTGTCTTCCATTAACGCAGCATTTGAGGAGTCCAGATGCCTTGCCATAAGTCCTCTCTATGAATCTATTAATGACCTTAAATAGAAAATAACACAATGAGGGGAGTTTCTTTTTGTCCAGAACATCGGGTGTTTTATTTCCGAGAGATTTATGTATCAATGTTCTTTGAACCCATCTTTCAAAATACATGCATATTTGATCACCCGGAGAAGAAGATGTGACTAATGATACAATCAGTGTTATAAATGGTGGGCACACTGAGAAGCACATCTACTTTGCACAAAATCTCTTCTGTTTTATTTACAGTTTTCTGTACTGTAATCAGGGAGTGACACTGTTATGGCCTTTTGAGATCCTTTCTAGCACCCCTCCTTTCATGCATCAAGCTTTCTATGCACTTCTGCTCTAAATGTCTCTCATGACCCTCTTCAAACCTGTCTTCTGTTGTTTCTGTTGCTGTGTTCATCTTGGCAGAAAGAGCTGTGTTAGTTTGCATCTTCCCTATAAGGATTTGGGATTTGGCTTGCTGGCTCTTTACTCTCCTAAGAGCTTCACTGGATTTCCCTGCAGTGCTGTTGAGAGGTGGTGAGGAGCAAAAAGAAACAAAACTGCTTATCAGAGATGCTCCTTTTTCCTATATGATTGAAAAATTAGGAAAGCATCTAGAACCCAATCCAAAATACCTACTGTGAGACTTTCCATTGACGTTCACGGATAAGGAACAGGCTCTTCGAGCTAAAGTGAATCCACTTTAGATCCTGCATGGGCTCAGAGGTGCCACTCTGAAGTACATACCTCTATCTCTTGCTATATTAAAAACTTGATTGTCCAAGCAGGTCATAGACAGCTACCTAAAAATAGCTGTGATGAAACTGGGGTTTCCTGGTTATGCCAGGAAAGGTTTAATAGGCACAGCTAAAGCTAGCTACAGATTGGCCATTTGCTGTTCATTTCTCTTGTGTGTTCTTCAGATCTGTTCTTGTGAACTCCTGCTATTCTTGGTGCAATGCAGAACAGCTTCCGAGAAGGTTTTGCAGTAGGATATTGGTGTATACCTTGTAGATTTCTTCTTAGAACCCCCCCCAAACTATTTTTTTAAAAACAGCTCTGGTTCCTTACACAAATCTTCACATAAGTGCTCTTCTCTGATTCTTTCAGTCCTGCATTTCTCCAGCAAGAAAGCTGCTGTCTGTGCTTGCTTGCATCCTTCAAGCCTTTGTGAGACAGTGGTCTCCTGCCCTGACAACATTAGCAGGAGATCATTCACACTGAGTGTCCTAGTCACTTGTTCCTTTGCCTGCAATGGCAGGGTTGGATCAATTGTAGGGACCCCTTCCAGCCTAAGTACTGGATTACATTGCTACTTGCTTGTTTGCTGCTTGATGTAATTAAGGTAAATTTTCATCTCCTGATTTCTCATGTGACACAAGAACAATAGCAGCTAATGATAGCAGTGCTGGAGCTTTCAGATTAACATAATATAACAGGCTTTTTGTACGCTGGCTTAGTTTGGGGGGACAGGCTGGGTGAACATGGCAGATGAGTTGGTATTTGCCGAGCTTTTGAATTTGTGTGTCTAGAAGACATATTTCTAGCGTAACAAGTGAAGAACCCTTGGTTAATTGTATGTATCACTGGCATCTCTATATAATACTTAACTGCAGTTTTCCAAAAGGGGGGTGGGGGGAAACTCTTGAGATATTTACCCTTTCACCTTCAGAAGTGCTATTGCTGTGACAGAACGGCACCATTCAACTGGTAGTACCATTGCCTCTGGGCTGGGAGGTCAGGAGTTTGTCTAGCATCATGGCCAAAGCTCATATCAAGGATGACACTGCAGTGCAGTAGTTAAGGAGGCTGCTCCTCTATTAAAAGTGATGTTCATTAGATGAGATGTTAAATCTAGCTCCCTTCATCTCATCCCTCTTGACTGGGCAGGCAGAAGTTAAAAATCTTGTGACACTGTTTCCACAAGATAATCTCAATGTCTTGGCCAATCTTTCCTCTAGTAATAGAAACGAGTTGTGATACACAAGGCAGAGATAGCACATCCTGAGTATGTGCTGGCTGCTGAAATTGCCTCCGCAGTCTTTGCACTACAGGTGTTTTGTCCTTGGATTTTCTATCTCGAATACAGCAGGGGATCCCTAAACGTAAGAAGTGCTAGGAAAAGCCGAATTCCATGGCGCTTTATCCTGTGAAGGACAAAATTATAAACTCTACCATTCACTGAGTCTTTCAATATTTTTGACTATTTATACTGCTTGAAAAAAACAGTATTTAGTCTGCCTCAGACTTCCTCGGATATTTCAGACAACTCGCACTCTACTGTGGACCTTAGCTCCTCATGTGTGAAATGAAGATAATATTTTTCTGTCTCTTAGGGATGTTAGGGGAATAAACTCTACTAATGCTTATGAGATACACTGAGACTGTAAATATAAGACTATAAAAGCCTGTTCATAGCCTGACAGAAGTGCAGCATAACATAAGACAATAGTTTTGCGTTCTCGATATATTGCCAGATGCAATTTATTTTTTTATTTAAAAAAAAACAAAACAACCCACATACATTGAGCATACAAGGCATGTATTATGTGTCCCACTGACATTTAAAAAAACCTACCAAACAAAACCAAAAGCAGCAGCGACTCCTTGGGATGCAGATTTCTGTTGGAGTGATGGTGTTAGCTTTATTCAAGCTCCTTATGGGTATGCTTCAAAAGGAACTTTACAAAAAAAGTCTCTCTTTTTCTTCTAGCCTAAACAATCTTGTTAATTCAATACAAATAAGCAAATTTCTTCAATTGGTCCAAATATGCCTTTTTACTGTTAAAGTAATTTTCTTGATTGATTTGTCATAATTGTAATATTAATCTTCATTTTGAAGTAAAAGGTGACTTAGGGAGCTAGGGGTGTTTTCCTTTAAAACCAAAACCTTTTTTTTTTGTTTGGAATTTTATATTTTCATGGAGGTTCTACTGTTTCTTTTCAAGAAAAAGTCAGTTTAAAGAGCTGTGGGGAGTTTGCAGAAATAAAGATTGCATGGTGCTGCATAGAGCATGAGTACTGCTGAATGGGAGCAGGCAACATCCTGATGCTCTGTCACATTTCAGCAGAAGGGTTCAAGTAGAGGACTCGGTGGTAAGTGCGTAAGAAAAAAAAAAAAGCCACGTAGGTGGATGAATAGGTGCACAGGAACAAAAAGTGCCATGTATTGCTCTTCAGAGCCATCATTTTATCACTCTGGATGTGGAACTTGGTGTATTCTTCCTCCCCATTTCCATTTAAGATGAGACACTGTGGTGAAGTGTGCATAGGTTCACATGCAGGTTTCTAGATATTTAGGCCCTGAAGAGAGCATGCTGGATCCGCTGACTTTATTCTGTACCATCTCTCCCTTCTAGTATTTGTTTTTCTTGACTATCTAACAGTGTTTGTGCCGCTCTGAGCCACAGACCCCATCCAGTGTGCGGGCACATGGAGGGAAGCGTGTAGTGGAGTGCATGAAGGGTGCATGCAGGTTTTTGAAAACATCATGAAAGGAACTGCCAGGCTTGAGTATTTTTGAAATTCAGGCCCACTTGTGGGTGCTAAGTACTTGAACAGCTGGCCAAGAATTCCTTTGAAAATCTGGCCTGGACTTTGTTGTCTAGGAGTAGGGAGGAAGTGCTACATTTGCAGTTCCAGTGGGGAGACAGACCACAGCAGTGAGGTGAATCAGAGGGCCCAGGAAAATAAGATGTGATGGACTTGAGTCCTGCAGGCAGCCTGCCTCTGAACTGTGCTCCCAAATCTCGGGCACTGAGGATTTTGGAGCATAGACAGATGGCTGGATGGGGTTAATGATGTGTGTCCACACCTGGCCATGTAGACATATGCTCATAGTGAAG
The DNA here is from genome assembly GCA_033628505.1 of Tringa tobata. Lineage (NCBI taxonomy): Eukaryota > Metazoa > Chordata > Aves > Charadriiformes > Scolopacidae > Tringa > Tringa tobata. Next base: position 765,348 of record JAHREE010000457.1, read on the forward strand.
ACAGGCTTTTCCTTTCATGCTTTTTCTTTCCTTGAACAAGGAGAGCCTACATAGCACAGTCCCAATGATGGGAAAGAAAATGCTGGCTGACAAAAAGAAAAGAGTGGTTGTTACATGAGGCTATGGGAAAGGACAGTTTGTGATTTGGGGATTTTTTCTTGTTCTCTGTAGTGGAAGTATTAGCAGGACCTGCCAACCCAACCAGAGCACTGCCATGAAAGAACCCACCCTCTGCAATCTGGCAGTCAGAGCACTGGCCACGTAAGCAATATGAGTGATACTAAATCATTGCAGGGATGGGTTTGTGCTTTTTTGGCATGGAAGGTTCACTTTGATGGAACTCTTTAATGAGTAGAAAGGGAAATTTTTTCTTTTTCAATAAATCCATCAGAAAACCACCATGCTGGGGTTTACTGTATGATACTACACCAGAATGCTCTAAAAACAAATTAGAGAGATTGTTCAGGGATTGTGAGTGATGCAGGACAATTTCCATAGTATTTTGATTGCTCTTATGTTATATACAGGATATCACTGTATAACACTAATACACTGAGGCATGTTAGATGTGTGTCTCTTTAGCCTAGGAAGGAACAGAATAGAACCAGAAGTGACAAAGGAGCTTGTTTCCCATCAAGACCAACCAACCATTACCACATTATTGCTGTATTTGATTTTCCTCATTTAAATGTGTGATGGCAGCAGTTTACACCAGAAATCAAAGGCGATTATTTTTCCATAGAATTGTCAAGCAGGGCATAAAGCCTCCTGCTACTGTCCTGACAAACGTGCTTATTACTACCAAAATCACCAGTAAAATTATGAAGTATATTTCCCTCTGTAAACTAGAGAAGCTGAACACAAAGAAAAAGGCCTTTGGTCATTGTAGTATTTAGGTGGTGTCTGCTGGGATAATGCTATTGCAGGAATTAAATTTGCCACTTGAGGAAGGTGTTGATTTGTGTCTGTGCCTGTACTTTATGGTTATGCACATGACAATCACATACTCCTGACCATAGTAATTTATTGGTGGCTACTAGTGAAGAAAACAAGAATCTGGTGTAAATATCCCATTTTTAGACAGCAAAGTTTGGACAAAGCCTGTGTACATTACATATGATACCGTGAAAAAAACCTATGCTAGGACAGCTGCTATGTTCTTCATTTAATTGCTCTGATAATTTTTAGGCTAGGATGGAAGTGAGCCTAGCGGCTGGGCTGGAACAGGACTGGGGAACCCCCAGCCCCTCAGCCAGATTCAGGCTGCAATTTCGGATCGTACAGCCAGCAGCAATGTGGGGTTTGGATTCTTTCTGCAGGGTTTATTACTGGAAAAGTTTCAAAGTGTGTGTTGATACAGAGGGCACCAAAGGTGAAGGTTTATCCAGCCCCCTACAAGAGCACAGTCTGCTCCCCTTGAAGTCTGAGGTAGGGAAGAAACTCTTACCTTGTAAATCCAGGGTCTTCGCAGCACAGTTCAAACTGAAGGGGGAGAACAGGAAAGCAGCAGCTGCTCATCCAACCTGGTGATACAGCTGCAGTGTGCTCACACTAGATGAGGTGAATGGATTTCAAATCTGCAATGCAGCCATACATTCCCTCTGCAGAAACCTGCCTGCCTGCTTGCACAGGCAAAGTGAATTTTACTCCAAATCTCAGTGGAAGGATAGGAGCTCATGAAAAAAATATTTGAAAGAAACAGAAGCGCAGACTTCTGGAGTCTGTATACTTGGGGCCTGGATGATCCATACAGATATGTCCACTCAGCAAATTTGTAGAAGGGTAGCACTTTGCACGGCTTAAAATTTGCTCTAAGAAGGGACATGATTCCAGAGATTTGAATTTGTTGCTATCTTATTTAGACATTACACCAAACCGCCAGAGACTGGGAGTTATGCCCATAAACTTATAGACAACAGTGATAAACACTTTCAGAAGGTGATTCTGATATTTGCAGGATTTAATTACCTTCTTAAGGTGTTTTTTGCCATGGAGGACTTCAAACTCTGGCTCTTTTTGCCCAAAGGCAGGAGGATTGATGCCAAGCCTGGTAAATCAGACAAGGGTCAGCAGAACTACATCCTACCTAGAATGCTGCAAGTACACTTGCCAATTATCCCTCAGTGAAAAGAGAGAAAGCACTCTTGGGGATGAGTAATCCCTTGAGGTGCCACATAACCCCTGGAGATACTTATCTGGTTCAGTGGCACATAGAGGGAGTCTGGGGTAAGGAGGTGTATTAAAGCAGGGCAGGATGTGCTCCCTTCAGCCTGGAAGCCGCCCTGTCTTTGCAGCATGCAAGGTCTCAGGGATGATTTTTCTACCTTGAAATGGAAGCTTGAAAGGACAGGAAAGAAGTGGAAATAAATTACAAGCCTGCCCCAAACTGTCCTTCCCCATCGTAACTAAAGGCTGCCAGTCTCTGTCCCCTATCAGCGCTCTGCAGTTAACATTGGTGCTTTTTTAACAATTTAATGGGCAGTGTGAGGGACTAAAATTTTCATAGAATACAGCCAATTTCTGGTTTTATTTTTTTTTTATTGCACATAGAGCAACATGGCTATGCAAAAGGCTTTGGCTGTGCGCTCATGTCAGATGGTCTCACCTCTTCAATTAGGCCAGGGGATTTTTATCTCAAGTAGTCAGGTAGCAAGTCCATTAAAACACAGGGTGGACAAGGACGCATAATTTGCTTAGTGCTGAAGTGAATGGTGCTGCTGTGAAGGCTCTGGATTTGGTGATGAATGTTTCATGCCCCTATCTCTGGAGAATGGGATACTGACCACGTAGCAAGTGGTTGAAAAGAAAATTGCCCAGGTTTTCCTCATTGTTTGCCCTGAGCTATATGTTGAAAAGCACTGACAAGTGTAGCTGTGAGTTATAGGACTGCTCTCTGCTTTAAAAAAAATGGCTCCTCTAACAAGGCTATTCTTTCAGAATAGAAAGCATGAAAAAAGCATGCTGTACAGTCAAATTCTGCTCCACAGCCCCAGAATCATAATGGAAGTTCTCATAAAGAAGTGCTAATTGCTACTCCTGTTTCTACAGATTGCTGACCATTCAAAAAGGTGGTAGGGGAGGTTGTGTTTCAGGTTAGTCCCAAAGACCAGCAAAGATGGTGATCCGACAGTGGGCTTAGAAGCTCCAAGGGTGTTCTTGGTGTAGATGCAGAGAGAGCTGGCTGAAAGTGTGTCTAGTTTCTTCATACAGGAACATTGATGCGAATGTTAAAGGAGGAGTTTCTTGCCAGGAAGGATGTGAACAAAAACAGCGTAGGCCCCCCAACTTAGATGAAGTATCTTCTGCCAGGAAAATAATGAAAAAAAAAAAAAGTCTATCTACATTGCTTAGTGTAATTGCAGGGAGGAAACCCAAGCTGGCTCTGAACACCTGGAGGTGGTATTACAATGTTAGCCGGGGCACTGTGGAGACTCTTACAATCTATTTTTCATTTGAGGCAATGAGTCTATTCAAAGCACCCTGCATACCCAGAGAAACTGCTTTGGAAGTCCAGGACCAAGTGTGTTAGCACCCAGCTGAGGTCCTTATACTTTATTGTGCCATGGAAGCAGAACTCAAGTTCTAGCTTTTCTCCTACCTCTGTGTGGTTTTGCATGTACACTGAGTGTGTTTCCCTTCTCCCACTCCAACTATATGAATAGTGCTGAACTAAAAATATCCCAAGAGGTCTCTGTGAGAGGAATTTGGTGCAGGTGGGTAGTGTATGGGGAGAATGCATCATTACCCCCATTTTACCAGGGGGAAACTGGGGATTCAAGAAGCACAGTGATTTATTAAGGTCAGGCTGAGACCCAGTGTCCTCATTTGTTGGGCTGTCCTACCTTCTGCTAAGCAGCTGGTGATAAGGCACATTGTGGGGAACCCAGCAGAGAGTATTGAGGAATGAGGCATGCAAGTTAAGTGTAGGAAGTGCGTGCAATGGAGAATGCTGCCCAGATGCTGATGTGATACCCTCTTAAGTGCTAAAATCAAACACGTAGCAAAAAGACTCCATGCACTTCTCCCCAGTCATCTTGTACACAAGATCTTTTGCTCTTCAAGAGTGCTTCAGTTCTCTTCTCCAATCTATTCTTCTACAGCTTATATTGGAATGATTTAATTGGTTTTAATTAGCCTTAATGGGGGGCACATCTGCCACTTGCCTGAGACATAATAATCAAAGAAGGGTCCACATTGTGGAATATCAAAGTTGTACTTGTCCTCACTAAACCAAGAAAAATACGAACAATCGAGCCTCAGGAGAGAATTCATCATTTACCAAGCACTTGAGCACAGCTGTATGAGGTCTCTCCTGTCACTGCCTGGATGATTAGTGACATGTCACTTCTTTGCTGAAAAAGGCATGTAAGTTGAGGGAACAAAGCTAGTAATTAGAGCAACATGGCTCAGATGAGATGTGTTCTGCCTGAGCATCCAAACCCAACACTTGGCTCTGCTCCTTTGGATGGCATTTCTCCGACGCCTACCTCAGAACAGCAACCAAGCTCATTTCAGGCCAAGGGAGAAGAGTAAAAGGGCTAGCAATGGGACATCCTTCTGCTTCACGCTGCTACTCAGTGTTTTATATCTACATTCAGACAGGTAAGCTTGCAGGTATTTTGTGAAATGAAAATGTACAGCTATTCCAACTATATAATCTTAGCATCTAGTGTGTTCCAAGATTTAAGAACTCCCTGCAAAGATATTCCTAACCTAGGAATATAGTATACACATAGAGTTTTAAAGTGACTGTAAGCCCTGCAGCATGATCTGAGAAATATCAGCTCTGGGCTTGCTTGAGCCAGTGGAGAAATGAACTGTAAAGCTCAAGAGGACTAGTGCAAAATTTCTAGCATCAGCCTTCTCCGCTTCAAACCGAAAAACCTTCTATTCTGATTTTCTCAGACAGTAGCAAAGTGCCCTGCTGCCACAGTAAGCTTTAACAGATCCTACGCCCCGTCTATGCAGGCAGATATTTATCAGTAATCAAAATCTGAACTTTTTCCAGAAGTCACATGGCTACCAGAACTGTGATCTCTCTAAGGAGCATCTAATGCTTTTCACTGGCTTTAAGCATTAATTGCATCTTTCTTGCTAATATATCTGGCATCTCTGTGCATTAGACAAATATTTGGAAAAGATGTTTTAGCTTATGTGGTGTAACCCAGAAAAAAGACAAAATGTTCTGTCTATTGCTGCTTTTGAGAGAGTCTCATGCTCATGGATAAGAGAATGTTTAAATTTAGGTGGAAACTAAAATATCAGCTGTATTTAAAGACATTGATGAGCAAGTCAGAAAGTACTAGGCAGTACGTGTTCCTTAAACAATCAGCTGCCTCTGATCCTCTCAAAACTCTTAACAAACATGGTGGATGTGGCTCTTTAATGTATAATTGTCATTTAATGTCACTGAAAGGTTCACCAGGGGACCCAAAGGACAATATGAGACCCAGCATGGACTCACAGAAGTTCCTTCGTAGCCACCCGAAGTGTTGCCATAGCAAGGTCTGCACCAATCTGTGCTAATTCATACAAGCTGTGTGTTGCTGGCTGTGCTGGGGCAGGGTAGGCTGAAACAGGTTTATTTGTGCATCATTTTAAGAAGCAATTCATGCAGCAGAAAAACATATCGCTAGACAAGGATATAGATGGAAGTATAAAAGAAGCAACCAGAAAGTCTCAGAGACAGCAGTGTTGCAAACTGGGAATATCTGCACCTTTGACTGAGGGAAAAACAGGAAAGTGAAAATGGGATTCAGAGAATCACTAATGACTAAGAACAGGGAATACAGATTATTGGTAAAATGGAAGGCAATTTAAATGGAGGTTGGGCTAAGACATTAATTAACAAAGTTAATTCAAATTGTAGGTTTGTCTGAACTTAGTTGATTTGTAGCTGATAACCCAGACGTGTGCTAGACTCTAAATCCACAGGACTTGTGTTATTCCTTTGAGGAATTTCTGATGGGATGTTCAATCAAAAAGGTGCCAGCAAGAAGGATGAGTATTTAAGTTTGAGTATTGGGTTGGTTGAACTAGCAAACTTAAGAATACTACTTTGTAGCTCTATGGTGAAAACAAGGCGAAGTGGACACCTTAGCTAGAGACTGGACATTTGCAGAAATGTAACTGAAAGATTACTTAAGTCTATTTTAGTACACCTAAACGTGTTTTGCTATAGGCAGATATCTGTCTATACTTCTCTTCCTTCCATCTGGTGTTTAAAAGAAAAATATATGAAATCAGAAAAATGTCTAAAAAATCTCCCGATAACAGTATATCTAAATGAGATTCTCGGAAATGTGCCTTGACCTTCAGCCATTCTCAGTAATTGAAAATATTGGTTTCTAACATTTCTTATTCACACTGAGTGAATGAGAATATTCTCTCAGTCTAAAAGTTCTGCCTCCCCACACTGAACTTTTTAGCTTAGTCATCAGTACAGATGCATTCTCAGCTAAAGTAATGCATTTTTCCACCTGAGAAATGACAAGCAGTTGAAGAAGTACACATCATTTGCTGTCTGTGTGCCAGCTCTTTTTCAGAGGCAAGGGCAGCACTATGGGAAATGGAAGAGGGATCCATTTTTCTTTTCTTGTGCATCTTTAAGGACAGGAGTTGGCACTGCTGTAATTGTCACCACCTTCTCCACTGGCCACAACATCCTGCATCAAAACCTGCCAAACTGTCTGTGATGTTTCTTCATTTTGTATTTACTGCTGTTCTGCTCCAGGGTTTGGCTGCACTGGAGTAAAAGAATAACCTCTAGAGTTTCTTAAAGCCCTGCTTGTTCCCTGCCTTAATCTAATCATAAAGAACTTTCTGAACTCTGATGATTGACTGATATATAGCTTTTCACCAATTTTTGCCATGCGAAAAGCTGATGTGAAGAGCTGGGGACCTTTTTTATGCTCTGAATGAGATATCAGATCAGATCCATGGGCAATGATGAAGCTCCATGAACTGAGAACAGAACATCAAATATTGCTCTGTGGCTCTGATGCAAAGTAACTGAGAAAAATATCACTTTATCATCAAAGAAGAAATGCAGTCATTCTGAGTGTGCTTGAGCTGGCCATAGGAGATTCAGTGACGTTAGCCAACATGTGTCTAGGTAGCTAATTTGTACTAATTTCTTCCAAGTAGCAAAGAATCTAGAAGCTAACAGCAATGATTACTTTTCAGTGGTTTTTTTTTTTTAATGTATTAGCTGGATTATTAGCTACAACATACATCTCGGGGTGGCATCTTGACCTCAGAAATTTCAATTCTTAAAGACTGGAAAGAACAAGGTTTTACAAAAAGATTCCTTAAAATACCAGAGGAGCTGGCAGTGCTTTCTGCTAGCTGGAAGAGTCCATTTTGAGCCTAATGGGCCCCTATCAAACATGATTCATTTGGCTAGTGACAAATAGAATCTGAACTTAACAAAATTTAACCAAAATGGGATAATGCCTGCAATTTCACTTCAGGCTCTTGCATGGATTTATGGTGAGCTTTTTGCTTTCATAAACTCTCAAATGTCTCTTTTTTTTTTTTTTTCTTTTTGAAATTCCTTCTGGGTCTGCAATATTGCTGCAATTTGCCTCACCTGCTTTTACATAGGGTTTTTTGTCTGCAAGAGCCCACTGTGAGTGACTGTAGCTGAGATGTTTTGTAAAGTAATTGTTGAAAAAGAATAGGTATTTAATTACCTGTCCCTTCTCATCTCATTTCTTCTTCTTCTGTAAATTATGAAAGTAATTAATCCCCAAATCACAATAATTTTGAGATGATGTTTTATTTTTAAATTCAAATCTAGCAGGAAAAAAAGCTTTTTTCAGGCAGTGATTTGTTTGCCACTTTCTCTTCTGTGACTTCTTTCTCTCCCATCTCCTTTCCCATTTGTTCTTCCCTCATTCCAAAGATGAGAAGGAAATTACATCTGCCTGGATCATACTCGAGGTTTTGTGTAGCTGCATTTCAGTGAACTCCTAATGATCACTTCTGAAAATCCCCAGCTTTTCATCTCTGAAGACTAAGAGGTAGGTGGGAGATACCCCAAGTTTTAGAATTGGCAACTGGGAAAAAGAAGATGGAGCATTGTGTGAGCCAACAACAGAACTGTGCTGGGGTTTTTATTGCCCAGAGATCATCCCATGTGCTCCCCTTCTTGCCTGTGGACACTTTGCTCTCCTGACTGTTGTCTTTTGGTTTGGTTTGAGCTTGGGCTCAATTTGCCACAAAGGTCAGATACCTGGAGAGGGTCTTATTGGGCTCTTTTTTTTCCTGGCAAGTCTGTTTTCTTGGGAAAGAAATAAAAGCACGCAGCTCTTTGCCAGGTTTCTATGGCTCCCATGTCCACACTGCACTGCAGCTGCCTCTCAGGAACAAATGAGCCGATAGGGATCTTGACTTCTTTGCTGGTATTGTTTTCCCGTCCTTTCCCCACTCCATTTCTCTTGTTCTGTCCTCTAATTTTCTGCCCTTTGTCTTTGATTGTTGAGAAAATTAGGCAGGCTTCTATAGCCCATTTTAAAAATGAGATGTTAGGCTATATAGCCCTTCAATGAGAAGATCCATTATGTATTTTACAGTAAAGTGGCAACTTGTGTCCATCAGCCTCATGTAAAACTACTCAGGATCATTAAATGGTTGCTGTATGAAGAACTAGCTAACCGTTAGTTGTACTTTAAATAATCATGTTTCTGTAATGCACACGTTATTTTATAGAAAGCCTTAGCCTATTTTACATGAAAGATAGTATGAATGTGTCTTCATCAATACTGCAATAACAGACTAGAGAATAAGCTAGGATTTCAGTTCACAGCCCTTCTGATAGCCCAAATCTAGAGCTAAACATTATAGTTCCTCTCCAGGAATTTACACCATGACTGCTATGTGATCATGCAAATAGCTCTAGGCTAAGCTCAGCCAGATGATATTCAGCGTTTTATCTTCCTCTAGGAGCTCTGGGAAGCTTTGTCTGAGATATGGTAAGATTTCAGTTCTCAGCTTACAAGGGAAAGTCAAGTTTTACTAAGAGATCAAAGAAGCACGTTAACCACAAAGAAGGAAGGCCTGTTTGGGTTAGAGATTCAGCTTGACTTCATCTCGTGTTTGCTGGTGCTGTGGTCACTGAATGGCACCGATTTCATATGAACACCTACTGTGTGATCCTACCTGAAAATCGATTGCCAGCAGCACCCAGTACTAGTTGGTCACTAAACTAAAGCCAAACCAATTTTAAGATGAGATTTTTCTGCATGATACTAAATGCCGCCATCCTAATATGTACCATGCAATAACCAGTGCATAAGGAATAACACTGATAGATGTTGGCTGGAGAAAGCTGCTGCACTTTTGCCATCTATTACATGGAAAGATTGTTCTGCGAAGTGTCAGGCCCCAATAGGAGCAGTTGCTGCATCTGCACATGTAAGTAATTGCCCCCAGAGTCATCCCTGAAGACAAGGTGCAGTGTGGCAGTCTGTGAAACACTATGTTCACACTGATCTCCTGCTAAAATCAGATGGTTGTCGTAATTCCCACCCATTTTCCCAGAAAGTTTTACTGCTACCAGGTTGCCAAAATGTGTTTTTTGTCTGGGGAATGGCCTCTTATAAACATGAGACGAATCTGAACCAGCCACTGTTGGAAGTTTGAAGATCTTAGTGGGGATGTGCCCATCTGGTTGTGTTTCCCCCCTGCAGTGGGAGGAGGGCTATTCTCAGCCAGGCTTGCAAAGAGTAAGCAGAAGGTCTGGGCTAGCTGTACTATATATCATCATGTAAAGGTAAACCAAGAAAAACACCAGGAAAAGCAGTAAACCCAACAACAATACAAAAACACTCCCAGAAAAGCAGGACAGCGGAAGGGGCTATTTATTAAAAGTAAAGGTGTTTGGTTTACTGATTGCAAAAGCCCAAGAAATGTATCAAAAGCTTTTTCAAATAAATCCCTGATAAAGAAAGCATTGACCTGTTGAAGAAGAAAGTCTGATAAATGAATACATTTCATGTGCATGGATCCAAAACATATTGCATAGTAGCAGAGTGCATTCTCTCTCCCCCATATTTTTCATGGTTATCTATTACAGGAATAGATATGTGTGCAGTGAAAATCAGTATTTGACAGGTTTCTGCTGTACAGTAGACAGCTTTGCATTGTGTAAGGATTAAAAGAAAGATTTTAAACCCTGTGGGTATTCATCTGACTTCATTTTAACTACTTGAAGCCCAAAGAAGGTGTACACCAGCCTTTTTTTTCTTTCCTGATCTGGAAGAACTTGGTGTTGGGGAAATGGTGAAGTTGATCTGGTAACTTTGGTGTGAGATATCCTTGGTAAATCCACATTGCATATCATCCTATTTTCTAATTAAGCCTGTGACTGTAAGTACACTTTCCTTTGAAGTTTGTCTTAGAGCCTGGAATATTACTGAGATTACACTAACAGGCCTGTTGGTTGCGAAGCACCTTTTCATCTTTTGTTTATATATAGGCAATATATTTCCCATTCTCTTGACAGGCTCCTTAGATGTCCATGCTACAGGGCCAATGATTTTATAAGGCAGTTGTGCTACTCTTCTGACACAAGAAGTATCTGCTCTGAGAGACATTACTTCCATCTTAAGTTGACTACAAGGCCTTGTCTCTGTGTTCAGCTCCTCTTCTTTCTCATAATGATACATTTTGAGGTCACACTTGTGTTATCTTTACCTTAAGCCTCATGCTTTCCATGCAATGCCCTTGATTCTTCAATTTTTCTCCTCTGTTTACTCATATGTCAGGGAAATTTCCGCTATTTGGTTTCCCCTGTGTGACAGCTCTCAGTCTCTCAATGTCAGTTCTGACCTTCGTCCTGCCCAAAAGACACAGCTGGCTTTTTGCTGCTGCTTTTCAGCAGAACCAACCCTTTTTTCCCCTCTTCACTCCTTTGTAGCCAAATATTGTTATAGAAGAGGTTCCTCTTTCTCTACTCATTCAGGTCTCATGCACCTCTGGCGGTTGAGAAAGCCAAAGTGAATTGAAGGGACTTCTTCGTAGGCTGAGTAGCAATGAGAGGACAAGATTGTTAATACTTTTCATCCAGGACCAGACATGAGCATCTGCAGTCAGCAGTCTTCCCACTGCAGTGGGCTTTGTTTGCCATAGGAGAAAGGATCTGGAATTCATAATCAAACACCACAGCAACCTATTCCCTCACCTGGGGTTGTTTAAAAAAAAAACACAAACCAAAACAAACAAACAAACAAAAACAGAAAAAAAAACCTCAACAGAATTCTGCAACATCTAGCGCAGAGGATTCATTCTTATAATAGCAACTTTTCCATGGTTTAAATGACAGCACTCTGAAATCAACATTGCTGTACTCATATTGAATTTAAACTTCCGGTATTCCATCTTAAAAGTAAAAATTTATTATTGAAAAATAGTTGTGACACAGCAACTGTGTAACAATTTTTCATAAATTACAATGCTGTTACTCCTCATTTAATATGCTTTTAAAATCAATTATTATTTAACCAGCAATAGCTACTTCATGAAATCCAAAAGAAATTTCATGAAGCATCTTTTCAAAATGGTTGTGGTACATGCAGTGTTGCTGTCATTTAGCCTAGAAATTCAAGCTTACATACTTTCTAGTTGTAAGCCGTACAGAACTGTGGCCTTAAAAATAAACAAAAGTAAGTTGATACCTTAAAAAAAAAATAAATCTCTCTTTCTGACAAACAAGTGGAAAACCGTTAATATATTTAGGGTCTCATTGACTTATATCACTGGGGTCACAGAGAAAAGTCATTTTTTCCTTGAAGAATCCCAGTAGAATCAGTAAGACCCAACCAATGCAACCGTTCGATTACTTGGTGCCCTTAAGTGCCATCAGTCTACAAGGTAGCCAGAGACCAGGAGATGCAGTTCCCAGTGTAGGGCTGGATGGTGTTGAATGCCACGGGCAACACACAGTTGTTGTACAAGACTGCTGAGTGTACAAAAATGGCAGAAAACGTCCAAACTCTTTAGTGCTAAAATATGAAAGATAAGAGTCCTTTCCTCCTGTGAAGACTTCTTGGTACCACACACATTCTTGCAAGATTTCCATTTTCAGCAGTGTGTTCTAATCCTTTACAGTTTCTTGAATGAAAGTGGGATAATTTGAAGATCTCCATGAGATTTCAAAGCAGACATCTGATTTGAAAGCTTTTCTTTACCTTTTTTTGTCCTCTTTCTCTTTTTTTTTAGCTATGTCTTTCAGACCTCAGCTTGAAGATGTCTAATGCAGCCCTTCCCTGATGACAGTGTAACTGCCTTTCATTCTTAAATCACAAATAATTATTTATGTAACAGTAGGTAACTTATAAAAATAGTCTGAAAGAAGGCTCTGGGTATTTTTAGCTGATGGTTTGCCTTCTCCTGTTATTCCTTCATAGCTCAACGCTTATGAGAAATGGACATATTAAAAGACACTGTAAACTATGTTTTCAAGCATTCATAAGTTTTTTGGAAGAGTTAGGTTGTTTTTGTTTTGTGGTTTTGTTTGTTTGTTTTTTTTTAAACTACTATTAGTGCCAAACTCTTAAAATCAGCATAGTCTTAGAAGCCTACCTTCCATCACTGCATATTTTCAATTTGCAAAATCTGAATTTTCCCCTTTTCCGGGTCTTCTGCTTGCAAGGCACGTGGATTAAGACTATTCAGCTTGTTTTACTCCTGTGGATTTATGCTGGTGTCACAAATGTGCTTGGACTCAGCAAGAGCGTTCATGGTCCCAAAACACTGCTTGTGTTTATTATTGGTAGAAATGGGGCTATATGAGGAGGGATGAAAAGAGGTTACATAATACTGGCAATGAAAACAAAAAAGTAATCTATTTTCATTTCTAGTCCTGAAAATAATCTGGTGATGCTTTCTAATCAAATGGGCTAGAGTAGTTGCAAAGTTGTAGTAGCAACTCCCAAACCAGAAGACTTTAGACGGGACCATGTCACATCTGAGACGAATATTTCCTATAGAGGGTGGGAGATGCACTTTGGAACACGACAGGAACCTTCTTCCCAGAAATCTCTGGATCATCTAATTTCAGCATTGCCCCTTGATAGCATGAAGAGTGGGAAAGACCAATAAACTGAGCTGGGAATTGATATTTCAGGCTGAGATTTGTACCCAGTGCAAGTTTTGCTTGGAATCTAATGAGTAACAAGTCAGCATAAATGATCGTTATCTAATGCGACATTATACAAAATGGGCCCATTATGCTTCATTCTGTTGCATGGAGTGCAAAATAAATTCTGGATGATGGCATATATTCTTAGTCAACGAGGGTATTTCAGGGTAGAAAGAAGCCTATGTTAGTTGTCTTTGTTTATTTAGTAGGAGATTATAAAAAATTATTATCCCAGGGTATGTTATGGCATCATACACCATAAAAATACACAAGTAACGGATCTAATTGTCAAAGCCAACATTATACCCAGTAGTTATAGCTTGTCTTAATACACTTTTAAGTCTCACAGTGGATTTCCCAAAGGCAAACATAACAGTAAGAGGGAGAGAATCAGATGGCAGGTCAGGAAGTTTTTATTCCATATGGGCTAAGTCTGAGTTTTGTCCCAGTGCCACAGTTGACACTACGTCTGTTGGCAGACCAGGAAACCTGGGAGGGGTAATTCGTCTCCTACGAAAGCACCCTATAATGTTGGTTTTGTATAAAGAGCATTTGCAGAAAAGGGCAGAACCAAGCGCAGCTCAGTAGGGATGGTACGTTATTCCTGTGTCTCATGCACTGGACGGTGCAAGAAACAATGAGTAAACCTAGCATAGAGTCCAAGCAGCAACAACCTGGTGCTCCAGCACAGGCTCTGTTCCCAGTTCCCTTAGGAAATTCATATATTCAACCTTTTTAATCTCTAATAGCAACAGACTCGTGAGAGATTATAATTGTTGATTCCAGTGGTATTATTCCAGTGGCAGAGAGAGAGCTTGGAGCCCTGAGTCACAACTCTTTAAAATGCACCCGACCAAAAGCATTAGGAAAGCAGTGTGTCAAAGTCTTTTTCAGTCATCTGTGCTTTGGCTTACTGAAAACAAGCTTTTGTGTACCTAAAAGTCACCAGTATTTCCATGTCCCACACAATTGGGCTGAGGTAGAAGGGGCTGTCATTTAATTTTTTTCTTCCCAGCCAATTTGTTCCTGGAGCTCATGTGGCTGAATATTAATACCCATATACCTGGTGTAAGCACAGGCATATAACAAATAGGTTTGTATTACTGGTAATCTCTTGGTAAACACTGGGTGCCTTTCCAAAGGTTAATTCTATTGCCTAAGAAACAGCATTGTGTTTTAGTGCGGGAGTTGCCAGGTGAAAATATGTACCTTGCTAATGCCTGGGATTCTGCTGTGTCCAATGCAGGAGGTACAGCTACCTCCATGGGACGCCGCACCTATGGGTGCAAGGTGCTGTGCAAGGTGCTGCACGCAGTGTCGGGGGCACAGACTGCCCCCAAGAGCTGCCCCTCTGGCTCAGAAGGAAGGCTGTGTACTGAAGGTAGCGGGAGTCGAAGTCACAGCTTGGGGATGTTGCCTTCAAGTTTCCTTCTAGACATGATAGGTCGGATCTTCTGATTCTTTAGGTCCTACTGCCTTGTGCCCATGATCAGCCCTTTGTGCCACAGTATGTGAGCCTTTTCTGAGAATGTAGCCCTTCAAAAAGAGAAAAGAGGCGATGGGGGAACAAGCAGACGCTGCGCTTTCTAAATGAGGTTCCCTGTGTTCGCTCTGTCTCTGGGCAGGGTACATTAATCTCCCACGTTCATCAGGTGGCACATTAGCTGAAAGAGGCCCTGACAGAGCACAGCCTGGCAGGAGCACGCTGTTCCCGAGTGGGCAGAGCGCTGTGGCTTGGGGATGACAACTTTTTTAAAAAGCAATTCTGCTTTCAATTTCACATGCAAACTATACCTGCTAGGAAGGAAACGAAATGGCCTGTTGAGAGGAGCAGAAAATGAAGGACTATTTTAAATCACATTTTAAAATGTGATTGTTCCGATAATTTTTTTCTTAACCCTTGAGTCATAGGCAACTACAGATATGCTGAAGCTTCCCCTGAGCTTGAAATGAGGCTAAGACTGGTAATAATCAAATAATTCTTTATGCTTTAAATTAGTCTTGCTTCAAATTTCATTCTGCACAAAGTGGGGATCTTACATTATTTTACCAGTAAAGTGGCCCCCTAACTCAGAATAGCCCTGGATAGCAAGAGACTCTCCCCTCTGTGGCCTGTTTTTGTTGGAGAAGGGCAGAAGGTCCCCTGAGGTGCTACGTGTTTGTGCTGTTCTGCATTCATCACCCACCCTTGGCTGCTGCGGGGGCACAGGGAGGAAAATTCTTTGTGCCCCTTCTGTTCCCAGGAGATGCAGATGGGGAGGCAGGGCTGCTGCCTGCGGCTGGAGCCCTGCCTCTGCTGCCTTTAGAAATACTCAAGGGATTGGGTCTGTGTATAATTTACTCTTATACAGGGAAAAGGAGTATTTGCATTCCTTCATTCTGTGCATCATGCTTCAACTATGGCAGCCTAGACCATAGCTTTGATTTGTTCTTTGCTTTTTCTGGGCAGCGAAAAAGGATTCATACCCTGATTTAGCCACCTTAGTGGTTTGCCTAAAATGGTACAAAAGCCTGTCCTCCTGCCTCGGTGCAAAGGGCAGAGGTGGAACCACTAGTTAAGGTACTGCTTGTGCTCAAGGATTTCCTATTCGGGGGTCAAATCATGGGTTTGCTGCTCTGCTTCTGGGTTCAGCTTTCACCTGCACTCAGCAGCCTCTCTTAGGGATATGTCATGGTAAAATCCAGCACAAAAAACACTCCACAATGACCTACACATCTCCAACAAGCATTTAAAAGACTGAAAGGGCCAATGGCTCTAGTCAGACCTCAGCTGCAGCTTGAAGGCTTCACCATTGCTACAGAACCTGTCAAATCTCAACAAGAATCTAGCATTCAAAAGATTTATCCACTGCAGGCTGACTAGAACAATAATCCCTGAAGGATATTCAGTAACAGGCATAGCTTGGGGCATTGGATTTTTTAATCGTTTCTCTTGATGTTTGACAGCTGCAGTGCCACATGTTTTGCTGCATTGCTTATGGGTAGGAGAGGTCTTGCCTGCATGGCTTCTCGCTGTCTAGGAGTGTATTGGAAAGCAGTGCTGGAGAAGATGCTCTAGGAAGAAGGAGACTGCCATACTGCGAGCAATCCCTTTCTGTGACGGGGAAAATAAGTTCAACTCACTGTTTCAAGCTTCTGTGTCACCAAAAAACTCAGGTCCTTTATTATTTGTATTACAGTAGCACCTAGAGCCCCCAAGTTGCTAGGGTTTGTAGAGCACTTTGTAGGTGATGGCTACTTCTCCTATGTCTTTGTAAGATGACAAAAAGGGTGGGAAAGGAAGGGAGAAGAATGGGAAACAGAGGTACTCTCTCAGGGGATGCTTGTGCTGTCAAGCACTGGGGTCACAGCATTTCAAGAAGCTGCAGTGCCTTCAGCTCAGCTACAAGAAATTACTATCTGCTCACTTCTAGCCCTTCTTCAACAGTGGTGTAAGATAATCCATTTTATTTCACATTGCAATGGACTAAGTCTATTATCAAAGCCTGGCTGAGAGCTGGTGGCAACTTCAGATGTGCTCACTTGACCGGGTGTGATCAACCAGCCTCTCAAGTCTGAGTCCAGTTCAGTGGCTGTGCTGCAAAATTTACTTGTAATTGTAGTTTGGAAATGTGCTTGTTCATTTTTGCCTTGTCTACAGAACAGCCAACTCTCTTCACTCCAGTTTTCACATGCTGGAATGCTGCCAGTTTCTTTGGTCAGAAAAAGATGCATTTATTGAACACAATGTAGAAGAACCACTTCAGACATAACACTTCTGTATGAAGTATGTACATACGCGCTTCCTGGTAACATGGACCAAAACATCTTGCTGCTTCTCCCCCCAGGTGCAAAACTGGCATTGACCCTATTGGGAAGTGGACTGGGACTTAAATGTATGTTTTGATGCATTTGCTACAACTCCTCTGAAATTCTACTGGTATTTATAGTAATAATAGTTCTGTTTCTGATGAAAGAGGTTTTGAAGTTATAAAACTGCAATCTTTGCTTTTCAAAAGCATCACTTAAAAACTATGCAGTTTCTTTTTCTTACCTGAAGTTTCAGCACCTTTATAGGATATATAAGCTGTAATTTCACTGATTTCCTTCTTTAAAATATATTTTAAAGGGAAGTCAGACCTCAGCACATTCTTCAGTTGTTCAAAAGAGTGCAGAACTGGCAATGCTACAATTTGAATGTTATCTAAAAACCTGACAAGAATAGGAGTAATAGGTGCAAAGTCTATTTATTTAGCTTCAGCCACCGCTAGTGCTGAATTTATCCTTGCAGCATCCTTATGCAATGCAAAAAAAGACCTTCACTGCTTTGTGGCTTGGTAACTTGAGCGCAGGGTCCTGCCTGTGGTCACACCAGGGTCCTGCACAAAGCTGGTATCACCATAATATTCCTGCCAAAGCCCAGCAGAAGGATGAGACCTTCAAACCATATTGGTCGATCAAACTTTTTTTTTCCCCCCCATCTTTCCTCTTCACTGCATCAGTCTTATTCAGGACAAGTTCATTAAAGGCATCCTTACAGTGATTAGTTCTCTGTTCTCTACCCATTTCACCCTTGTCTGCATTCCTGATCCTAACTAATGCAAAGCCAGCAGTGACGAGGAGAGCCCTAATAACTCTGCCATCCCCTTGAGTGCAGCGTGATGCTCCCGCTGTTGTTAAAGACAGACCAGCAGCACTTGACAAGCACTTTGAAAGCCCCTCACCCAGCCCTCCCTGATTGACAGACATTTTAGTGAAGCCCTGTGGTTTTTGGCCTCTTACTACTAGTATTATCATTGTGGAGCTGCTCAGTAAGGATCTGTTTCTTCACTGTTATGAGAAATGGTAGCAGGAGAAAAGAGATGTTTTTATTCCCGACTGGTTTGTAGACCTTTCAAATGGAGGTGGATGCTGGACATCCTGGAGCTATTGGCTGTGCCATGGCTTTGCTCAGATCACTGAGCTGGAATCTCCCCCCAGGTCATAGACATCTCTGCTAAGGTAGAGCATGATTCTCCAAACCAGCCACAGTCAATGCAAGTGCATTTAGTGTAAATGCTGAAACATTTGGGTCCAATTTCACAAGGAGCAGCAGTTGACCCTTTCCTTTCATATTTTCCCTTAAAGCAGGAAGTTCTGAGCCCTTTAACCATTTAACCATCTTGTTGCACTCTAAACTAGAGAAATTTGAAAGGATCAGCCCCAACATTAGCCCATTTCTAATTAGCCTTGTTGCCATAGCAACTTGGGGGATTATTAGCATCAGCATGGCAAACTGATGGAACTGTACAACTTCTTTTGCAGCTGGGAAATGTAAAAAGTGAATCTGGCATTGAATCATGCTTTCAGGGTTGACATTCAAATCACTGTCATTGTATGCTCAGGAAAATGACTGTCGTTCCTCACACACAGTGTTTCACTTTAAGAGGAAGGTAGGGGGGTGGGTGTTGCAGAGAAAGAAAAAGGAAAGAGGAAAAAACAATCTATATGAGGCATTAAGATGAACATTAAAATGCAAAGGAGCTAGAGAAATTTAAATACTTTATTTAAACTAGAAAAAAAGAACAGAAAGTAACCAACCCTGAAGCAGTCAGTACTGGATGTGGACTCTGCCTCCTTTATTTTCATATACTGAAGAGCTGGGATATTCCCATGGACTTTCTTATGAGGAACATGGGAACGTGAAGAAAGTGGCTTCCATCCTTTATTGGTATTTCCTTTTTACTACAAGGAGTTGAAATGTGTGTATTTTTGATCCTGAGTGTTGTCATGGTTACAGGGCTACTTGGATGCAGCTTTTTGCACCCCACGAAGGTTGCCATGCTCGGTGTGTGGTGGAGTGGCTGCCTGTGGGTGCAGTTTGAGGCTGGAGATGCTGAGGACCAGCCTGACTAACCCTGCCTGCCTTAGGCTGGGAACAGCCAAACCTGGAGCAGGGATTCCTTGGGAGGGATGGGAGGAGGAGGGACAGAAGTTATGTGATCATCCTCCTACCATTCTTACAAATGCCTAGTAGGTAATGCTCACGAAATATCTACTCTACTAACTCCCCAAGTATATCTAGCCTTAAGTAATTCTGTGTGGGCTATTTTTTCACCTGGTGGTTTGATTAAAAGTCTTGTTCTGTGGATTCCAGAACTGAGGGCTTACTTTCAGCATAGACTTCATTTTAAGCCATAGTCCAGAACATTGTACAAAGCAAAGCTGCACAAAGGAGAAAACACTGGTGCTGATCTCCATAATGTCAGGTCTGTTTGTGCATCTCATGGATGGAGACCTTCGTGTCTGCCTGCAAGATCAAGTGGTAGACAGACTGTAGAAGCTGTTGACTTTTCACTGAAAAATGGCAAATGAAATATTTTTAGCTGAACACTCCTCTGTGTCCCCAGCCCCATGTCTTTTTTTTTTTTTTTTTTTTTAGCCAGAGGGTTTTCAGATTTCCAAACCCGTGTACAAAGGAAGCACTATGAAGAAAATTATTTTCTATCAAATGCAGACAGGCAGAAAACGCCAATTTTCTGAGAGGATTTTTCAATGAAAGGTTGCAATTTTCTGTCAAAGGCATCTTTATTCTTTTACCAACTGCATAAAAATGTCAGGTCTTCATTCTTGCAGCACTTTCCCCCCCCCCACAGTTCAAATGGAGACTCATAGGTTATTAAACTTTTTGTTAGTTTTAAAACCACTCTGGGGTGGAATAAGGACCCTTGTGATCAAAAGACAGTGTTGTAGGTTGGAAATAAACAGATTTGTGCTTTTCACACTGAGCTGATACATGGCCTTTGTGCAAATGGCTGTCCAAAACAGTTTCTCTCCTTTTGCTCTACATAGACTGTCAAGTTGTTTGGATGTAGATGTCTGTACTGAACCTAGAATGCTGTATGGTCTGCAGACATGCTTTGTGGTCATGATAACCTGAGGGGGGGAAAAAGCATACATGAACAGGGTGGGAGGAAACAAATGAACAAAACAGTATTTTCTAGAAGCTGTTAAAGTTTGAAGCAGTGAGGTTAGTGAGTATACACTAATACACAACTACCATATCTTGACTTGCCACTTGGAGTAGGAAAACCGTGGGTGGAAGTTGATGGGAACAAGTCGGGTGCCCTGTTTTGATGGACAGGCTTAAGTACGACTGTAAGATCAACAGACGGCAGCAGTGCGATAGTTCAGCCTCCCACTCCTAACTCACCTTGCCTAAGGTTACAGGCTTGGCTGAGTGACTAGTAATTTCCTGGTGCCCAGGTATGAATGGGCCTGATTCCCTCGACACCTACGCTGCTTTGGTGTTAGAAGAAGAATTGAGTCTAATAATTGGGGACAGTGATTTGTCATAGTCACTTAGATGGAAAATTCAAATCTGATTATGGTTAAAATAGCAGATGTCCTGAATTCCTTTTCAAAGGGGCGCTGGACATGTGAAAAAGATGCTGTGGGGCAATGAAAATGGCTTTGCCATACTTGATAACGTTTTGGTCACTCCGCCTGTACCAGCAAGTGAATGGAGGAGCACTGTTTGCTGCCAGTGAGATCTTTGCACTCTTGTGTCTTTCCATCACAGCTGCAGACCTAGACTGAGACAAGCCAAATGGAGGAAGGGTAGGATTTGTTTTCTTCATCCCCATGTGCTGGGGGTCCCTTGCGGTGGCAGCAGGTTGGCATGTGGCCATGGATATCGGGCCCCCATTTCCATCACCGCTGCTCCCACAGCTTTGCAGCACAGCCTGATCTTGGGCCAACTGCTCATCTCCAAGAGCTGTTTTTGTACATCTCCCTGTGTGAAAGGTGTTTTGCTGCAAAGGGTTGTTATCAGTGCAGGGATCAGTGAAGAGGGTGAGGGGATGTGAGTGATAGGTTGCCTTTGCAGATAATTGAAAGCATGTCAGAAATAGAAGCGGTATTTAAATTGAGAGTCTTTGTGATTCTTCTCCACCTGGTGAGCCCGGGAGTTACGGGAGGCTGTCGCATGGTGGAGAATTAACAATGCTGATGAGAGATGCTGCCAATTTGAATTGCTTATTTGGAGACCAGGGTAGGAGGGGTGTCCATTAGCCTGTCTCAGGGATTTCCTATGACTGCTCCTGGATTGTCATTAAAGGAGCAAAGCAACTGCAGAAAGGCGTTCAGAGTGCAAACACTGGTATATGCCACCCAAAAGACCTATTTTTTTTTTCTTGATCTGATCTTATTATTGCAAAGTGCTATCAGACTAGCTTATGCTGCTCTGTGCATGGGGCTGCTGGTGAGATAGTAATGAAGACAACAGCAACTGCAAGCCACTTTCTTGGAGGGCTGGGCTGTGGCTTCTATGAGGAGAAGGAAGCGCCTTCTCTGTGATTATAGGGTGCATCCCCCTTCTCCATGCTGCTCACAAATAAGTTGCCAAAATAAAAGCTGAGCATTGTTCTGCAAAGCATCAGCCTCAGAGACCTCTTGGGACTCCCACTTCCAACTGGCATCTTTTGCAGTTGTCTTAAAGGCCTTGTTGGAGGTAACAAAGTCATATACTCCAACTGGTCAAGTCATCAAGGCATGTCCCCTTGCCTTCATTCAGGCCTAGCCAAGCCAGCAATAAGAGGAGTTCCTGCCTGGGATTCCTATCTATCCCAGAGCAGTAGTTGCTGTTTGTCTCCCCTTCCCTGACAATACCACCTTGCAGCTAGTGCAAGGATGTCTGGGAACCTACTGGGCAAACAACGTGTGTATGAACCTCATTGTGGAAGCTCAAAGCTTCTCCAGAATCAGAAAATTCATTGATTTCCCATTTGTCTTGTACATGTATATGTGGCCACGGAGAGTACCTTTGGACCATTTCTAATGACTAGTGCATGGGAAAGAGTCCCACCAAACGGGTTCATCTGTGCAGCCTTCAAAGCCCTGTTGATGACATTTTAAAAACTGCCTGGGGGATTTTTATGTGCAATTCCAATTAATTAAAATTAACAAATACCAGTGGGCATCTAAATCCCCTATGTGATTTTGCGGACTAAACCAGCATTCTCTGCCAGAGAGAGAGGTCTGTTCAGTATCACTCTCTTGAGCTCGATTTTTTCCCTTGGGTTTGCTTGTACATTCCTTACAAGACAGTGAAGATTTCTCTGCAACAGCCCCCGCTCTTCTATAGTGCTGCAGTCACACAAAATAAATATGAAGTGAGCTGATTATATTCCAGGAGCTACGAGATACCACGTGTCAGATCCAAAGTGAACTGACCTTTCCACTCCCAGGTGGACAGCTCTGACCTTTTGTGATGCTGATGAGAAGCGTGGAAGAAATCATGATTAGGGGAAAATCGTGCTTTATTAACGTAGGCAGAGCACAAAGAACTCATCATCTAAAGACCTGCCTCTAGGTGGTGGGACACAAGAAAGAAAACCAAGATGTGTGTCCACGTTGTGCTCTCGTTATAACACTAATGGGAACAGGACAGCAGAGCTAGGAGGACAACAGAGATGTGTGATGGGGAATTATGCTTTGCTGTAGAGGCTTTCTTGCAGTGACAGTTATAGCAACAGCAGAGCAGGTTCCTACTGGCTTAAAGCCTCTTTATAATGCCATTTTACAGAAGCAGTATTATTTGGCAGAGGAAGGTGGGAAGTCCTGGTAACTGCAGTAACACCTAGTTGAGTTCGGTGCGTTTAGCATTGCTACAAGGTACCGAGGAGCTGCTAATAAATAGGGTTATTTTTTGAGGCATCGGTTTTTGTCACGGTAACTGCAAGGCACCGACACTCCCCTTTGCAGGTTTGGGGGGAGGAGGGGAGCAAGAAGGGTTTTTCTTGTACAGCAAACAGCTTCAGAAAGTGAGGAGGTTGGTGGGAAGGCAAGAAGGGTGGGGGGAGAGTGAGCAAGCACATATTATATTCCAACTGTTTCCACGGTGACATTTCATAATCACAACTCTTGGGAGAAAACGTTTCATTGCAAAAGCTGGAGGAGGCAGGGCGGCTTTGCGGATGCAGCCGGAGAGGGATAACTCTCCCAGCACCTGTGGCTCACCATCCTGAGGACTCAGAAGCAGGAGCCAGTTAAACTCATTAGGCTTTAGCACAAGCCAGGGGCAAGGAATTGAAATGCATAGCAATCATCATCTCCTTCCTTTTATTTCAAGGATGAGTATTTATAAATAAATATGATACCAGCACACTAGATAGGAAGTCTAAATATCTTCTATTTCTTGGCAGCAGTGAGGAAAAGAGGGATGTATGTAGAAAAGAGCCCATAAGATGTACATAGCAAAGCATAGTCAAATAGCCAAAAGCAGCATGTCACTAATGAATTAGGTCACCAGGTCTTTGCATTCCACATTGTCTCTCTCTTTACTCTCAGTCCTGGAATTGCAGCATGCAAGTGAGCTCCGAGCAGATGGAAACCTGCCTTTTAACCACTAGGGCTGGTTGCACAGTGTCCAGAACAAACCAGCGCTTTGCTAGCAGTGACTCTCACAAATCAATTGGTGGCATATTATTCATTTTGCAAAGCAGTGCCGCGTTCAACTGAATTGCTTCCAAATGTCTGTGGTTCCCCGTGTTGTTTTACGCAGTGTACCACTTGCCATCATGCTGCTACAGATGGCAATAGCTCTTGGGGGCTTTCCTACGAGACGTGGGCAGGGGAGGCAAGGGCTGTGACAAGTACACAAGGCTTTCATGCTTGGGGACTTTCCTTTAGTTCCTGCAGCACAGAGAGCTGCCCTGTGGATTTCAGTCCCAGCCTTCCTGCAGGTTCTGTGAGTTTAGGCAAATTGTTTCCTCTGCCAATGTCTCAGATGGGATAAATGCTCTTTTTCTTATATCACTGACCACTGGTAGCTGCATGGTTGAAGCTTTCTGTGGATAAGGTGGCATGATGCTGTAGGTTGAATGGTGCTGCTTCTGCAGAGCTTAATAGGACCATTAAGTTCCTTGAGAAACTCCATGAAGCTGCCCAGTAATCCTAGAGTGTATCTGAAACAAGTATACTTTGATGTATATGATTTCTAAAGTCATTACTGCATCTTTATATTCCTGAAAAAATCTCCTTTGCTTTTTTTTATGTGACTGAAGCTGTACAGCTCTGTGCTTTGTCTGTAGGACTGGATGGAGCCTCGCTAATGATCTGATTCCTACTGACTCTAATTGCAGGCGTTGTTACATTGGGTTGCAAACTTTGTGATGTGCCACATGATGTGGTGTTTGCGTACTGTTCTTCCTGTCTGGCCCGCTGTTGGGAGTACAAATGAAGTCTAGCTTTTGTGTTTACAGTACAGCACTGATCTGTACTTGTGATGTACAAAAAGTCTTGGGCAAAAATCTTGATGAGCACAGGAAGTCTCTAAATATGGGACACCTCCAGAAATACACAGCGTAATGTCCTGTATCATCTTTCTTGTCTCTTCCTTCCAGCCTGGAAAACAAGATGATTCTTTACAGACGTTTGTTTCAGATTACATCCTTAGGTCTCTGTCATTTCTATGGTCTCTAAAGGAAGAAGATGAGAAAGTATAGATAATCTACAGATCCTCATCCACCCACTAAGCTTTACAACTCTTTGCCCAAATAGAGCAGTCTAACAGCAGGAGCTCAGTTTAAGACCTTGCTATTGAGTGTCTGGGAAACGCGGTTCGCCTGCCCCACCACCGTTTCACAGGGGAGAGCAGCTGCTGCTGCCGAATGCGTCCCCTTCCCCCTTTAATTACACAACTTCAGAGCTGGCAGCAAGGTCCTCTGGCACATCATCATGACTGGCCACATTACAGAGCCATGGAGGGCTTAAATGCTCCAACAGAGTAGTAAAAAGCTGGGACATCCCACTGCTAGGACCTCTGCCACACATTTGTAGAAAATTACTTTGTGGAACTTAAAAAATGTTTTTGGAGCTATAGAAGAGGATCAAAGGCACACCTGATGGAGTGTCTCTAGGCCAGGCAGTACTTTGACTACCTGGAACTCTTCATTCCTCGTTCATCTCTTCTTGTAGCTAAGTAGTGCCAGTCTTTTCTTTCTCCTCTCTCCAGCTCTAATGATTTTCTGTGTCCCATCCTGAAGCCTTTTTGTTTCTTCTGTGTGTTTTCTGCAAGAATGGATGGGCTTTGGATTTTCGAATTTATTCAGAAACTCTGCAAATCTCAGTTTATTCCTCCTCTGAACTGAAACCAAAAGCATTTTGCTTTCACATCCTTTAAGAATTTGAAGAAAACTACTTTTCATATAAGATAACATAATGGTATTTCGTATTGCAATGACTTTTTCTTCTACGAATATTTTGAAGGACTTCAGGTTATTTGAGCAGGGTCCACATGTGGAAATAAAGACAATCTCTCCCTGTAGACTTTTCACAGGTGTCTATCTCTAGTCAGTTATTAATCCTTGTAAAATCTAACCCATTTAATAGATACAGACTGCACGATACACCACGCTATGAGTGAGACAGAGACAGGGCGGGATTTTGCATGATTGTGTGATTTGATCCAACATAGCAATTCCTATTTCTCTCTGAGATAAAGCATGGGTAGCAATTAAGGAGTGAGGAGAAGTGACGTGAATATCTGTATTGATCACAGAAACTAGTGACAGAAAGACACTGATAATTCTGGTAATTTTTTTAGGTTTTCTCTTGTGTGCATAGACTTCCCCCTTCCCAGCTGGTAGCAGGCAGCCTGCTAGAGTAGGATGTGATGCGAGAACTGGAAATTGATAGTTCTGTTCTTGACTTAGTTACTCCAGTTCAAAGCTTTGATTCCTTTGACTATTAGAAAGGCCAAGATCAGCCACCCTAAAGCACAGCCCACATGTTTGTTTATCTCCTGTGTTAGCAATGCAGCCTGGGAAACGCCGAGCCAGATGGTAATGATGGGATCTTTGCAAGGCTGTTTGAATTGCGGCAATTGCTGCTGCTGCTTTTAGGGTTTTTTCTTCCTAAATCAGCATCCTTTTATCTTCCTCATTTCACGTTTGTTTTCTGCGCGTCTTGGGTTTGATGCCAGGGATTAAAAATGAGGGTTGATTCATATATCAATATTAAACTGCATAATCACCTCAATCATTATTTGACTTCATCCGGAGCATTCACAACATTTTGAGAACTTCGAGTGAAAGAAAACTTTGCTGTGTATACGAGTGTTTGACTGAACTATTGATAACCAGAATTTCTGATTTAGGTTGCGTCCCCTGTGTCTGGCTTTTCAGAGTAAATAATCCTCTTGCCGTATATTTTCAATGATTTTTTTTTTTTTTAATACTTATAATTTATTTGTTTTTCCATTCAACAAGAAAATAACATGACAGCACAATCCGTGGCAATAATCTGGGGGGCTATTATATTCTCAAACTACAGTAGACCTACTGTAACTTTAATGTATTACCAGTAATTTCTGCTTCCTCTGGCGAGGCTTAGAGAAACATAAGGTGCTTTAATAACAAACAGGGATCCACCCACAACTCTGATTTATGTTTATGACTCAGCAAAGAACGTAAACTGAGACTAGGGCACAGAGTGTTTCTATAAGTAGTTATAAATCAACCATTCACCAGGAAAAAAAAAAAGAGTACTAGCAGGAAGAGAGTGGTTTTGGGGTTGCAGATGGCAAAGTCTTCTCTCAGAGGAGTCAGTAAAGGGGTGAGTCGGGATTCATCACAGAGAGGTTCGTAGTGTTTCCACAAGTGCTCATGTACCCATTGATCCAGCGCAGGGCTGTTTGCATTCTTGTCTATCTGGACTGTCCTTAGTTGAGCATGTCAAGTACGTTCAATGTAAGCAAACCCAGCATATACAGGCCAGTTGGATGGTATGAAAAACAACTGTGGAAAATAAAACTGTAGATCTGAATTTGTAGCATTTGACAATTGCATTGGACTCAGACTGAGTGCGTGGGTTACCTTCTTACTTGACTCCAGGAAAGCCCCTGGCCCGTTTGTGCTAAAGGCTGCCCATCCAGCCGCACTGGCCGGCAGTGAAGCCCGGCTCGTGGGATCTCACGGTCCTCGCCAGACTGATCGCACCCTGCAGGCACCCCGAGCCAAAGCGTGGCATCCATTTGCCAGCTGCTGCTCGTGAATTTCCAGCTGAAGGGTGCGCAATGTTTTCAGTGCCACTCTGATTGATGGGTTTATCTTCCAGTCCATTTACTTACTTAATTATCGCACAGTGAGCAAGAAGTCGTTTCTTATAAATATGGTAATAAGCCGATCAGGATGACAACAGAAGCACATTCTTGTACAGTTTGTGGAAAATGCCGGCGTTCCCCGGTTTCGGTTCACATCAGGCTTCCCCCATCAGCAGTCAGGAAATTAAGAAGCAGTACCTGGTGACCTTAACACATCAGCCCCCTGTTGTTTGGCATCAGTCAGGGCCTGCTTGGAGCTCTTCTCATCTCAGGTGTTGCCCCTGTCCCACATCTTAGCATTTTAGCACACCTGGAGAGGTATGAAGCTCACGTTTCCTTTAACTTATTTGCGTTGCTTCTGGGATGTCAAAACTTTTAATTTGACAACTCCAGCTGCTGTGCAGAGGAGAGAGGGGCCAGAGACACCTCAGGTCTGACTCATTGGTAGGAGGAGATTTTTCCCGCCTGATACCAAACGTCGCTGAGGCTATTTTTGTAAAGAAGATTCTACCAAAAATGATTTGGCAACTACAGTTTGTAGATGCTATTTTTCAGGTTTAAAAGATTGAAGTGTCTGATGTAAAATAAACTATGTAGGCACACTTAGAAATGACCATAAAGAGCCTGAAGTTCCCCTGTTTCTACTTCAGTAGGAACTTTCTGAGTAAGGATGAGTGAAGGGCTTGGCTGTAAGTGCAAAATCCCTGTGTAGGCTAAAATCTGCTTTACAAAGCACTATAGGAGTGCAATGGGCTGCAGAGCTGCTCCTGCCCCTCTGCAGCAGCTCTGCCTGCCAACAGCCACCCTTGAGCTCCTGCCTGGGTGATCCTGCCAGTGTGTGTGTGCACGTACAGCACACGTACGCTTTCCTAACCGTGTCTATCAGTGTCATTTTCATGTGGGTGGCACCAGTGACTGTGCATATGGTTGCTGGGTGTAGGTTTGCCGAGGGCTATCTGCACACACACTTCCCGGTACGTCGGTGCTGTGAATGGAGCGAGCTGTCTCACCCCTTTTCCTTTTTGATCACTTCCAAATTTTCCTCATTTTCAATTTCTGGAGTCTGTCCTCTCAGCACCTGTGCTACGATCATTCCTTAAGAGGTCCATTATCCAAAATAGCAAAATTGAGGTGAACAAGGCAGGGAGAGAAATGCATGTGACTCCATTAGTATTCATTTATGCCAAGGCTCTGCAAAACCCATACGAGAGTCTGTGTTGTTTGGAGTTTATTTAAATTAATCACTATAATTACATTTTGCTCTTTATCAAAAGCCTCCTATAGAGATTGTCCAGCTAGAAAATAAAAAGAATTTCAGAAATAGTAGTATTTCAATAGCCTTTTTAAAGACATTCAGGAGCATCATGTAAAACACAGTGGGCACTGGGGGAAATAATTCTGCTGGGAGGTCGGACGGATGCCGAGTTCTGTTGATTTCCTCATTTTTCAAGGCTGGAGGCTTCTGCATGTGAATGAGTCCTTTGTTTTTCCAAGGCTTCTGGTACAGAAATATATCTGCTGCAACAACCGCTTATTTCCTATCCTGGAAACAAAAGCTCTGATAGTGAAGGCAGACCATTCTGCTTGTGTGGACAACTTCATGTCATGCAAAGCAGAGCAAAGAGGAAGGTGGCAGACAGACTCCTCAGAGACAAAATGCTCTGGTGTGCAAAATCTTGGAGTAGAAACGGGTGAGAACAAAGGTTTTCGCCCAGTACAGCAAGGTCAGCTCAAGGCAGAGCTCAATCGGAACAGTAGCTCTGATGTATTCATTTTCTTACTCACATGTCTGGCAAAGATCTTAAGTGAACCAGATACGTTCTTCTAAAATCCTTTATAGCATTTCTTACCTTAAATTTGACAGCCTTCTTTTTTTAGATATGTATTTACCTAATTCTTCACACTCTCTTGCATGGATTAATCCCGCAAGACCTCGTTGGATGTTTTCTGTTACCCACCAGATACCTCCCTGTCCCACCTATGTCTTAAGAACCTTTTGAAACAAAATACAGGTCTTCAAAACTCTTCTCCCTGATATTTTTAGTAGCTACTGATTAAGATGGCAATAACTGTGCAACATATATATGCTGCATTGAGGGATTGCCTTTGTTTTCTGAAATCTGAAAGGAGGAATAAGCTCCTTCGATTGTTTATAGGAATCTAGATAATTTAATTGGGCTCTTCTCTCAGAAGACTGGTGGATTGATCCATCTTTCTCTTGTGACCACTCTTGTGACATTGAAGAGTTTCATCAATTTCCCAAGACTCGGTTTGGTGTTTAGCCAAAAGTACAGAAGCTATATTACTTTGATGTTGATTTAAAGAATCTTTAGAGCAGCTAGAGTTAATTCCTAACAAACTCTGAATAAAATGCTGTTATCTATAGGGAGAAAGGAAATGAATACCTTCTTAAAATAATGATCTTATTACTACTTATCTTGTTACACTGTGGTGAGGTTCTCCTTGTTAAGCCACCTGCACTTTGAGAGGTTTATAGACAAAAGCAGCATTATTAATTAATGCAACTGTGCAAGATTTCTGTGAGCTATTACAATATTTTATTGTTATGGCTACTATTATTATTATCAGATAGCCTGTTTGGGAGTTTTGAAAACATGCTAGCATCTTTCTGTTGCGCTGGTTATCCTTCAGTGCCTTTCTTCAGATTATAAATGCTGCTGTTTCTATTAAATTCTGGATGGAAAGCAAGAGCCCATAAAACCTATCTGCAGACTATTTTAGCCTCAAATCAGTATTGCTTAAATTATACAAGGAGCAAAATAGAAGTCTAATGAAGGTGCTACCTATCAGCAACAGATGTAAATTTGTTATGCTCAAATATGACTCCAGGATACCAGTCACCCAGTCAGTGAGACAGGGTAAAAGCATCCTTTGGCCACCTGTAACTGATTCCTGAGTCCCGGACAATTGCTCTACTGAACCTACAGTCTCTGGCACTGAGAATCATTGCCCTGGTCAAGGGTGGCTTGGGGGAAAAAAGGGATCCATCCTAGAAGGATGTTTGCCATAAGAAAGATGCAAGTCTTCTGAGCTCTGTTTCTTTGCAGTGTAACCATACCTACTGTCCCTGTAAGAGGCCACAAAGTCACAGGCATCAGAGCAACTCCTCTCTGATGCAAAGTATTAGACTACAGTACTGTAGACCCTACACTTACTCTGGCATTTATGTGAGTGTTTAGGCATCTTGTCATTTCAGAAGTCAGACTGTTATAGATAAAACTGTCTAAGAAGAGGTTAGAGATCCCAAGCTTTAATTTACAGAGATGAAATTAAGGCCTGCACAAGGATCATTGTCTATTCTCATTTACCCAGAGCCTGTGACCTTAGCCACATGAGAGGGGATTTTGCAGTCATTGTTGTGTTCGGCTGTGGAGATAGTGCATGACCGTGTATGATGCTGCCCTACCCAAGAGTGTCACAACTGGCAGGAAGGGCTGTAAAGGGCAGGAAGGGCTGAGGAAAAAACCCGTAGTATGTCTCTTTCAAAGGAAGTAAAGGACCTGCCAAAAAATGATGCTACTATCTCTATTTTCAAGACTATTGTCTTGAAAGGCTTGAGGATAGGAAGAGTAGTGCTGTTACTGCATCATAAAGTCATGTCACACCTGGGCCCTGTCACCAACAGGGAAGGTCTCTGTGCTGCTGCAGATTATGTTGGTCAGATTCAATTTCGATCGTCCCACTGTAGGGTTCTTATCTGTCCAATGGTTCCTCACGCGGGAGCAGCTCCCAACCTTTGAACATTGGT
Organism: Tringa tobata; assembly: GCA_033628505.1. Taxonomy (NCBI): domain Eukaryota; kingdom Metazoa; phylum Chordata; class Aves; order Charadriiformes; family Scolopacidae; genus Tringa; species Tringa tobata. The sequence continues at coordinate 796,323 of JAHREE010000457.1, forward strand.
CACCACTCTTTGATGCTCTTCCAATTTAATGATGTGTTTTTTGAGATGGGGAGTGGGAACCAGGGCAAACCAGGACACAGGAAATACGAGTCCTATTTCTAATTCTGCCACAAATGTAATTTTTTCTTTCTGTTTCCTCTCTGCTATTTATACCTTGTGTGTATTCAGGCTGCAAATGGTAAGGGCAGAATCTCTGTGCTTGGACATAGGCATTCAGGTTCTGGCACAAGTCGTCCCAATTTTGGTTTGGGACTTTGTGTTTCAGAGGGGAATGAGTGAATTTTCTTTGCTCTCTGAGATGGCTACAGCTTTGTGTTCACAGCAGTTCTTCCTCAAATATTTCTAAATCCCAAGTTATGCCTAGGAGCTGGTTTTTATCATTGTTACTTTTATTGATTTCCACCTCCTTTTTCTTTTGAGCAAAGCTGCTTATGGTCAAATAAGCTCCAATCTTACAAGAACTGCCACAAAACAGCTCCTATAATGATCCAGGCTAAAATAGCTGCCTAATTTCAGAAGCCTGCACTATTTGATGGTGCTGGTGAGCACAGATTCCTCCTCATCAAGTTCAGGGGTGAAAAGCCTGAAGGGTTAACAGTGGACTGGAAAAATCAAGAAGAAATATGGTGCAGGGGGGTTCCTTTTCTTGTCCATTGGGATGTCTTGTCTGTTGCTCTGAAATCCTTCCTTCCACGGCATGTTTGCAGGATATGTCCCTTTTTTGTTACTCTAATGAGCCGGGCTGTAGAGACCGACCTGTTCAACTCCTGGACCCAGGGGTGAGAGCCCAGGTTGGGAAGCGATGGATCAGAGGCAGAGTTTAAGTCCTTTCTCTAGAGGAGTTTGCCACCTACTGATTTGCAGGTTCCTTCTAGCTCCTGCCAAGAGAAGTTGAGGGGGAAAGCCAGGAATTTAGGAGTAGGTAGGAATTACCCTTAGGGACCCCAGCCAGGACCCCGTGGGGGGAAAAACCGGGGCGAGGAGGGGAGGGGGGATGCGGTACCCAGCTGTTGAGCTCCCAAGTGGGAGAAGGCGAATGAGCTGGGTGGAAGCGGCTGGTGTGTGTGTGTGTGTTGTGTGTGGCGGGGGAGGGATGTGGATGAGGAGCGGGCTCTCTTTCTTTCTCACGGGGCTCAGTTAATCCTGCTGCCAGGCGGTGTTAAGCAGCAGTCTCAGCGCTGGATTCCGAGCGAGGGAGACGCGCAACCCCGAAGGCGCAGCGGAGGGGAGGCGAGAGAGGCAGCTAAAGAGAGCAGAGCGGGGGAAAAATCAAATCTATGCTTGGAACTGGGCTTCTTTTTCGCCAATGCAAAAGGGAATATGCAGCACATTTTTGCCTTCTTCTGCACCAGTTTCCTAGGGGCGGTGTTAGGGGCCAATTTCCCCAACAATATCCAGATAGGTGAGTGCAGAGCTCGGGGCCGTTTGGGAGCGATGTTCCCCGGCGAGTGGGTAGGGGTGGAGAGGGGGCGGTGGGGCAAAACTGACCCCTTCATTTGCTTGCAAAGGCAAAATATGTGTGTGTGTGCGCGTGTGTGTGTATGTGTGTGTGAGAGACCCAGGGGGTGAACCGCGAGGGCTGGATTTGTGCGTTGGTACCAGCAGAGATGCAAGAGCAGAGCTGTATCAATTTGGCTTTGGGGGAGGGGAAGATTGGGAATAAATGCCTGCACACACACCAGCACAGAGGGAGAAAAGTGCCTCTGAAATGGAGGAAGCAGGAAAAAAATAATAATCTGTTTCATGCTCTGAGAAATGCCTGGGCTGCCATTGTGCGTTGCTGCATTTGCAAAATCAGCAGTTGCATTATACATTTTCGTGAGGATGCTCTCATCTGTAGGTAACTGGGACGAGAGGTAACAAACAGGCGCTCTCTGTTGTTGTTGCTAAAGAATAAGGGCAGAGCTATTGGAGGAAGATTTTCCATTGAAGTCTCTTTTCATTTCGTGTTACTTGCTTCCCCTGAGCACCAGCAGTGCCTGTTTGATTCCTTTCTCCCTTGCTGTAACTTCTCAGTGCTTCTCTGCCTCCCACCCTCCCCAGGTTTATTATTACTCTCCCATTGATCTTTATTGATGATGGTTTGTAGCCTAGCTCCAAATTCTCTTCCCTTGCATGCCGGTTTTCTTTCCCGCCTCCCATCTCTTTACAATGCCAATCAATTGCTAATCCACCAAGTTGAGGTAACTCCTGCCTGAGTCCAGCTGCACAATCGGTGCTTTTATTGCTGTTGATGCTGCATCCTTGTCTCCCTCCCTTCCTGCCTCCCTTTTACCCTAAATTTGTGCAACATCCCAGATTTTTTTCCCTTTAAACAAACGCATATACTAGCTTAACTCGGCTACTAGCATCTTATTCCTCTGACACCCGTGATGAGGCTGGGGGTGGGAGGAAGGGGGGGAGTAATGCTCGTGCACAAATAGCACTCTCCACGCAACAAGGAGATGCCCTCTATACTAAAGATGTGCAAATTGCCGTTAATAGCAGGTCTCATTTGTTGCACATTTGTTTCTTCTCCAAGCCATTCGCCCTGGAGGGTGGGCATTGATACTTTCTACTTCTTTAATTCCACCTTGTTGCCAAGTGCTTTGTTTCCCTACCTGTGAAATGCCAATAACAGTGCTCCCTTTAAATGCATCTAGATTACAAAACGGTCTGAATTTAATCGCATCATTCTGGAGGCTGTGAAGGGATCTGCTGCAAGCCAAGTTTCCTGCTGGGGGAGCAGCAGGAAACTTTTCCTAGGGCCGGTTTATCGCAGCAATTCTTTCCTGGTCTGTGGGGGGAGAAAGACTCTGAGTCTGGGTCCAGGCTGGTCCCAGATCCTATTGTATTTGTATCATCCTGTGGCTCTGGGCTTGTCTGTACAGCTCAGATCAATCCCTTCGAGGGTCAAGCTTTTGATTTCCTGCCCTCTTTGAGTTTGGCCACTGTCACCTGTTAAATGCAAGGTTTTTCCATGCAGCAAACTTCCAGTAGCAGCAGGTGTTTGGCCACGGGTCTCATGTCACTCCAGCTCTCACAGCCCTGTCCCCATCCACCCAGCGTTGCACCTATCGGGCCGGGCTCAGCCAGTATGCCCTGTACTCTGGAGTCCCATAGGGTGGGGGAACCCCTGAACTCCTTCACGGGCAAACCCCTCCTCTTAGTCAGCAGGGTTTAAACTGAGCCTAATTACAAGTGAGAGGAGGTGGAAGAAAGACTTTGTTTCCTCCTGTATAAAGGTAACATTGGCAGTGTTTCCATTTCTCTTACTTAAAGTAATGGAGGCTGAGGATGTTGAGCCGAACCCCGTGGTTCATCCTGACCCCACAGGCTGCCGGGCCCAGGGATGCATCAGGGATCCTATATGTGATCCCAGCATTACACAATGCACAGGCTGGAAAGGTTTTCTGCTCGCAGCCTGTCTCCAGACAGCACGAAACCCCCCAAGTCTTGTGTGCTGGAGGATTTTGGAGTGTACAGGCAATACCTGGAGCTGGAGCCTCTGCTTGAAGGAGTATTTTGGACTGGATAGGTTGCTAATACAGGTGTGCTTAAGACCTTTCTTCTTGTTGTTCTGTTTTTCTCCCCAGGGGGGTTATTTCCTAATCAACAGTCCCAGGAACATGCGGCTTTTAGGTTTGCGTTGTCTCAGCTCACGGAACCCCCTAAGCTCCTTCCCCAGATCGACATTGTGAACATTAGTGACAGCTTTGAAATGACATACACCTGTAAGTAGCGGCACTGGCCGTGTTCTCTTACTTCCGTTTCTTTATTCCTGACTGTTTTTTTGTGTCTGAAATATGAGACATCTTGCTCCAAACGTGCAACTCTTTTAAGGTCCATGCAAGACAACCCTAAACACACAGGCAAAGGATTTATGAATCATTTTGGTTTGTGCTAAGATATAGGGGTGAGGTAGTGCTGCAGTTATTCTGCATCTATTGCATCTGCTCTTTCATTGCTTCCAAAGTGCTATAAAACCCCCAACAATTCATTTCCTCTTGTTTCTCTAACCTCTACCCAACTCATTATATTGAGGTTTCATTCCCAAATTTCCTATAGCTGTGATGCACAACAAAGACACCCCTTTCCACCCACAAGGTGCACAGAAGTCTCTGTTTAGTGTGAACAACTTCTTCTCCAGCCCCAGTTTAGCCATCTGTCCTTAGAATTTAAGAAAGACCTAGTAGAAAACAGCAGCTTGATGCAAGTGGAGTCCAGATCCACAATAAGGAGCATGCCTAATAATGACAAAGAGCTAAGAGATTTCTAGTTTCAAGAACCATCAAAATCATTGGCTTTAAAAACAAGTATCAAAGACTGAATTTGCACCACAGAGCTGATCCTAGGGCATATTCGTACCCTGCTAAAGCACAGCACATGAGCTGTGCTGTTCATGTTATATGATAAAGTTGGGAAAAGAAAAGAAAAAGACTTCCCAGGTAATGCCAAGTTTAACAGCAACCAATAAGACCAGGAGGGAACCAGAGGAAAAGAAAGCCCATAACCCAGCCCTGCATTTGCAGTTGGGGCTGTTGCAGCATTTGCTTCCCTTGGAGCGAGCGGTGTGGTGCTGTGCACGAGGGGCTCGCACCACTGGGATGCGACACACACAGAATTTCTCGGTTTGACCTGGTGTCAGACACTGCTTTCACTCCCTGAGCCTGTGTGCATGTGTATGGGGACATCGGGAGGGACAGGAGGAACCCTTCCCTTTATAGAGCCTGTTGGATTGTTCTTGGCTCACATCCGTAGCATCCTTTTGATTCACCGAAACATCCTCTCTGCAGTTTAATCAAGTGGGCAGTGGGGTAGAGGTGGACACAGACTGTTCTCTCTGCTAAGAAATACACAGAAGGGAAAAATGCATTCCTGCAAAAAGAACCAGGAAGGTACAGGGGGAGAATTAATAAGGCTCTTTGAAGAAAAAAAAAAATAGTACTTGTGATTTTTTTCTGTTGGAGGGTTTGCAAATGTAAGATTGCAGGAATTTCCTGGCCACTATGATGTAGGAGAGAGAAGTAATAATTTGTCCACACTTTCATTGGAGTGTCTAATGACACATCTAAAGATTTTCTATTTTCCTTAATATGCCTCTATTTGCCAACTACAAGGTTTCCATCAAGGAAGAGCAACTACTTCGGCTCAGTCCAATGGCACTTCCTTGGCAGGAAAACTAGACAAAAAAAAAAGAAAAAAAAGAAAAAATACAGCCCTTGTATCTATCAAGGGAAATCGTCACCCACCTGGGGTAGAGTTGCTGACTGTGGCTGGGGATGAGCTATTTCAGTGCTGATAGCAGGAAGAAAGCAGAAACTGCAAGAATATCACTAGAATAAATTCTCCATCTGCGCATAGTTTTCCCTCCCTCTCTACGCCTGCCACTAATGATTTTGTTTACAGCATTAGCGTTGATAGCAAGACCATGATACTAGTTGTGCTTCAGAAATCTGTCATTAGTACCACAGGGGCGGGGGTGGTCTCACAAAAGCTGAATGGAAGCAAGACAGCCTCCCAAAGGATGTTATATTTGAGCTCTATGTAGGGCACATTGTCCTAGATCAGACCAGCAGAGCACTCCGCACAGTCCAACTTCACTTGTCCTCATTTTTTTTTTCTTATAATTAAAAACTTCCTAAATTCTTCCAGACTATGGAAGGCAGCACTTGTTTTGTAAGCACAAAAGAAGGTGTTATTCCATGTACCCTAGGGAAAAAAAAAAACCCAACCCAAAAAACGCAGGCTGTTGGAAGACCTGGTTTTAGTACTCTGGGGCTGGAGTGAAACTTTTGCCAGGAATTATCTCCTTTCTCATCTTCCAGCAAATTCTGTTCCCAGTTGCTAAGGCTAGATATCAGCAGAAAGATCTGTTTATTTACAGAGAATAAAAACCCTGCCCACGCAGTGGTCCTTATCTTCTGAGAAAAGACTGGCCATGCTACCAGTTAAAAGTACCAGTTTTTGTTCCCATGGAGATAGAGAACACTGCGTTTCCTTGTCGTTGGCATTACCTGTTTCTCTGATGGTTAAGTCAAGGGTGTTTGGACCCGGTGAACCTGGTGCTGTCCCTCTCAGGGTCTCCAACAGGACATCTGAGGAAGACTAGTAGGTCCCAGCCCTGTGGCAAGTCCTGCCTTGTGTTAGGATCTGACCTCATGTGCTAGATGTAGTCCTTATGGCAAGTGCCTGAAGCAGCACCGTTCAAAATGCAGAATATACATTAAGAATCAGCGGTGATGGCGGCAGCAAAAAGCCTTGTTGGGCAGCTTGCGGGGCAATGCTGAAGTGGCGGGATGAACTGCAGCAAAATGACAGCACCCTGTCTAAGGAGATTGTGTGCAAAATGTATCTCAGTGTCAGCTGTGACACTGTCTACCTCTGCCTGACATATATCTGCTTCCCAGTTAGGACGAGCAAGCTGTGGTGTGACAGTGGGTGAATTTACAGTATGAGACGCACCCTGTTTGTGCACAGGTGACAGTGATAGGGAGCTGCTAATGATGTGCTAGTGATGATTGTAAATTGGTAACAATAATATTCATGTAAGTGATAAATCTGTAAAATATCAGGAGGCTGCTGTTGTCGCCGGGCTGTCGCTGTGACAGCCCAGCAATAACTTTCACATTTCTGGTACTTCCAGTTGCGGATTTTTTATCATTGGGCAGTGATTGTGAATACCTCTGTGTGGGGCAGCGTCGATCTACGGGTCCTGCGGTCCCTGTGTATAACACATCAGTAGATTACAATTTTAAGCAAACCATAACCATTATGAAAGCAAAAATAAGTAGCAGATACAATGTGTGGCAACCTTGTATTTTATGTGTGTGGTTGATGCTAATGTTGTTGCATCACTGATACATGGGCGCGTTTAAATAACTGAAATATCTCCCTGAATTCATTCCATCCCACAGAATAAATGGTAATGAACAGGCTCTGTGTTTGCAGCTGGGTGTATGGTGTGGCTTACTGGTATGAAAACACACACCTGCTGCTTTGAGCGTTCTTAACTAAAGGTTAGGGGACTTTATATTTTTGTGCTGTATCTTCAAAGGCCAAGGGGGAAGGTAAATTTAGAGTCCTTCCTTCAGCAGAAGCATGCAGCAGTTCCAGGTGACTAGAAAGGGTAAAATGATGGTGTGGCGTAGCTGAAAGGTTTGCCTAGTGACGTAGCAGAGCAAAACCCTTCTGATCCACTTTAAAGACGTATTCACAGCTTCTGTCTCCAGTCGTATTTGGAAAAGAGCTTTATAGCCTCAAGCCAGTCACCAGCAAACTCTGCCTTGCTGGGTTTTGCCGTGACTGCACTCAGGGCACACCAAACGTGGCAGGGGATGCTGCGGGTCAGAGCTGAGAGGTTTGGGAAGAGGGATGCTCTGTGCCAGATGTGAGGGCACCGGAGGGCTGAAGCTTAGGAGAGAGATGCAGATTCCTTTCCCTGGGAGATCTGTGGTGGACATAAGCACCGTGTCCTGTTGGCAGCAGAGGGATGAGAGGCTGCTTACTTGAGACAACCAGTGCTGGGAATAGTTTTCTCTTATTCTTCGTCTCAGCCTCTATTTGTGCACACGTAGTGCACATCCCCATCCTGTGCATAGCCCAGCTCCTCGGGGGATATGAGTTGCTTCAGCCCAGGCTCCTTAGCTTTATTTAATTTGTGGTGCAGAGACTCCTGCTTTCAGTCTCTAGCCGGAGTCCCCAGGAGAGCCCCGGCAGCGTCAGGCAGACGGTGGTGGTTGTGCTCGCTGCCCAGGGAAGACGGTGGCTCAACGACAGAATTTCCCTGGCAGTGACCTGGGGGACATGCCCTGTTGAGTAGTGCTTGCAGAAGGTGAGTCACCAGCTTGGTAAATCTGACCCTGCAAAACGCAGGTCATTTTGCAGGGATGACCAGTGACTAAAAACCCTCCGTTCAGCACAGAGCCCTGTAGCTTCACTGGTGCAGCCATCGGCTTTTATGTGTCCTTATGTGTTGGGCTACTGAGAAGGGACATTCAGGAGCTGCACACATGAAACACAGAGGTCTGCACAGGATGGCAGCAGGATTTTGCAGCTGGAAGAAAACTTGTAAAGAGGCTGAAAAACAGTAAATTATTTATCCCTCTCCTTCCATTTGTGCACAGCTACAGGTACTGTGGGGTCCTCATACTGAATATGGGCTGTGGGTGCTGCTAGAATATCAACAGTTGAATCTGTTCTACATTTTAGAAAATTAGCATGTAGTTTGGAGCCTGTTCATATTTCATGAAGGCCTACCAGCACCAATTAGAGAGGGATTTGTAGCGATCGCTCGCTCTGTGCTTATGTTCTTATCAATAGCAGCAAGCTTAGATCCAGATCAGCTATAAAATGAAGTATTTCTTTTTCTTCTTCTTGGAGACTTATGTATATATAGAGAGTATTTCTGGAGATTGCTTTTTATCTCTTAAATTACCTCTCAGAGACAGGAAGGAATAGGCAAACATTTGAATGTTCTCAAATGAGGATCTAAATTTGTCTTAATTAAACCATTATTGCGTGTTGAATTTAAAGGAAGCTTTGTTGACAAACATACGATGGTCCCCATTTCTTGGAAAGGTGCTGCTGTAATTATTCCAGCAGCAATCAATTAAAATGCAATTTTTATAATTAAACTTCCACAATCTAAATGAACCCAGACCTCTAATAATATGTAATTGTTGTGGTGTTGGTAGACTTGTTTTTATTTTCAGAGTGTCAGAAATCTCAGGTAAATGCTTTGGGATATTTTTTTTTTCCCCTGTAGAGTTCAGGATGCTAGCTATGACTATTTAATGTGACTTAGGACAAAGAAACATGGATTTAATGATTAGATGCAGTCTGATTAATACAACATAGGTACTACAAGGAAATACATCTCCTTAGATTTTGTAATAGGAAAAGATGTGATGCAGGCAGATGAATCACAGACCATCAATTCACATTAGATCAAACTGAGGTTAAGGATGCTCAATTTCTGGCAGGGATGTGCTGTAGCTTTCTAGTAATTACACGTCTGTTTAGTGAGGTGCCAGCACCTTATAGAGTCGTGTCTCTCTGCAGAGGGTCTGGGGTGGGCACTGGGTGCTTGGCAGTCACAGCTGCTGCTGAAGAAGGTGGGAGCTCATCCCATATGATTTCACCAAGAAGGAAAAGCATTTAAAAGATGAGTACCAAGCGATTTCCTCAGCTATGGCTGCCAGAACAGGTCAGGCTGTCTGTCTGCCTTCACGGACCTGGGCACAGAGAGCCTTGGGTGAACGTGGGCCAATATAATCAGTGGGGACATGGATGAGGCTCCACTGTCATTCGGTGAAGGCAGCCCTGCTGAGAGGCTGGCAGGGTTTGTCAAGTGTCAGGAACGGGTTTCCCCCAATCTTGTGTGTCCATTTCTCTCCAAAGAACATGGGGGCACTTATTCTTTGAGTGACTATTTTTATGTATTTAATTTTTGATCCTGTGCTGTGGGAACCATCCCCGGGGAGAAAAGCTGATGTGACGCAATTAAGAAAAATCAGAAGAGGAATAAGGGGAATTTTACACCTGTAAACCTACCTGCTCATCTGGAAAGGATCCCAAATACTCGTTGATGACAAGCCAAAAAAAAAAAACTGACGGAAGAAGTAAAATTTGGGTTCTGCAGTAGGCAGAAAAGGGATTTGAGAAACAGGGAGCAACAGAGGCCAGACCTGTCCGTTGTGCAACAGTCACAGTTTTCACTCAGCTTATCCTTTGTTCTCTAAAAATAAAGCTTTTTTATGTGAATAGGGATCCTACTAAGCCGGAAACACACAGGTTTTATTTTTTGACTTATTAGCAAGGTGAGAGTGGAAATCTTCATGTGGCTGCAAGGAAGGCAGCATGGGGAAGTGTGCTGTTCCCTTCCAAAACTCTAGTGGGAATTTTAGATATATACGTTTACATTTCCCGTAATAGGGTTAGGGCCCCAAAGGCAACAGCTCTCTGCCAGTAGAAATGGAAACTGTCCCGGTTAGCTTCACTAACACGTGGAGCTCAGAGCAAACACAAAATCAACATGCTCCTTAAAGAGGCAATAAGTCAGGGAGACTTTAATATTCTGCAGATCCAAATTCTCCGGGGTGCGGTATTAACACAACTCTGAAGACAAAGATGCATTTATTTCAACTGCATTCTTTTAAAGAGAGATGGGTTTTTACTTCTTTGCCTTTAGTTGTGTAGAACTGAAATAGGGTAACAATTTTCCTGTGAAAAGTGCTGTCTGGTAGAGCATGGGATGTTCTTTGGGAGGTTACAAGGACTCCTGAGGAAGTCAGGTATTAAACAAGATACAGAGCAGGGGCTGAACTGAGCCATTAGCAATCCACCATCATCCCAGCAAAAAAACATTTTAAAATAATACCGAATTATTAGAATAATAACAGCATGCTATCTGGCAGAAACTGTTCCCTGCTCACCTGCTGAACTGGCCGCTCATTAGCTTACACAGTAACGAGTCCCTGGTTGATTTTCTCATGCTGCCCTTTGGCAGTGAGACCCACTTGTTCCCTCTGGGGCATTCTTAAAAAAAAATAATAAATCACATCGCAACACAAAAGAACAAAAAAACCGCAGCAATGTTATTCCTTTTATTAATGTAGATCAGTTATTTTCCCTATTCTCTGCAAATCACACCCTTGCCAAGCCTTGCCCAGGGTTGCAGTTCAGGAGGAGACGTGCTTATGCACCGCAGGACTTGGTTGATCCCTTGAGGACGTACCAGTGAGAGGCAATGAAGAGGCAAGTAACAGCTACAAATTGCCATATCTTGGCTTCTTCAAGAGGGTCTTTTCATTCTTTGATGATGATCAGAGGGCTGGAGCACCTATGCTATAAGGACAGGCTGAGAGAGTTGGGGTTGTTCAGGCTGGAGAAGAGAAGGCTCCAGGGAGACTTTATAGCCCCTTCCAGTACCTAAAGGGGGCCTACAGGAGAGATGGGGAAGGACTCTTTATCATGGAGTGGAGCAATAGGATGAGGAGTAATTGTTTTAAACTGAAAGAGGGGAGTTGTAGGATAGATACTAGGAAGAAATTATCTTCTATGTTATTTGTTTTAGACAGAGTGGGAGAGTGCAAGGAAACAACTGATGTCTAAGATTGAGACGTGACGTACCACTGATGGCAGGATTCTTGTGTGGATATGGCATATGTGTCTGCATCTCTCTATATGCTGTAGGAGTCTTGGCTTTGATTTAATAAGCAAGGTCGTGTAACTATGCTAATGGAGATGAAGTGGGAGGGAGATGAAAGGTTGAGGGCTGGAGGGTCGGAGGAAAGATACAGAAGCCCGCTGTAGGTAATCTGGATGCAGCATGGAAGGATCTTGCATGAAAGGGAGGGCTGTTTCTCACCTCCCCGCCCTCCCAAACATTTTGCTTTGATCTTTGCAAAGCTTCAATGAGCAAAAACCATCAGTAACTACACTGATTCAGATGTGTTTTCTCTCCTGCTGGTCTGCTGACATCCCCTGAGTGCCCAAGCCTTGTTAGCTTTCCTGCCATGCAGCACCCACACGCCATTCAGCGCCGTCCCTGAGAAGGAGGACGGTGTTGCTATTCTGGCAGGTGAGCAGCAGAAAAAATTACCACCCAGGCGTGGGAGCTCATGGGGAGAGCACAGGCAAACAAAGTCCAACAGAGAGCACACAAAGGGATGGAGGATGGAGAAATGCTGTCAGGAGATCCAATGTGGAGAAGGGGACAGGCAGCAGAGGGGCTACGGACGTGCTGTAGCTGGAGTTTTCCCTTGTTTCTCTTTTCAGCCCTTACCTAAGCCCGGGGAGGTTTTGCCTTCAGAGGGCTCTTGCTCCTTCTGTCCAAATATGAGCTGGAGCCCTGCTGATGTCTCCCATCTGGCCAGCACCATAGCTCTTCCTTGCTGCAACTACTGCAGAGCCGAGCCTGGGGGCTTAGGGCAGGGAATCCCCTGCATGGGGTGGTTATTGCAAACTACCAACATGTTTAACACAGCCTGCAGCCCTCTTGCTGCTGCTGTGACAGTCCCAACCTGCCACTGGGCTTTCCCCATGGTCAGCCTTATGCAGCACACATTGCATGATAAGCATGTGCCTTTTCTATATGGTTTATTGCATGATGCACGTGAGTGGGTGGCTGTGTGTTGGTCCTGAGATAGGGCTGTTTGGCTAGAGCAAAGGCAGACGACAAATGCTGAGATGTAGACCACGGTGGGGTGAAGAGTAGCTGAACAGGGGGCACTTGTCGGAGCACATGTGGCAGGGGAGGCTTGGGGGTGACGACCCGATCAGTGTCTAGCAGGGACCCAGATCAGCAGGGAGCGGGGACACGTCTGGGAGCCAGCACCGCCTGCAAAGGGACGGAGCAGCCAGCGGAGCCGCAGCTGAGAAAGAGGCCTGGCCTGCAGGGAGTTCAGGAGAAATGTCTTTGTGCAGAAGGTGATTAATGTCTTTAATGAACTACCAAAGGAAGTAATAGAAAGCCAAACCGCATATGGCTGCAGTGGGGGAAGGGGCCGAGGGGACGTTGCTGTTGCAGGCAAGGACGGGGAAGCGAGCTGCGGCACAGCCCGTACAGCGATGCCGTTTCCAGTTCACTGTCCCAGAAAAACAGTCGGGCACGGCAGCTGTCCCTAGTCCATCCTGAGCAAAGGCAGAGCTGAGTGCATTTCACGGATTTAATCAGAATTAATTCAGTCTTCCAGCCTGTCCTCGTTCTGGGGTCTTTTCTGCTTGGCTCATTATTGTTGTGTCAACCAAAAGCCACTGACTGGAGCTTTGAGGTGTAGGGATAGTAATCTGGGAGTCCCCGCACTCCTCTCCTGTGGGGACAGGAAAGGGAGAGGCTTTGGGAGAGGGGAGCCTTGCTGAGGACCTGGATTAGCCTAGGCTGGCAGGCGTTAAGAGTCATCACTTGTTTAGGAACCTGCAAGAAATGTGTGGATGAACTCAGGCAAATTTCTAACATTGAGTCATCTATATCGTAACATCCTCCACCTTAGCAGCCTTGTGTGCCAGACTCAGCAAAGATCTCAGACAGAGCAGACACCAGCACCTCTCCTGAACCCACAGAAATCCACAGAGTCCTGGGGATTGCAGGAGGTCACCCATTCACAGTTACCCGCAGACTAAGAAGCCAGCTTTTCATGTTCTCAGACATTACCACGTTTAGGTGCCAATAATTAGGAGGCAGTGAGTTCACCATGCAGCCCCCAGGTAGTAGGCAAGATAGCTCCTGCATTTCCACCCCTGCTCCCAGAGCAACCATACACCTTTAGAGATCAGCCCTTCCCTAAAACGCCCATATTACCTCTTGTTCTGGAGTTACCAGCACTGGTTTGGGGTATAGACTTGCTCTGTCAAAGAGAAAACTCTGTTCAAGAATTGTTACCGTTTTAGTGAGGCTTAAGAGTCATGATGAAATAGGAAAACCAACTCACAGCATCTCAGCAGCTGTGAGTTAAGAGACTATTCCCAAACTTCTGTCCTTTGCCTGGGGAGCTTCAGCCCACCAAAGCTTGTTCTCAAGTGAAGTCCTTACACGTGCTCTCAGTACAAATGCCGGATGCGCTTTCCCCTAATTGAACTTTTCCTTCCTCTGTGAACACCAGGTAAAGCAACAGAATTGCATGCCTATCAGGTTAGTTCTGCGTTGCCAGATGTCTGTGGAGGGACAGAGGAAGAGAGGAGAAAAGCTAAGCCCAAGTTTGACCCAGGGTGCCCGTGCCATGTTGCTTACATGCCATAGCAGTGTTCTTAAGCAGCAGGTCCTTGAAGGGAATTTGTACCCTCAGACGTTTCTGGCTAAGGATTAGTTACCCTCATCTAAGCTACTCATAGATGTTACTTCTGTAATCAGCAGAGAGCCTTTTGGTGAGCAATCCTTTTGAGCTGTCTTCGACACCCATCTTAATATGAGAGGAATTCCCTGCTTATCTCCCTTGTCTGTACAGGAAGTCAGGATGACAAACTTCGCTTGTTGTGAGATCTTCAGAGGCAGGTAATATACATCTACAGGCTTCTACCTGAAGTATCTGCGGTTGTATTATGTTCTTCTAATTCCTCAAAACTCTGCTGAAGGTGATACCTCAGCAGTACCAAACATTTTCCTGCGCTCCCTGTGAGCAGCCTGTAAAGACTTTGATAAAAAGCAGGCATCACGTTGCAAACAGGCAGTTCGCAGTTGTGCTATTCTGATGTATTGCTAAGAAGTGATGGAAACATATGTTCATGGCATAGAAACTGCTCTTCTTAGGTTCACCTTCTGTATTTCAGTACAGTACCGCAGTGGCCCTTCAAGGACAGGAGCCTGCCATTGTCCTGAGACATGCTCTCATCCTTTTGGCCTCTTATGTTTCTCACTTTTCATGGGCTTACTGCTGGCAGTAGTGTTCGCAGTGCTCTAGCAATGATTCCTGGCTTTGCTTTTGCTGTCTTTAAGTAGATCTCTTTCTCCCTCTTTCTGTTGATATGCTCCTGGCTGATACTGCCTTTCCCTAGGAGTAGGCTCCGGGGGATCATCGAGTTGGTATCATCAGGGGAGGGATACCTTCAGATGCTAACTGTAGCGTTTTCAAAATAGCACCCAGGGATTTGACTGAGCAATCCCCGCTAGCTCTAATGGGAAGAGCTAAGCCCTGTGTGGCACTGGAACAAACAATCTTGTGAGCTTTTTTGAAGAAAAATAGAAAAAATAAAAAAAAAGCTGTTTAGTTAAACAAAAAAAAGTAATTTCCCAACTAGCATACCTTAGCAGCTGAGACAAATCAGACACAAAGCCCTGTATCAAAACATCCCTGAAAATCCTGGGGATACTCTGAATCCCACCCTGCTCTGGCCCTGAGTTCCGATCGCCATTTCACAGCAATCTCAGAGGAGCATGACAGTGATGTGCGGTCAGCTTTCCTGTTTGAAGTGTGGCTCTGGAAGGAAAGTAGAAGTGTGAATCCAAAGTAGCAACTCGAGCAGGACAACTTTGAAAATAAAATTTAAAAAAAAATAAAAATTCATTTCTCTTGGCTCCCATAGCAGTGCAGGGAAATCTAGAGCAGTGTCGGGGAGGCTGGGGGTGGCGGGAATTGGGGTCAAGATGACAGAGGTACAGCAGCATCCTCTGGTGGGACCGTGGGAGCCTTTGGCAAAGGTGTGTTTGCGCTGTTTGCGGTAATCGAGCTGTGTGGGAGGAGTGAGTGCATTACTGTAGGGCTCCGGGTGCTTTTGCTATATGACGGTTCCTGTCCAGAGCTCCAAGAGGTGTTGCAGTTGTGTAGTGTGCAGAGATGAGATTTGCAGTGTTTTTCCTGGCTATCCTTGCCTGCAGCCAATGCAGAGAATTATTCACTTTCAACAACAACAAATTTACATCAAGAAAAGGCTCCATCAAAAGAAAATCGCACTTGACAGTCTCCCTTTAGCCACGGGAGAGCAGCAAGCAGGCAGTCACAGGAGGCTGCCTTCCTGTCCCTTGCTGTCTGCTTGGTCTGTGGTTTTGGCATTGCGAAAACGGGAAGCAGCTGTTAAGTCCTTTGGATCACAAATGGATCTGGGAGTCTGTTACCTCGGCTAACAACCCATTTATTATCAGTGAGCAGACAGTTTCCTCTGAGGCAGTGCAATCTATCATTTCTTAAAGATGCTGTGTGAGATTGAAAGAATTTGCTTTAAAAGTTGGCACCTGGACATCAGCAACGAGTCCATCTTTGGGAAGAAATCTCCTTCCTCTCTGGGATTTTTTTTCCCAGCTTCAGCCGGAGCAGTCCATGGGTACCACTGCCCAGGCAGGGAGAGGTATATGCAGCACATGCACTCTATCCTCTGAAAAGTTCGAGAGTGTCCCTGCTCTGAAAAATTCCTTAAGAGAAATGAGGGGCCTTTGCTTCTCTCTTTGTGCCCAAAATACTGATGAAGGGAGGATTAAGAGGTTATTCCAGCCCATGTGCATGAAACCCATATATGCAATTCCAGGCAGGCTGTCTGCCACACACAATATCCCACCCACAATCAGCACCCGCTGCTGCTTGGCCTGGATTTTGTGCTGTTTCAGCACAGCACTGCTTCTTCTCCCATGTCAGCCTGTTTGCTCCCCCAAAGTGTGGGGTTACACAGTGGTAAAGGGGCATGGGGCCACGCTGTGGCCCCAAACAAGTCCCTGCACCCAGAGACCTGTAGTCAAAGCAGCTCTGCCTAAGGACACTTCCCTGTCACTTTGCCCAATGCACCAGGCAAGGGTCCCATCGGGTCTCCTGTACAGATGTTGAGTGGTCTGATGTGGGCATGTCAAATCCAATCCTCCTTTGCTGTAGACAGCAGTGAGATGATGAAAGTCCGTGTTAATTATACTCCTTGCAGCATCTATGAGCTCACACCGGTGTTTTTGGCTGCTGTTATCTCCTGGCTGCTTGAAATCCCAGCCTCCCAACGTGCTTCAAGGGAATTTGCTGTCAGAGTCAGCAGGAGAGATGGTAAGATGTGCTGGTGCATGCGACAGCCTCGGACTGGAGATGGGTGCCCCCAGGTGATGGAGCTCGCTGGCCCTCTGCAGCAGTTTTTCTCAGTTTTCATGTTTAGTTGGTTGATGTGTTTTAACTTTTCTTCCTTTAATTTGCACTCATGAATTATTCCAAGCAAAGCCAGCATTTGTCTTAATTTTGGTTTGTTTTTTCAAACATCTTTTCAGCATGAAGGGAAATCAGGGCTACACGTTCTTGGTTCTGCACTATCGATTTCCTGGATTGCAGACCAAGCCCTTTCTAAAGGAGGTTCACTCAATCCAAAGACACTCGAGGGGATTTTGTAGTCTGTGATCCCATCGCTGCTGCCTTTACCTTTCCTGCAGATTTTGCCCAGCAACACTATGCTCCACCCTGTTTTTTGCTTGTTCTTCCCTTCCCTGCAGCAGGATTTTCCTCTTGGCTGTTCTGCTCCAGTCTGTGCCTGTAACTGTGGCAAGCCCCGTGCTTAAGATGTCATGACCATCTCATGACTGTTCACCTGTTGCATCTCCCTGTTGTCATGGGTTTAGTAAGCTCTCCCAGCAGTATTTCACCATTATATTTGTTTACCAAATACTCGGGGTCCTGATTGTTGACCAAAAATCAGATCTTTAAAGGCATTTCAATGTTTACTGATTCCTCCAGGAGCATCAGTAACTAAATGTGATATAGTGTGTTCTAAGTGATACTAAGCATCACCGTGGATCTGGTTCAAGCACAGCACAAACAGGATTTTTATTTTTATTTTATCCAAATGTATTTTTTTTTCTTGATGAAAGAATAAGGCAAAAGCAGGATTATAGCTCAGCTATTTTTTTTTTTTTCATGGAAGGTGTGCATCTCTGTTCTTCCGTTCTGTGGTGATGCTGCTGTCTGCTGCAGAACTGTCTCTAACAGCTGCTAACCCGTGATGCACAGTTGGACAGGATTGCTCCCATGGTCCACTTCCCTCTTGCTCGTGCGTGGGTGAGCCAGGGGTGTTCACCTCATCTCTGGCTATTTCTGGTTCTGTTACACTCGGGTAGACAAGGGGAAGGGACAGTGTTGGGTGCTCCCAGCCTGGCTGTGCTGTGGTGGAGGGTACAGATCTTGTATTGCTGCACTCATCTCCTTCTCTCCGGCTTGGTTTGGCAGGGTGCTGTAGGATACCTC